>RJWH01000741.1:0-534025 GCA_004363575.1 Solenodon paradoxus | reverse complement strand
TGAAACCTTTACCAGCCTCCTCAAAGTTTATTAACCTTTCTGGGTATACATAGTATTTTTGAAATATTTTTATCAGAGTGCTTATAAGACTGCATTGTATTATTTGCATGTTATTCTTTGACATGAGACTAGAAGCTTATGGAGGACAAAAAAATATATCTAATACATTTCTTTCAAAACCCAGCACAGTACTATATAAATTCTCAATTATTATTCATTGAATTTATTTCTTTAGAGCACTTGATTCTAATTCATAAAGAGTAATCCATTTTATATTGAAATGAATTATGAAAATAACATTCTAAATTGACAGATTAGCTTTAAATATATTTATAATATTAATGTAAGACTGCATAGACTATAAAAATGCATAACTGAAGTATCAGGTGGATGATTACATATCAGCAGCCACTATTTACACTTCAAGAATTAGGAACCATGCGAGTAATGGCACATAGTACAAATCAATGTGATTGCCATGTGCAGGATAGGTGAGAAAAAGGGAAGAGAGTAGTACACATCTATGTTATTAAAACCGTGCCTGTGTTTAAAACAAGTATCCTCAGACTTCATAGTATCATTGGGTACAAATGTGTTAACTCTACATTGTTTCAATACTGAATTAGAATCTCCATGTGTTTTTGTTTTTTTTTCCTACCTCTCCTGTCAGAGGTTGTCAGACTCACTCAAGTCCTAAAGAATCAAGGAACATGATTACATCTCTACTATAATTTTTTTTTAATAATTTAAGGGAGATTTTATTTGCTCTGTCTTTTGCCAAGTTCTCATTCTGGATCTTTCCAACACCCAAAGCTCAGTTAAGAAATTAAAAAAAAAAAAAAAAAAAAAAAAATTCAATTCTCTTAAATTCAACAAACATGTACTGATTACACACGTACCAAAGCATCTTCCCAGAAGCCCGAAAGGAGAGCTACTAGATTCAGACAATGCCCAGTGAAAAGTAATTTTCAATTAAGCAAATTAAAAAGTTTAGAATAAATGTTTTAACTTTCTAATCTTGTATGTACCCAGTGTACAATACATAAGCAAAACTTTCACTCACAAAGCTAAATTTTTCAACAGAATGACAGAATCTTTTTTTAAAAGATGTAATGCCTTTTACAAAAAGAAAAGTTTTCTTACTAACACTTTAGAGAAATAATTGATTTAAAGTCTGTTTTTTGTTTTTATTTTTCTTTGAAGGACTGTTCTGGAAGTTAGCACAAGAATAAATGTCCATCGGTGCTCATGCAAAGTGAGAAGCAGAGAAAGATAAGGAGGGCTGGCTCTTGGTTGCTCAGGAAGAAAACTGCATCAAGAATATCAGCTGGTGCTTGGCCATTGTCTAAAAATGGTTAAGTCAATGGATCAATGGTGCTTAGTTTCTGGAATCCCAGAGCTGTGTAACTGATGAGGTTACAGAGGACAATGGGATTTACAATTACAGATTAGAAAATGATGGCGGTTAGACTGTCTTGGCTCCAGAATGTGCACAAGGAAAAAGATGGAAACCAGTCGGATGGTACTGAAGGAAGAAGAGAGAAAGGGCAAGGAGGAAGACACACTGAATCCACACTCCTCTGCACAACAGCTCTGGTCCAGACTACACTAGGATGACAAGTCAGCACGGTTCTCTGGTCCTGCTCTACCACTTTTCTCAGATGTCTGCAAAGTCAGAGACGTAAACAAAGTCCCTTTGGTCCCCTTCCTTTGCAAAAAGCATATAATCCATTCCCAAGTGAAGAGAAGATGGGAGAAACCTTTTTGAGAACAAGGTCCCCTTCTCCCTCTTTGGCCAAATTATAAATTTCTTGATCTCTTCCTACTTGTGACCTGCAATTTTTATTAGCCGGATGGGAAGAACCTAGGTGATTCTGGTAAGAGGGGTACCTATAGAATTGGGTTGAAATGTTAAAAAGCTGCCCTAGAAAGAAAGTATTCCTTTTTTTGTTATCGATTATGCAAATAATTAGCACCATAAGTTTTGTTTAACACCTACCACCACAGTTACAATATTTTGAGAACTTTTAAGATCTAATCTCTGACTTTCAAATACATATTGTTAGCTATAACTATAGTTATAAATTAAATAACAGGTTTTGCAAGAGAGCATTGTAAAAAACCCTTGCACATGAAAATTGACTAAATACCTTAATTCTAGTTTTAAGTCAAACTAACAAACAATATAATCACAACCAAGTGATGATGGGAAAGGATACAGAATTCATAAACTAAAATTCAAATTCTCACATTCTTAAAAATAAGGTAAGACTTAAAAGAGGAAAGAGGAAGGTAAAGTGTATTACACATGCACTAAAAGCAGCACTTTCCTGGAATACAAGTCATCCCGTATCACATTATAAATCATAACATCAGAAGACCAGGATCCTTTCTGTGAAAATTAAATCAACTGAGCAAGGTGATCCTAAAGACAAGATATGGTATCCTGTTTTACAAATGTTAATAATTCTCTATTATTTTCAATATCACAATAAAAAAATAAACTTAGAAATCACCAGTAGGCATACTGGGTTCCTAATCTCCTTTTATAAAAAGGAAAATGAAAGGCAGAATCGCAAAAGTTATAGATGAGATTCTGGGTCTTGCTACTGTGAGCAAGTAGATCACTCAGGATATGTCACTCCCTGGAGAAAGTCACTCCAACAGCTTCGGAAAGTCAGGAGGAAAGTTCAGAGTAGCTTCCTTTCAAACACGGTAATTGTTTAATGAACTATGCTAGAGGTCTGTGTCCTTACCAAGACGTCAAAATCTTCTGGAACTTCCTCTCCACTTAAGAGAAATAAAGAGAAGATGAGTGCAAAGTAAAATCTGGAGGTGTGGGGGGGGGTAGGGGGTGAGGAACGGCCTTTTCCTTTTTAAGAGCAGCATCAATTAAACCCAGGGGAGGCGGGTACCGTTTACTAGTTAATTAGTCCAGGGATGAGGTTCTTTCATGTGTAATTCAGAACAGGAACACCTGGTGTGCGGCTCTTCAAAGCACAAGTGGGGGGCGGGGGCAGGGAAGCCAAACAATGCAAGAGAGGTCACAACAGAAAGCAACAGCAAGGGAACAAAAACTGTTTCTCTCTGACCTTCACACTGCTGTAAATAAAATGAGATTCCTGAGGGTCCCTCCCCCATCAGTCTGGGGAGAACAAACAGCTACTGGCCCACTTGGGGAGTTCTAAAAAGACATGGTGTTAACTAATTGTTTTATAACCCAATTAAAAAGAAAACAGAGCCAGAGAAATGCAAATAGGGATATAATGATTATAATCGCATTCTGATGTATAGTCCACATCAAAAAAATTGACATGCTCTCTCTCTATCTCTCTCTCTCCCTCCCTCCCTCCGTTGTGCCCAGGTAAGATCCAGCAGGGAGGAAGAGGTTTCTCCTTTGGAACAAATTACCTTGTTCTACGGAATCAGAAATTGAGCAGTCTGCTAATGGAACACCTCTTCTTGTGAATTCTAAAATGGTGAGGTCATTTAAAAATATTTTTTGTTGTTGCTTCCAAACTCTCTGGTTGTAGGCAGGTTGATAAATGCAGGTGAAGAAAACATGCTTAAATTGAGCCAAATATTATAGGATTTCAGCTGTGGTTTCCATTTAAAGAAAAAAATAATACATTTTTAGGGGTTTTGTTAGTGGATTTATTCAGAAGGAATGAAGTAAAGTATCCTGGAATAGATGGAATCTGGTACCTTTTAAAAACCAGCGCCATGAGAAATTCTGTAACAGAGAACACAGTGTTGGAAGATATCATTAAAAAAGCCTGCCAGAAAGTTTTAATCTAATTTTAAAGATTGCAGGTTCAGAAGAAAATGGCTTAACAATTTCTAGCATTGATTATACTTGTTTCTACTCTAGGGAAAACTTTAATAAAAATAGTTTACATACCCATGTGTGTGTCTCTGTACATGTTTGTGTATTTATTTCAAAAACATTGACACACTTACCCACCAAAACCAGGTTTCTGATCCATTAAACCAAAGATATTTGGGAGACCGGGAGATGGACAAGAAAGTGAAGAAATTGTGAAAATGTTCTTAGCGCATGTCTACAGCTCTGTATCTATATTAAGGATGAACAATGAGCCAAAGATGGGAGAACTGAATAAAAACAGAATTATCTACTGGTGCAAGGAAAAGAAAGTTACTAAAGGAAAAGTAAAAATAAACAGACAACTCAAGATTTCTGTGCATAAATATTCACTGCTGAAACTACTGAGCACAGTCGGGTCCTGGTGTCTTAGTGGTAAGTCCATGGTTCCAGCTGGTATATCGTCCACTTACAGCCCAGGGCCCCGCTTCACAGCCCGAGGTCAGGAGGAACCACCAAGATGAACAACTAAATAATGCTTCCTCTCTTCCTGACTGACTGCTACTCACCTTCATTTCTGCCTGCTTCCTTCCTCCAAAAAAAAAAAAAAAAAAAGCAAAAATAATCTACCAAGCACAAGAATAATATTTTCCCCACTATTCAAAATTATTTGTTTCAGGTTCTAGTTATGCATTAATCTGGAAAAACAGAAGTATCTTTCCTCTGCATTTTTGAAAATTCACTCATTTATATGAAAGAATGAACATCAGCTCAGATGAAAAGAAAACACAGCCTTGCCAGGAATCAGGCAAGGAGGAGAGACACAGAAATAGTCCAGTAAAAACCAGAAGCACTGTTTCTTCCATGCCACACAGCATTTACAAAAAAAGCATTTGCACAAGGGCCCTCTCACTTTCACCAGTGTTGCCTTAGACCCGCCTGGCTATTCTCTTTTTTCATCAGGAACACCCAGTGCTGCCAACCACCAGGTCTAAATGATGACAGCATCCAATCCCTAGTTCTTCTCACTTCTAACTCCACCTCAGCACTGTACCCAATGTCAGACTGTTCCCTACCCCTGAAGGCTTCAGCAGGACTCCCTCCTAACTCTTGAGGGAATTCCATTCTTTGGAATGCTTCCCACCCTTTCGGTCAAAAAATCTGACTTTGTCAGCTTGTTCCTGGTGGTCTTTGGCCATTAGGCTTCTACTTACTTAGTAAGACGTTACTGAGTATCTTACTCTGTGTAACGCCCGGGTGTTCTGGGAAAGATAAATGAAAAAAAGTAGCATTCTTTTCTTTCATCAAGTCCTACTATCTTGGGGAGAGAAAATAAATATATAAATAATGTAAATAAATGCCGCATATGAAAATTACAACAGGCAGGTACAAAAAAAGTGTTCTGGATATTCAGAGGACAGAGGATGGCAGTCAGGATGGAATTTGGGATATTTAGAGTGAAATGCTTGGCATTTGACCTTGATCTGTAAAGAGATTTCATGGAGCAGGTGAGCAGTGAAGGGGAAAGGATGGAAGACCAGAGAGACTTGTGTGTGTGCAGGGAACACTTTAGCTGGAAAATAATAGTACACACTTGAGATTACTGGGAGGTGAGTTTTAAATTGGAGATTAAAACTATTGCAATTTTACTTATAACCACAGAAGTTTTCTGAACAAGGCAATGGTCCATCAGACCTATGCATTGGGATGATTTACTCTATAATGAAAGACTAGAAACTGTTTAAGAAAATAAATTTCACTCTTGACACTTATAACAGTAAGGAAGACTTCCTTCAGGGGGACTGCTGAAGTAGGAACAGGGATGACAACACTGCAAGAGAGTTTTGTAGTTAGAAGGCTCAACTTGAAACAGAGGAAAAATGAGAATGTATAGTCAAGGAATGGGTGGTAGGGGTGGGTCAGCTGATGGAAAATTACTAAGAGAAAACATCAAGAATATGGAATGATTTCTGGCTAAACATTCTTGCGAGACCTGCCTTGCTGAGGGCAGGGATGATGAGGTATTAATAAGGAAGGATACTCGGTAAACTGACTTAGGTAGATAATCAATAAATTTGGACAATGAAGAGGTAAATACAGAAGCCCTAAAGTGAGGGCTCAGTTGAAAGGACAGTTCAGAGGAGGCTGACTAAAAGGTTTTTATTTTCAGTGGTCCCAATGGGAGTTTACCAGGGTTTGAAGTAGAATGGTCAAACAGGTATGGAAAGGAATTGCAGAAGCCTTCCCAAAAATGTTCTGACAGTCTTTTTTTCCCCAAGATGTCCAGAGCAGTCTTTTCCACTACGTGGAATTAAAGGTCAGTAGAGGCCCTGCAGGCTTCGAGAGAGACTGTTAGCATTGTCTAAAGAAGGAAGACTGTTCAAAATTAGTCATCTCCAGAAATAACCTTTTGATCTGTGAAACTCAGTTTCATTTGCAGAGTAAATATGAAGTCATCTCCTTGTCATGGGAAGTCTTCTCCTTTCTCATTACTGTGCCATTTACTCTAAAATTTCCAACCATATAAATTCTCAATGTGTATGTAATTAAATTTGGTCTTTTTCTCCTACTAATCTGTCTGATGTTCATTTGTTTGCCTGACCAGCCTGAAAAGAACCTAGAGTGGAGCAGGGGCAGGGGGTTTCCCCTTACAGCTCCACAGAATTAAGTGAGACACTAAAGGCAAGTATCACAAAATGGTGACAGAGAGGAAGTGTGAAGTGACAGAGCTGAGACTGGTAGAACTGAGGTTTGATCCCAGGTAACCACGAACCTATAGAACCCCTAAAGGCAGTTGGGAAATCTGAAAGGGAGCTAACCCAGTGGAGCAGAGTACTGAGTTTACTTTCCACTGCAATCTAATCCAATCTAATGTTGTCACTGATGTATCTATCTTAATTGCTATCCTGGAGAGAGTTAGCAATGTTTTCAACCAAAGACAGTGATTATCTTACATGAATTGTGGGTTTAAGTGCCATTTTTAGCCATTACTAGGCTTTATGAACTTCGCAATTGCTTAACTTCTCTAACCCAAAACATCTTCCTCTGTACAAAGGGGATCATACTAGGGTCTGTTTTAGAGAGATGTTGTGATGCTTAACTTCAGGGAGTGAAAGGAGTGGACTTTCCCTTGGCTGCTCACTGCTAGTGTCTGCGTGGGATTCAGTCCCTGTGGCAGAGGGCTGGAGTGAGGAGGGCAGTTCTGACTGATCAGGGTCTCCCTGGGCCCTCTTTGAGCATATCCTAAAGGGATGACCCTCCATAGCTCTGTAAAAAAGATGATTTAACATCAAATTCCCATTTTGGAAAGAAGCCTCGCTTCTATTTCAAAGATATTTTTTGTGTGTTTAGAGCTGTTTTAAAATATGGATACTATCTGATGCATTCAGATTGGATTAAGGAGCTTTAATTTGTTATCTGCCTCATCAATTTTAATAAATATTTTAAGCTATAAAAATTCTTTTAGACCTTTTCTCACTCAAAATCTTGTGCTGTGCTTCAAAAATATCAGTCACTTCTGAACAGTTTCAATAAAGATCTGGAATTTTTAAGCACCTGGGTCTTATAAGAACAGGTCAGAATAAGGAGTACTAATCTTTCCATATTGAAAACCTAGCTTCTTTTTATTGTTTTTGAGTGCATAGAAAAAATACAATTTATGAAAAAACCACCAAAATATGTGCAGTCATTATTGATAATTATAAGCTTCATATGTGGTGAATACAGTCAAAGAACATACAGCAAAATAACTTATCTCTGCCAACACCTTCTGTCCTGAGGGTTTTCTGTAACCTGTGATCAGGAGAAACAGTAAGAGTAGAAGAAGCTGGACAAGTCTGATATCAGTCTCCTTTCACTGAGTTGCAAAACTCTGTTCTAGAGTTCTCTAATGTTAACCTTGACAAATTATCATGCAGAACTTACCAACTTACAAATATCTTGATCTAACATAACAATGAAGACAAGCCATGAGAGCTTTACCTGTGAGAATTAGTGAAAACGTGTCAAGATCAACTTTTTTTTCACTCAGAATTATTGTGCTATTTGTGTTTTTCTACCAAGTTAGGAGCAAATCTACCACCCATGGCTGAGCTTCAGAATATCTTAGAGTGGCCCCTGGGTGGGCAGTTTGGGATGCAAAGTAAAGAAATGGACACTGACAGAACCTGCCAGGAACCCCTGCTCAGTTCAGTATAACTAAGTTGGCAGGACTCTAGCCCTAACATGCAAAAGGCTTCAGCTATTTTGAAGGCCACTAATGAGTAGAATTCAGCTTTAGATCTCCTTCTTAAATATAACCTTTTAGCAAGATCTTGCCACTTAAAATAACATCAGAGTAAGTTTCAGGGCACCAACTGAGAAAACAGAGACATTCCACTTATTTTTCTCTCTGTTGTGTAGCAGAAATATCACAGCAGAAAAGGAAATGTGCTTGCTTTTGACAATTGAATTTTTCTTATGTTCATCTGCTAACACTTTCATACATTATAGTTTGCATTTATTTTGCAAGGACTATATTGATCCTACACACAGAGAAGACACCACTCCCCTCCCGGCTGGCCTGTCAATCAGCACACCATCTCCTCACATACAACATGTTCCATATTTTCTTTGCGAACATTGCCAGTGGTGTTTTGGTTTAGTTGTGTATTAAGCCTGCATTTGCATGAACACTTAAACATCAAACCTAAAGATCAGGAGCAGAGTAGGCATTTATTACAGAAGCATCAGTGTGGGGATGGGAGGGTAGTGGGGGGAATGAGGATGGGGAAACGTGTTTGTGGGACAATTAAGAAAACACACATTTTCATTTTAAACATAAAATTTAAAAAGATAGGTCTCCTTATACAAAATGACCTTCTGTTCTGAGTATATGCAGGTGAAACAGCAGATAATAATAGGTTCGCTTAAGAGACATAAAAATTTGTCACATCAATTTCAACTAAGTACATCTACAGGCTGATTCTGGAGATAGTCCCCCCATTTTAAAAATTGCTGTAGGCTGTCTCTGCTATTGCAATTGTGTGTGTCCCCGGCAACATAATAGATTATACCTCGACTCCTTAAAGAGCACCCTGATAATATGCAAGGCTAAAATGTCAGAAGCTATTAGAAGCTCTCAGATGCACGATATATCTCCATCCCTGAGTTTTCCCCTTGCACTGCGCAACACCAGACAACAGGCATGCAAACTGCTCAGCTGCAACTGTTCCAAGTCGAATAATTACAACTTGTCAGAAAGAATTAATTTTCCCATTTCTCATAAAGATGTGTAAAAATTACCATGTTATTATACACTGACACTCTCTGGAGGCAGACACAAAATTTAATTTTGAATTCTTTCCGCATATTAAATTAAATCCATAAATAAGAGTTTAGGCATTCACTCGGAAGCATATGTTCATTGGGAGCGAAAGCCAACACGAGCCCGGCTGTAATGGCTGTTGTAATGTTTTAATAGCTCGCTTCTTCTAAGCACCAATAAATTTACATGATCATAACAGTCGTGGGCATACAAGAAGCCCATTACTGTCTGGGCACAGGCAGCAGCGTTAACAGGATGGAAAAATGGAAAAAGGAAAAAAACTCTTAAATAAAATTAGGCAACTGCACTTGTCAGCTGCTCCATGATTGAATTTTTAATATTGTGGTCAATTGGTCAAAACAAATAATGGGATAAAATATTTTAATGTATTTAGAATCTGTTTCTGTGGTTAGCCCACAAAACAGTTTTTTGTTTGTTGGTTTTGCAGAAAACAAAGCATTTCAATCTTTCTATTTTGAATCATCTTATTTTTAAAGACATCCACTGTAATTTTTAATCTCTTAGAGGGCATTTGTTCTCTTTTGCCTATATTTGGAGGCCAAGCAGTTCAAATTTAGTTCAAAGGATGTTTCCTTTCAACCAACTGAATGTCAATATATGGAAACTGCTGGGGCACGAAGACATGTCTTCGAGAATGCTACCTGCCTGCCCTATGATCAGAGGAGGCTTTTCTTCAGAGACACAAATGAATGTCTATTCCCAAATCAGAGCCCAGACTGAAAGAAAACACCCCAGCCTGCACTGTTACTGAGGTAGTATAGGTTCTGTTTAAGTGGGTGCGTTTTCTGAAGAAACAACTTACCTTTTACATTCTGTGAGCGAATTCACCCTGGTTGTGAAAATAAAATACAGGATAACCTAGAACATATTTCACGGCTGCTTAAGTATTTTTCAAGGATAAACAGTGCAATGTAACAGTTGGTCTTACAGTGTAGGTCAATGTTGGCTGGTTAGTACTTCTAAACTCATCAGAAAGATGCTGTCACTATGGGAGGCTACTGGGGTGAGGTGGGGTGAGCATGGTAGGAGAGAATTAAAGAGGAAGTGATATGTAAGAGAGTTTGTTAGGAAGGATATTTGAATGGACTTTCTCTACAATCTAGGCATAAGTGATGCATGCCTAAAGAAGCGATATGAATAAAGGATGCAAAGGAGAAAAAATCATTTTTGGAAAAATGACATTTGGATTTGACCATTTTCACCCTGATAGGTGACACAATACACAGGGAATGCTTATCCCTACAGCTCATCTTAAATGAGAAATCAATGTCATTTAAATATATTTTTAACTTTACAACTCAGTTTTGAATCTTGAGATGTTTTATACATATTCACATTATCAAAACCCATTCATGGTCTGAGAGTTCTCTTTTTTGAATAAGACAAAACTTAATAACTGGCACCACAAATATAGACACCAAACCCTTTCCCATTAAGAAAATATCCTACGATCGTCTCAATGATATATGTACCAATTCCTAGTCTATAATTTATTATCATTTTATCATAGAATTATCATAGAATAACTATTCAACTTTTCCAAAGCATGCATGATACAAACCAAACCTCTTGACAAACTAAAACTGATATTGCTCAATACCAGCTAATGTAAGCTTCATATATTCAATTAAATTTAGAGAGAATTGAATTAAATATCCTAATACTCCGAAGTGGAACATAACTATATTTCCATCAAATCATACATATAAAAAGTTTTGTTAAAAAAAAAAAAAAATCACCCATCATTAAAAAATGACTTCAAAGGAAAAGAAGAGAGCATATATGTATTATGTAATTCTGGACCAGAAACAGAACAAGTTTATAACCATTAGAACATTCCAGAAAAAAGATGATACACCTTCCCAAAACTTCAATAAAGTCTTTGAAACCTGCCTCAAACTTCTTCACTGCTAAATAAACCAAGTATATATGGAGTGTTTTAAATCTCCTTTTAAATATTTCTTCTCTTACATGATGTAATCCAGGTTGTTATTAAAATGGTTTTACCTAGTGAATCATATTTATATCCGAAGTGCTACAAGGTATTATTATATGAAGGAAAATCTGTCAGCAAGAAGTTTTAAGGGAAAAAAATGATTGTGGATTAGACCTGAGTAATGGAAAATGGTAGATACTTTGAAAGGAAGGTAGAAGATTTTCAGATAAAAGTGCTGAGGTTAATAAAAAGAACACAAGCATATTAACAATATCACTTGTGGTATGGTGAAAGATTGTGGCTAAGAAGGTATGATTAAACCACCCTTTTATCCAATGTGGCATCTTTCATTGTAAATAGTTGAAATAATCTTTCAGGATCCAAATGATCTTCTGTCCAATTAAGAAAGGACACTTTCTGACACTAGTCATTCTTAATATTCATATACATATATGAAACAGACTTTGTAAAAACCTATGTGAATAATGGAGTATTTCTTTCTCAAATACTATAAACTGGTTGGTTTAATTATTTATATAACTATATCAATGTGCCATATGTCCAAAATTCTAGTAACAATGTAAACAGGTAGTAATAAAAAGGTGGCTTCAGGGTGGCTGTGGAATATAATTACCTAAATTAATGAATTAATCACTATTTCAATCATGTTTATATTTAAGGTGTAGGGGACTTTGTGAATAGAAAGGAATTTTTCACTTTAAAACAAGTAAAGTCTTTGAGAGGTTTCTCTCTAATAAAATATCCAAATTATCCAGTCTATTTTGTGTTTCCTCTTTAGTGTCCTTCCCTCAGAACTAAACTTTGAGAAAGAAAATTATCCTTATTAATTCTCACTTTGAGAAAGGAACTACCACATTAACAGAATCGGTGAATACTATACTGGAGCACAAAGATGTCAAGTAAGCACCCATTTCACTAGTATAAGGTAGGGAGGGAACAAAACAGAAGGAGGGTTTCCACAGCACAGCTTCTCTTCTTTCCAGCTTCTCTCTCCATTCTATCTCTGGGATTGGGTTTCAATTAAAGACACCTGTAACATGGAATCTCCAAGATGTGGAAGGCGATTTAGGGTACTGTTTTTTATCACATGAGCTAAAGTATCATGTCTTTAATGAGGTCTAAATTTTTGGATTATGTAGATCTATTCTAGACTACATTCAAATAAGGTTTGTTGCTAGTAGTAATAACAATGAAATATTTAATTTTGTCTTTTTGATTTCCCTTTTCTATAAAGGTGAAGCCAGTGTGTTTGATAAGGATGCTCCCTCATATTAACACATCTATTAACTTTTGCTTCATTGGTTAGGTAACATTTTCAATTTTATTTTTTCTTTAAAACACATACTATCAGAACAAGATGAAATGATAAACACTGATTAATTGTTCTGAATCTACTGAAGCCACAAAAAATACACAAAAATACATTAAACATTGCTTTTTAAAAATGTTGAATATCAGGCCCCGAGAACACTGATCTCTGAGAACCCAGGAGCAATGAGATGAGCTCTATAAGAGTACCTATACTGTGACTCAGGAAAACACAGCTCCTTTGAAGCAATTAGTCTGAGCTGAGAGACAGTTGAATCAAGTAGACAAATACAGCTAGGAAGGGTCATAGGACCAAAAGGTTGCGATTACAGATCTGCACAAATAATTAAGAGACATGTAGATGGTGCCTCTTTTAACATTCAGCAGAACACTAACCAGTACATGGATGAAGAAACTGTCCAAACCTGAGAAAAGGATGACATCTGATTTAAAAAGAAAATACCACCTTTTAGAAGCAATCAGTGAATCTTTCACTAATGACCAAATGAGCCATCAAAAAAAGGGCAAACAAAAACACTGTTTTGGGGTAAATGGCAAAATTGTGTTATTTTCCTTTAAGTGGTGGTGTAACAAGTGATCCACCTTGGCGGGGAGTGGGGTTAGGGTGGGGACTAACCACCAGGCAATGAGTGGCAGGAGAGTACTGGGAACTTATTACCACTGTGGAACCACCTACAAGGCCCTCAAAAACTATTGGGAAAATAAATCATTACGTGTGTAAAAAATAATCAGGAAAATATGATCCATAATTGGAAGAAAAACAAATCACTTGAAATTGATCTCAAACAACACAGATTTTAGAATTATAAAAATTGTTAATAAATTTAACAGTTATGTAACTATTTCACATGTTAAAAAACACAGGGAAAGATAGAAAATATCACGTAAAGACATGGAATATATTAAAAAGACCAAAGTCTAACTCAATGTAAAAATTTCAAAGTTTCCAGTGATAAAAAAGAGCAATACTTAAAATTAAAAATATACTAAATGACACTGATGACAGATAAGAAACTAAAAGATAAAAGAGACTACTGAACTTGGAGGTATAGAAATAAATAGTACCTTAAATGGAATAGACAGAAAAAAAACTCAAAATTAAGGTAAAAGCAAACAAACAGAATCAGTTAAGTTTTAGACCAACTCCAGGATGGTACAACCTGATATTATGTGCAGATGGAGTAATAGCTTAGATGGAGAAACAGTATTTGAAGAAACAGTGACAGAAAAAGTTTCACCATTAATAAAAGTTATAAACCCAAAGGTAAAAAGAAAGGAAAGTGAAAAACAACCTTGAATTCCATACCCAGGAAAACTATCTTTCAAAAACAAGGTGAAATATAAAATACAAATATAAAAGTCTAAAGAATTTATACCAGTAGATACACCACACAGAAATTTTTAAGGAAGCCCTTCAAGCAGAAGGTAATGATTGATATCAGATGGAAATATGCACTTATAAAATGCAATGAAGAACATTGGTTGGTAACTACATGAATAAATTATATTTTTGTAATTCATGTAAATCATTTAATTGACTAAACAAAAGTAATATTTACATAGTGTTGGATTTACTACAAATGTTGGAACAAATATATGACAAAAATTAAATAAGGAGCAAGTGTATTAACATCATAAAAATACATTTCAGAAAAAAAAATATAACCAAGAATAAGAAGACTGTTTCGGAATGATAAAGCAGGAAATTTAACAGAACACTATAATCTTCAATTTTTATGAAGCAGATTTCAGAAGAGTTAGACATTTAAAGGAAAAACTAATAGAAATATGAGGGAAAAATTCACAATTTTTATCATACATTTAAATATCTTCCATTCAAAAAATTGATGGAAAAATAGATCACTAAGGATTATCAAATATTTGAAAAACAACTTTTAATTAATTTAAAAGAAGTCAATTCCTACATAGTATTTTCTTTGACCGCAATTGAATTAAATTAGAAATCAGTGATAGCATGTAATCTGAATATTTGAAAACTACCACACTTCTAAATAACTCAACAAAGACAAAATCAAAAGCAAACTTGCATTTTGAACTCAAAAGGAAAACATAGCATATTAAAAATGGTGAGGTCTTGAGACACACCCAAGATGGCAGACTAGCCAGACCTAGAGCTCACCTCCTTTCCACAAACAAAACAAAAGTGAATGTAGAGCCAAACTACAGCCTTCAAAAATGAACTAGGGATTGAAGGACTTGAATCTACACAAGGAAAAGTAATAAAATATTAAAAAGGGTAGGAAAAAAAATAAATTACTTCACCAGGATCACTGCCCAGGCACTGTGACCCAAGGTCCAGAGGGGCACAGATGCAGAGCCTCTTTCCCGGACCTGAAGGGTTTACTCCATATCAGGACCTGGGAACCACTTCCAAGAGGGGAGCAGTAAGTATATCCAGGAATAGAAAAGAGTGAGACATTCTTTGAAGAGCAATGGAACTCTAGGGAGGAGAGATGCAGTAGTTACCAGGGGAAGCTGACCGATGAAGTGTGCACATATCTAACTGAAGGATTTTCATCTCATAAACCAAAAGCTTCAGTTGAAGGAATAATAAAGAAGGATAATCTTTTTCCCAATGAAAAGAGATCCTTCTGGTTGCCTCCTAGACTCTATTATTTGTGGGGTGCTGGCACTATCAGATAACATTGGAGTTAGGGTCAGCTCTAGGGATGCCTTATAAGAACAGAGTTAGAGACCAAAATCACCGCTCCTCCACCACCAGCAGCCACAGCACAGTTTGTTCTCCTGGTTACAATTGCTGTGGCTACCAGGGCAGCGACCACCTAGCAAAGCAGCAGTGAGACAGAAGCTGCAACTTCAGCACAGGCAGCTGAGTGCTTTCTTGCATAGCCTGGTTTGTGGAAATTTCAGCTCTGCTACAGTGGCTCTCTCAGGAAGAATCACAAAAGAGACTAGCAGTCTGAGAAACAGCAATTCTTCTGCCTGGGGCAGCTGCTGATGGGACAGCTTGCATGCTGCCAATGGCCCCCAAGGCCTTGACAGCTGGAGTTCCTGCCTCAGGCCTATACTCTGCAAACTGAAATCTTAACACAAGATTATTACATCAAGACATGGAAAGAGCCTTTTAGCAAAAAAACCAATCCATAAAAATAGAGGGTACAGAGAAAAAAGGTGTGTGTGGGGGGGGGGGGGGGGTTGAGAGAGAAAGAGATTTATCCCAAATAATGGATGAAAACAAAATCCCAGAGAAAAATTCTAAAGCAACATAATTAAGTATACTATCTGAAGATTTCAAAGCAATAGTCTTAATGATTCTTAATGAAATTAGGAGGGCAATAGGTGAACAAATAAGACCTATAACAGAGAAAGAAAGCTCCAAAAAGAATTCATAGAGCTAAAACAAACCCCACAATAGAATTAAAAAATACAATAGAGAAGCTCAACAGCAGACTAGAAGAGCTTCAAATGGAATGAATGAACTGCAAGAAAGGGCAGTGAAAAGTCCCAAGCAGAAGAGCAAAGAGAAGAAAATAATAATAAAAGTAAGATGACAGAAGAGATAAGAGATTTATTGGATAACATCAAGGGGAACAAAATTCAAGTAGTTCCAGAAGGAGAAAAGAAAGGGGCATAAAATTTAATAGGAGAGAATTTCTCTAACATGGGGAAGGAAACAGACATCCAGATCCAGGAAGACCAAAGAGTGCCCATACATATAATAAACACACTGAAATTAAAATGACAAAAATTAAAAATAAAAAGAATCTTAAATGCAGTTAGAGAAAAATGAGTAACACACAAAGGAGACTATATAAAAACTGACTTCAGATATCTCACTGGAAACTTTACAGTTCAGACAGGAATGGCTTGATATATTCAAAGTGCTGAAAGAAAAGGACTTCCAACCAAAAATACTCTACCTTGCTAGATTACCACTTATATTTGAAAAAGTGATAATGTTTTACAGAAAAACAAAGTTAAAGGAATTACAACTAAACCAGCCTTAAAATTTATATAAAACAAACAAAACTCCACCTAGAATGATTAAGACAACAAAAATATAAAAGGGTGTGTGAGGGGAGAAGAATAAATGTGAATTGTTAAAATGAGCTTGAGTGTAACTTGCTTTCAATTTTAGATATAAGCAAGACAATTAGATAGCACCTCACATCTGTGAGAACAGCTATTATCTCAAAGACTAGAAACAAGTGATGTTGAGGATGTGGAGAAAAGGGAATCTTATTCACCGCCAGTGGGAGTGTAAATTGGTACAACCATTACAGAAAGTGATATGCAGACTATTCACAAAATTGAAAATACAAATTTCACATGATTCTGTTATCCTACTTCTTCATATACACCTGAAGAACACAAAAACACTAATTTGGAGAGATAGGTCACCCCCATAGTCATTGCAACATTATTTACAATAGCTGAGAGCTGGAAGCAACCTAAGTGCCAATCAATAGACGAGTGGATAAAGATGCAATAGACAATACACAATGAACTACTACTAAAAAAATAGAATCATGCTATTTAGAACAGATGGGTGGACCTAGAGAGAATTATGCTTAGAGAAATAAGTTAGAAAGAGAAAGAGTGTGATTTCACTCAGATGTAGTATACAGAAAAGAATGAATAAATCAAGCCAAGCAAAAATAGACTTTGAACCTTGAGACCAAATTAGTAATTATCAAAAGGGAAGGGGAAGGGAGGGCCAGTTGGGTAAAGGGGTCAGTTATATGGTGAAGGATATATTTGGACTGTTGGTGGTATACTTAATGTATTATATACAGATACTGATTTATAGCTCTAAATGCCTATACGAGAAAGAAATGAAGTGCCTGAAACCAATGGCCTCAGTTTACAACTTAAAAATCTTAAAACAAGGGACAAACAAAACTCAACATAAGTGAGATGTAATGAAAGATAGAATTAATTCCAACAAACAGAAAATAAGAACTCAACAGAGAAAATTAGTGGGACCAAAATTTGGCTCATTAAGATTAATAAAATTATTAAATCTATACACAGAATGATTAACAAAAAGAGGCAGAAATTACCAACAGAAGAAATAGGAAAAGTGACATCACTAGAGTGTTAAAATAAGAATCCTTGGGTCAACTTTATGGCAAAAAGTTTGAAAACTTACATAAAATGGATATAGTCATTAAAAGATACGACTATCACCGCTAAAACAAGACTAGATAATATAGGTAACTTTGTCTTTATAAATGAGCATAGTGTTTTAAAATCTCCTAAGATAAATCTATGTGCAAATTGCTTTACTAGTAAATTCTCTCAAATATTAAAAAAAAATTCTACACAAACTCTTTCACAAAGTTAAAAAGGAATATTTATCAAGTCATTCTTTCAGACCAACATAACTTCATCCCAAACCAAAGATATACAAGAGAAATGCAGACCAATACTACTGTCTTTATTCACCATCTATAAATACAATCTGATTTAGAATAAAGTTATTAGAATAAGTTGAGGTTGCAGAATACTAGATGAATACACAAAAATCAATCATATCCTATATACCAAAATAAGAAAATTCAGAGATTATGAAATACCTAGGGATTAACCTGCCAAAATGTGTACAAATTATACATTAAATATTATAAATTTCTGCTGGTATTTTTAAAGAGTCCTAATAAATGGAGAGATATTTTATTCATTGGTCAGAAGACTCAATATTGTTAAGATGTTAATTTTTCTTAGAATTACCCTGTAAATTACAAATGATGATTTCAACATAATCTAAATAAAAATCTCAGAAACCTGTTTTTGGTAGAAATTGACAAATCCATTCTACAATTAATATGAAATGAAAGGACTTAGGATAGTGATAACAACTTTGAGAAAATGGATGCAAATTTGCTGTACAAAAGTGACCTGATTACACATCTTACTATAAAGCTATAATAATAAAGTCCAGTATTGGCAGAGACAAATAGATCAATGAATCATCACAGAGAGCTTAGAAATTGACCCATATGTGTGTGTAAAACTTATATTTGACTGCGGTACAAAAAGGAAATTCAGAGGAGATTAAGAGTCTTTTCAAATACAGTCCTGCACAATTTGAAACCCATACAGAAAAATAAAAACTGATCCACACCTGTCAGCACACATTAATATTAACACAAATTGGATCATAGACAAAAGTCTACATCTAAATCTGTAGAGCTTCTAGGTAAAAATAAAATCTTTGACTTTATCTTTGGAAAATATTTGGTAAATGCAACACCAAAAACATAAGCCACAGAAGAAAAAAACTCATGTCATAAAAAAATTCTATTCCTCAGACACTTTTTAAAGAATAGTCAAGTGTAACATTGCAAATCATTAATAAAATATTTGTGTCCAGAACATATAAAAGACTCTCAAAACTCAAAAAATAAGAAAACTCAATTTTCAAATGGTCAAGATCTGAACAGACACTTCATCAAGAAAATATGGAGACAGCAAAAAAGCACATGAAAACACGCTCATTATTAGTCATTGGCTAAGTATAAGTTAATACTATGATAACAGAGATCTCTAACCATACCAAGCAGTAGTAATGATGTGGCCAAACATTGCTGGTAGCACAACAGTGACAGTTTCTTAAAAAGTTAAATCTATATCTATCCTGTGATCTTGTCATTCTACTTCCTATTTACACCAGACATATTTTAAAAAGTCTGGCCACAAAAAATGTGGACATGGATGCTAATTGGTAATATTTATTGGTAATATTCAAACAGAAACAACTCAGATATCTATCAACAAATGAATGGATAAACGAATTATGTATATACATTCAATGGAATACCACTCAGCAATAACCAGAAAGTAACTGTTGATACATGCAACCTGGATAAATCTCAATTATGATAAGTGAAACAGTACAGACCAGAAGAAACAGACATAATGTATTATCCCAATTGTATGAAATTCTAGAAAATGCAAGTTAATCTGTAGCGACAAAAGGAAGATAGGGAAACGAGAAAACTTTGGGGAGTAATGGGGTATCTTCACTATCTTGACTGTGATGACTGTTTTGTGGGGTCAATCATATGCCAATACTTGTCAAATAGTACTTTTCAAATATGTTTAGTTTATTATATATCAATTATACCTCCAAAAAGTTAGAAACTACTATACGTGCATTATTTGGGGTTATTGATTTAATTGGAATGTCTGATTTGTGTTAGCACGTATTTTTGTCTATTTACTCCACTGCTGTGCTTTCAATGCCTAAAATAATGCCTGTCTGACAGTAGGTGCTAAGTAAACATTTGTGTGATGAGTAGTCTAGGAAGATTCTTGGGCTCTGATTCATCCAAGAGCAGAAAGAGTGGGTTCATTTTAAAAAAAGATGTATATTACAGAAGAAAGAAAAGACTTGTTTAGACTGAAAACATGTCAATTGGGAAAACTAATTGAGGTGTTTCTGGTACTTTCGATTTCAGATTTCAGATGTTAATAAGAGTTATAATTGTGCTAAAGATAAAAATTCCGTGATTAGCAGGATTTATGTGGTAGTCTAAACTACTAATGCTAGTGAATTAAAGAAAGTTGACATAATAGGAGGGGAAAGGTCCAAAAGAACCTATAAGGAAACCATTTAAGAGTGGATATGCTACAAAGGAGATTCAGCTAGGGCACCTAGATTATAGAGGAAGATGATTTAACATTGTCTTGCAAGGCAGTAGAGGTGAAAATTTTGAAAAGGAGTAGGAGTCAATAATTCAGATGATTCACAGACATGAAAATATGAGTGCATCATAGCTCCCGCACATGGTGACTGAGAGGATCACTGGTGGCCTGAACAGAGTTGTGGCAGGATTGTTGGAAATGTAAAAATTTCAGTGGGAAAGTAGTCATTTTTTGAAAAAAGAATCAACAAGGCAAAGTCTTGCTGTAGGATAAGAAGATAGTTTGGTAATTGCATGAGAGACAAATTTAGAGAGATGAGGAAGGAAGACCACTTGTAAAGTACTGTACTGGAGGTGAAAGGGTCTATATAAAAATGGTATCAATGGACTATCAGAGAAAGAAAGTCAACTTATTAATGTCTCACATGAAAATATCAAAGAAGATTGAGAACTAAAATATCATTCCATGTTTAAATGCAGCATGGAAAATTAGAAAACTTAGGGATATTAATAGCAACGAGAAAGTTGGAAATTAAGACCTGATTGGGGAAGAACATTCTAAATTACTAAGCATTTTTATTATCCTTTTTCTGTTTCCTATTCCAAGCTTCAGAGATATCTACAAAGTGTGCACAATGAATCTACAAATCCTGAAAAAGGTAACCGACACAAATCACTCAATTTTTTTTGTAAAAACTAGATCTGTCAATGTTGTGAGGCTATTAAGTATATCATCTATCATTTATTTGGGCATTACTGTGAAATCACAGTCATACTTTCAACTATATAATTACAATTGAGGAGAAGATTTTTCTGATATACTTGTTAAAACTTTAGCTACTTGGTGATGATGATGACTAGAAGGTGATGTGATAGTATGTAATGAAACTTTGATGTTACAGCAGTGTCCTGGGGGCTTCATGTTAGTTGCTTGTTGTTTGAGAAGGAACTTCTTCCTGAGCTACTCAAAGAGCAAAATAAACACAATATATACTCCAGCTTCTGCTATGCCCTCAAGCTGGGAAGTAAAAAAGAAAAACAAACCAAAACAAAAACCTCACTGAATTGTCTTTAATTAGCATGGCAGAGAACCAGTTTCTATCTTAAAAAATATGATTTCACAGAATTTGAGAGAAGAGGTAAAAATAAGTTCCCAGTTCCTTAAGACTACATAAAATAAAATATATTCATCAGTCAATATTATTTGATATATTCGTCTCTACTTTATTCTTAATCATAAATAGCTTTGAAGAAGTTAGGAAAATGTCTCATCTCACTGAATTTATTAAGAAATATTTAAACATTTAAAATCCTTAGTACTCTTCTATCATGAAAAGGCTTTCAACTGATTTGTTTTCCAACATACATTTTTTTTCTTCTGTCTAAATCTTATCTTGAATCTTTATGAATTTCTTCAGGCCTCTATTAATATACTATGTACATAAATAAAAATGTAAGTTGTCATACGTCTTTGGTAAAAAAAGTTTTTTGAGAGTTCAAAGATTTCCTTTGGTCATTAATTAGTTAAAAGTATATTACAGTATTTCATATGTCCTGGATTAAAGAGGTCTTTTGTCTATTTATTACCAATCTAGCATGACTTTCATGCACATTTTATGAGTTTTTATCTATTGCATTTTAATTACCTTAAGCCAAAAAAAAAAAAAATACTTTGATAATTCTCAGAGAGGGATACCTCCAGAAAGCAAGCTCAGTAGAACATCCTAGTCTTGTTTTGCTTCAAACCTATCATCCTGTCTGTGACCTGGATTCCCACTTGTGAAATAGAGATATTTTTTCTTGTACCAACCTGAAAAGCTTAAAAAAAAAACAAAAAGAAAAACAGAACATCACTTATTAAAGTGTTCCCCCAAAAGACCATAATGGATATGATAATATGTTTTTCTACCTAATAAATGCATTCATGTTGTTACTGCTGCTATTTTTTGTTTAAATCATCTTCCATTTGGAAAAGGTCTTCGAGCATGTGGACACTGGAACAAAAACCAAAATAAAGGGTAGCATTGTATTATTGAGACCTGATTACAAAATTGGGCAAAGAAAGCCAAATAAAGATGCTTAGCACAGCTCAGTTCTAGTATTGAGAAGAAAAAAAACAAACTGTAATCATATCTAATTAGTGTTAAAATAATGTTTCCCTTTGAAATGTTTAATTAGCTCTGTTTTATTACATAAACATTCTTGATGTAGAACTCGAAGACTCTGACGAGCTAAACGGTGCAGTGTTCACAAGCCCATGTGGGGAGAACCTGACCAGGAGTGGCTGTTAGTAGATGTCTGGACTATGGGAGAAGCCAGGATGCTTGCTCCAAGCAGCAGGCCATCATTTCAACCTTTATTACTTCTACCAAACCGCCCATTGTGCTTTCAATTTAACAGCATCACAAGCACACAAAGAAATTTTTTACAATTTGCCCTTCAGTTCTATTTAAACTTGTCTAAACTCTCCTAACATAGTAGTTATTGTTGCCTTCCCGTGTGTGTCCCCTGGCAATGAGCTACTCATTCTGGGAGGAGGAGGGGCTGCCCTTCGGTTTGATAAAGCAAGACCAGATTTACTGGCATACTTACAGGATGCTTGTCTCAAGATTGCAGCAAATTTAATTAACCTTATTACAAATATGTTTTTCTTGATCATTACATCACAATTTGGTCTTACTTTGCCTACTGCTGTTCCAAAGTAATATGTGCTTTTAAAATAGTGTTCTAGAAAAACTCAAGACTATAGGAATAAGTAAACCTATCTTGGCTTCCACCTCACCCATCTCTGATCCTGTTTTTATACATAAATAGGTTAACAAGCTTTTCCATGGATCCTTGTGATCTTACCTTTGCTTTTGTATACTTCACTGAAATAATGTCAAGAAGTAGATTTGCAATAAAATCAAAAGTCATTCTAAGACATGAGGCATATATAAAAGTTCTTATGTGAAAATCCATGCAAGAGTAAATGTTTCCCTTAACTCTTACCAAAGAGATTGCCCTGGTCTGTGAATTGTTTTCTGTTTGTTTTTTTTACTTTTAAATCCCTAGTCAGGCCTAAATAAAGTGTGTTCATTTAAAGACTGTACCCACTCACACACCTCAATATGTGTTTATCTCCAAAGTATTTTTTTCCCTATGCCAGAAACCCTCTGTCACTAAAGTGACTAATTCAGTCACTAGAATTAGGAGATTGAAAAGGAACATGAAATCTTTCAGCCTCCCCAACTAACCCTCAAGAGTATGAGCCCGATAAGCCACCTGCAATTTAACACTGATTTTCTTTCTGTAAGCACTCATGGAGTCCTCTTTCCTGGAGATTTTTCTGGTAAACCAGGGGAGCGTAGCAATTTGGATCCACCCAACAGCAACTCTCAAAGTTTCTTCTGATCTCAAGATATACTGGTTTCCTTTCTAGGTTATACTGGCCTGTGGAAACACCTAGTCATGGTAAACTCCTTAGATCCCAGTTACTTGATTTTATTTGGTGGTCACACGCACCAGGCTCCGGCAGCCTATACCAAGACCTGTTACTGACTTAAAATGCTATTCCAAATAAATGACTTTAACTGACAAGAGGAGGTCATCCAAGAGTATATATAGTAGAGACTCACTAAGCAATGGACTTCAAAGTGCACCTTTGTACCTTCTGCACAGCTATATGGAGAAATCTCGTCACTCAAAGTACATCTGATCACTTCTTGAAGGGTAAAGAAAAAAAAGAAACTTATAAACAATTTAGGTGCCTGATAATCACAGAATTGGTAGCCTAATAACCCATTCATGGAAAACTTGGGAGGCATTAAAAAGATTTATGGAAGTTTCTAACAGAACAATGCTTATGCTTTAGTGTTTTCTATTTAAATGATAAAATACAGAATGCAAAAATGTTCATATAAAGTGTACTTAGATATTAAAAAAACATTTAAAGCAGTTATGTTAGGGTAGCGGGTCAAACAACATTTTTGGTTTCCTCTTTTGCCCTGATTTTTTTTTAATTTAATAATATATAGTTCATATATTATATTATTATAATTGCTAGTAACATCATGTGTTGTTTTATATTAAATAAAAAATACATACTACTTTGAAAACAGGAACAATTTTAAAACTCCTGAGTTTAGTTGAAGTAAATCATGACTTATAATCAGGAACACATTTCTATGATTGGATAACAATCTGATAATATTTTCTTTCTTATTTGTATTTGACCCTCTAGTCTCCACTAAGTACGTGGAATGGAATATAAATGAGTGTACACTCCTTAGAACAGGCATCATTGTGCTCTAAGCATGACTCAGAAGGCTCTCTTCATATTGAAGTTCCTTTATAAATACCTGAAAAGGAATATAACGACTTCTGATACAGATTACTTCCAGCAGTATCTTACAAATAAATTTTATGTATGTCTACCCTACATAAGACAGGATAGTTTAGTCGCTCATACTCTAATGGTAGTGGGAGGAATAGAAAAAAATAGTCTGATTTTCTAAGACAGACAAAAAATATTTCTATTAAACTTTTTTTCTTTACTTAAAATTTTTTAAATTATTTTGGGTACTTTGAAAGTTTCTAAACTTCTTTATTATCAAGCTTTCTAATTTTTTTAACATGCTTCCTAAAGTTAATATTATGACAGTTATTTTGAAAAGCTGCAGTTGTGAAAAACCTTTTGGGTTCTGAGGTACAGAGAGTGGTAACCTAGAGCCACTTTCTGTTCACTCTGTAGCCTCCATACTGAAAAATCTTCCATTGTGCCCTTGTCAAGTCTCTTCACTTCAACTGCCTACAGCACTATGAATGAGATGTCCACTTAGGTGAACGACTAGCTGGTTGACAAACTGCTCTTAAGGACAGCAGATTAAGCGACGTGAATTAGAACCTATGTCATCTCAATGCTGTTGAACTGTGTCAAGAACAGGATACTTTCACTGGTGTAGAAAGAAACCAGGTGATCCGGCATGGCACCTGCTAAGAAAGAGGGTGGTCCTGGTTCTGGGCACTTGGGTGGCCTCTGGGATAAGGACTTGAGAAGTGATTAAGAGCAGCAGCAGGAGCAGTTGAGTGTAGATGAATAAAGAGGCAGAAAACGTAACGAAGACAGATGCTTCCATGTTGAAGTTTTATTTATGGGCATTTTGTTGATCACATCAGAAGCCCTCTTCAGTGACTGTGAGTACCTCATTCCTAACTTTTCAGTGCTTTATTTCTCTTGAATTGCACCTTTCTTTGAAGGTCTCACCTTAGGCTACCGGACCTCTGACAATCTAGGATGGGAATGGAAATACCAGGCAATGAGTGTCTTATTCACACCCCAATCTGGAAGTTTAGTTGATAACTGCCTGGTAGTCAAGTGTCAGAATCCAACTCCTTTGCCTTCAGATGACAAAACTTCTAAGATAGAACTGATTTTCTAAGCCCCCAACAAGAATGGGTCAGAAGTACGGAAATCAAATTTTACTTGGCTTCCAGCCTTCATTCTCTGCCATGTCCTGCTTTCCCCATCTCCTTACCTGTTTTTTCCTGGGAGTATTTCCTTGATAAACAACCTGCTCAGGATTCCTTGTTTCAGGGTCTGTTTCTGGGAAACTAACATTTTGCATCTCAGAAAGCAGGACACATGATCATTTTTTTCTTTGCCTCTCCTACCCTCTCCATTCATTTCTACCTGACACCAGTTCCCAGAATTTATACAAAACTGAGTATCTTAAGCCAACCTGTAGCCAGTGTAATTCTAGCAGAATTTACCACTTAATAAAATATTATGCAATTTATGTACTTACAATGTTTCATTGCAAGTATTTTAAAACTTATTTTTCTAGACACAACAGCTAACGAGTTCAATGACTGAATTCTTAGAACAGCATAAGTTATCAATAACAGGAAATGTAAGATTCTAAAAAGTGTTATCTTTTACAGGACTTAAAATCATCTATCCATGGACGAGTTCATTAGGAAGGTGGAAATGTGGAAAAGTGTATTTTTATAAATAGCGTTTGATCATCAGAACTGAGAAGTAAAATCCAAGTCCTCTGCCGTGTTCCAAGTCATATGACATTTATTTTATGCTTATGCTTATTCTATCTTGCCATAACTATATTATGATGATTACCACTTAACTCTATTTAACATTCAGTACCTCTCCTTGATTAGTCTAATGCCATTTTATGATCCTTCTCATTTCCAATTTTCACCTTCAGTGTTCTCTTTCTATTTTCATTGTAATGGGGTTTTATTTTAACTTCATAATCTACTGGATCTGCATTTTTGTTTTATTAGTATTTCTATGGTATTTTGACTTTTGTATACCTAGCTAATCATTTCTAAACTTAACATTTATAAATGTTTGATTAAGTAAATATAAACCCAAAATATTACAAATCTTTAGTGAGCTAAATTAAGGCTTAGAATTGGGTATAATTTTTATAATACATACTGCGTTAAGTTCAAAATAGGTAAAATATATTTAAAACTACACTCAAAAAATTATAAGCTTAAATAAAATAATAATTCAACAAATGCAACTCTGATAGTCAAGTTTCTTCTCACATTTTAATATCAACAGGTATAACTTAGTAGACATACGTTTTCATTTACTATCTAAATGTTTACTTGGCAACTGATTAACAAGTCTAGGATAATGTAACCAAAACTTTTCAATAGGTATCAAAATGGGATTTGTCAACATTTGATTTGTAAATAAATGTGTTAGATAACCTGTCCTGATAGAAACTTACTGCTTTCATATCAACTCTTAAGAATAAACCAGCCAGTGAAATCATTCCCCTGAACTCATCTATCATGTTAAGTGAAATGACAGTATTTACTGTATTAAAAAGCACCTATAACTCAAAAAAACATAGGAAATAATCATACAGCAATATATATGAATTCCAACATCCACTAAGCAGCTTTCATCTCTTATCTCATATACTTTGTGTTCAATTTATATTTTAGATATTCTAAAAGAAGATGGCATTATGTACTTTTTTCCATTTTAGTGCTACTAATTCATAATACCTTACTTATTTAACTTTTGTTCCTTTAAAAGGAGAGTTGTTAAGATTCAGGTTAAAGGTAAACTAGTTAATAAAGACAGTTTTACCAAGGTCAGTTTTTCCAAAGAAAAAAACCTCAACACATTTAGAAAACCAAAACCTTTCAAATGATTTGACTAAATTCAATATGATGGGGTCACACTAACACTTTCACAAAAGGGAGAAAATAAGTAGAAAAGGCAGCTTATCATTTCATTGTATTACACCACAATAGCTAACACATGAAAATATTTACTTATGAAACAAAAATCCTTGATCCTTTTAGAATCGACAAACCATCAGTGCTACATTCTTAAATTTCAGAATTGCATTCTATCCAGAGAAATATTTTATAGAATAAAACCAAGTTATTGTTACCCAAGAGGTATAGGAAAAATTTACATTTACCCTGAATGAATAGGTATTTGGAAAGAAATAATTTTATAGAAATTCATTAAACATATTAGTAACTTCCTTACTGAATCAAATCAAGTTTATCTTTATGTTACTAACTGCAGTTCTGAGGTGTGGATAATGATTTATAGAGGCGCTACTTTTTAAATATACTTTGAAATGAGTTTACCCCTTCAAAGCAGCAACCTTGGAAACAAACTGATTCCAGTAATTCCATGGCTGTTTTTAGAACTGGCATTCGGAAACTGCAACACATTCTTTTAGGGTGCATCTCAATAAGCAAAACTCCCCTAATGGTAATATGTGGTTGGACAGACTCAAAGTCATTTTAATGCATATCTGTCCACTGACTTGGGTGAGAGCACTTTGAAAAGTTTTGAGATGGCCCTATAAAAATAAAAAGCACTGAGATTCTTTTATTATTTAACTTAAAAAGTATTCTGAAATTAAATACAAAATATTATTTTTAAAGTTACTTTGAATAGTAACCTTCACAGACTTCGCAAAGTAATAACCTTAAAAATCATCATCATTTTAGGGACATGACATGCTGTGGTATGAAATCATTCTTAGATATATCATATATAGGGATAATGTAAACCACTGCTTGCATTAATTATATCGGGTTCTCCTATGTTCTTTCCAACACATCTTTATTTCACTCACTCCATTCATCCATCTATCCATTCATTTAACCATTCATTCATCAAACCAGCATTCAGTGAAATATAATAATACATCAGGCTACACCTGAGAGCATATGATGACAACATAGTCCCTGTTCCTCTCTGGTGCCCTTGAATTTTCCCCCCCAAAAATATTAACAAATTAAATAATCTCCTCCTAAATAGAAAATTGCTGAAAATAATCTGAATGTTAAGGAAAACATTTATTTTATAGCAAAGTCTATTCTAAGAGAATATACTCAGTGAATTTACTGATTTAGGATTTCCCTGTTACTGACAATTACAGTAACCGGTCACTTGGTTTTGAAAGTCAATATATTTTCCCCAATGAACTCACTCCTTGCCCATCAATTAGGCATAGAAATAATTTAATCACCACCATTTCATGAATTGAACTCTTATCTATTATTCCCATTCGCTTACCCTAATTTTAGAAGCAATCTTATGACTATAAAACCATTTCATATTATGAGCATATTTTAAGATTCTTGGAAATATTCTGGAATCAATATCATCTAAACTAACACTTTGTTCACCACTCATCTCTGAGTAAATGACAAGGGGAATAATCATGCAGAAACATGATGCTGAGAGAATTCGAAGATCTGTAATTTTTATGGATGAAACATTATTCAAGATAATGTACTTGGAGAGAAAAGAATATTCTCTCCAATGTTTACAACAGATTATTATAAAATATTCTATAAAATCTTTTATAAATTTTGAACCTTTATAATTACATTTTCACATGGATATAACTTTAGGCAATACTTTCCATGCTTGGGTATTCTATAATCAAAAGTTTAACGTACATAACCAGTACCCTAGAAAAGCACAAAATCTACTAATTATTGTCATGTACATTGCTCCCTCAATCAAGAGAGAAATTAAATATCTTAGCTTTATATACAATATTTTCTATGCTATGAAGATGGTGAAATGATATCAAGATCAAAGATTATTTAATCTAGAAAGAGGTCTGTACATTTTAATGATGAAAATGCATATAAAACAAATGAATATAATGATTTGCTAAGCTTCATAACTTATCTTAAGCTGTAATGATCATGATATCCATACTAAGGAAAAGAATATAAAGGAAAAAACATTATGTCACCATAGTTCCTAAACTGCGATCCTGATATGTTATAAAAAAAATAAAATAAAAATGCAGATATCCAAAAGGACAGTGAGGTTAGGTGAGTTTTAGAAGCTGTTATTTGTGTGCAGCCTATAAGCAATTTTTAACTATTAAATGTTTACAGCCAATGAAGCAATATGATCAATTCTCCATTATTACAAAGATCACTCCATTGGCAGTAAGGAAGATTAACGTAACAGAGGGGACTGGATGAAGAAGATTAGTAAAGACTACATGATGAAAACATGAACAAGGCATGAAATGAACTCATTGTTAAACAGAGAGGAGGAGGAAATGACAGACACAAAAGATACTTCCTCAATAATGGTCTCAGGTTCAACCCCACTGAAGTGTTTCCGTTTATGGCCTAAGTGAAAGTGACTCAAAATCAAAAACAGTAGGTAGATTAACTTATATAAAAATTTAGACAGTGAAAACAAGGTGGTTGTAAAGGGAAGCTGTAAAATTATTTTTTTAAGTGATGACTCATACATACACCCCCATCCCCCAAACACAGAGGATAGCAGCACACAACACCCCTCAACTGCAGAGCTTTAAAATTAACAAAGCATTTTCATATGCATTATTGAGTGGTCAAACAGCCTTGTTGAAGCAGGTCCCTTTATCCCAACTTTGTAGCGGGTAAACTGAAGCACAGAGATGATTCATTTTACATAGTGTGGGGTAGTGAGGTACACAGGTGTCATTCATTTGTGACCTGGCGGGCTTAACTTCAGACCCTCCTAGTCTAAGCTAGAGTTCTCCTAACGGCATTTTATTCCCGCCTGAAGAAAAGAAGTGGAGTTCTAGACAATCTCCAAATGATCTTTTACAGAAAATCTTGTCTTTCCGATTATTAATCACGTCATTTTGGCCAAGCACGTTATTTCTCATTGAGCCTAAGCTGTTGTGATAAAATGGAATAATATACCATACAGTGTCTTCACCGTGGTCCAATACTCTTCTAAATCCCAATCTCCATCAAATATGTGAAGATAGATACTGCATCAAGCAGAAATGTCACATGGATCATATTTCACAGATCAGGTTTGAAGCAAACTTTGAATATATCCATAGGGTTTGTTTCCAGGAGCAGAGTATGTAAAAATTACACAAGATGATGACTGCCAGGGGAGTGGGAGGGGGGAGGGATGGAAAGATGGGACAAGGCAGTGATAATGAACACTGGAACTATGGTGGAATGTGTGGTGTGAAAAAGTTTGAGATACAATGTCACTATTCAAAAATGAATTAAAAAATATAATTACTGGGTTAATGTCAACACCTGCATATTTACTGTTAACAAAAATTATTTAAGGAACACAAATAAGAATAGTAGGATACAAATCAAAAATACAAAATACCAGAAGAAGGAAGTTTCAAGTAGCTTCATGTATCTAATAAAGCCTAATGCTGCAAAGAGATAAAGAAGAATTATTACTAACAATTTTTCATTGAACCTTAAAATTTAAACCAGTTAAACGCTCATAATAGTAAAATATATTGTCATCTTCAGACTTGGCAAAAATTTAAAAGCACAGCTTTGTCAGAATCCCAAGGGGAAAAATCACACTTTGCTCTTCATAATGTCAGCTGGAACAGTATGAAATTAAGTAACAAGAGGCCCTAAATGGGTATCCACTCCTTCCCAACAATTTCCAAACTCCGGATGTTTTACCATTTCAAAAACTCAATTCCCACAAACAACCTAAGGATACAAAAATATGGTTCTGAAGAAACATGGTCTACATGAGCACTGAACAGAAATCACTGGTGAGGCAACGGCAGCGCACTGCTTAGAGACGTTTTATGCCTCAACAACACTGTCAATAAACAAAGAAAAAGCTAAGTAGAGCAAACATTAGAAAATTCCTGAACCTTGGGTTGATCACTGCAATTTTAACAGTAATTAAGTTAATAAAAATCCTAGTGGGGTTCAAGAGCTTTTGACATGAGTTTTCCAATATGCTTTTATCGAAAGAAGTGCAATAAACCAGCCGCTCTTTAGCAAACAGACGAGGTACTCCAAAATCTCTAGCTAACACAGTGATATATAAAGGTTGAGGATGCTTCTAGATTAACAAGCTAGTGCCTATGATTTAAGCACACTTACCTAGAGTTAGCCAAAATCATCTTCATAATTGCACAAACATAATGGCTCCTAAATAAGTTTGTTTTTTGAGAAGACAGTGTTAAATTGTTGAGGACTTTTTGCCGCTGGCAATTATCCACATCAGATTCCCCCACCCTCCAAATGGATACAGTAATCTAAATACTGTATCAGGCCATACCACAAAGAGGAGTTTTCAAATAGTAAAGAGAAACAGATACGAAGAAAGTGTTGACCAGTTTTCTCGGACAAACTGCAAATCACCAGACCCTGCATTTCTGAATTGGAAAAAATCCTGTTAGCTGAGAATCACATCAAGGCAGAGACAACAGTGAGAAAACAGTCTTTTAACCATTGGAAAAGAAAGTCTGCACTGGTGGTGTTTATGTAAAAACCTGAATTGTTCTGAAAAGGAATTCTTTCCTTGCTCCCTTTCTTTGATGGATTACCTTTTCTGTCCTGTGGAATCCTGAACAACAAAGATACTTGAAAGCACATTTTCAACAGGTCTCTTTCAGTTTAGAGAAGCTGAGAGTCTCTGCTTGGTGGGTTATCCCCTTCCAACAGAGAAGAGTGACCCAAATGATGGGCATTTATGCCCTCAGTCTTCTTCAATTCAGGAGGATTTGTCTGGCCTTTTTTTGGTTTGTTTCCAATGTAGGTAAATGAGCTCTGCAAATATTAACTAGTGTCAGGCATGCTGTGAGCCTTTCCCTAATGAGGCCCTGAGGATGTGAGCTCGAGGAACTATTTCAGCTGGTCTAAAGGCAATACCTACCAGTCAGACTTTTAATTTCACTAAGTACAAACCACACAAAGGTAGACCTGGAAAGCTTTTTTAACTATGAAGAAATAAGCTCAAATCACAGAATAATCTACTTAACACGACAGGTCTTCCAGAAATGAGTTAAAGCAAATGATAAATCAAATGATTTTTTTTTTTAATCCTAAACTTGTAACAGGGCAATAAGAAAAAATGCTATTTTGAAGTGCTTTTTTGCAGATGACTCTGCATTTATCTTAATAAAGATTAGGCTTTCTGATCCAGATTCTGGGAGGAAGCTATATGACGACTATCTTGGTGCTAGATCTACCTGCAGACACTGCCTGAGGAAGAGAAGACTAAACAACAAGGCTCTTTTTGTCTGCTCAGCACATTTCTGCATCTATAAGTAATTCGTTTTTGTGTATTTTATTCTGTACTTTCTTCTACAATCTGTGCCTTGTAGATTAACAACTGCTTTGGAGTATAAGCACTTCGAATACAAGGATTCTGTCAGTCAAAACAGCTCTAAATAATGTGAATGCTGCAGGATCTTTCTGATATTTATGAATTTCTTCTGAAAAGTCAATAAAAAGGTGAAAATAATGATCATGTGCTTAAAAAACTTCTTTTTTTAAGCAACAGACTTTCTTCTGCAGTGCCTCTTATTTAAAAAATCTATCTAATTTACCTAACTTTGTTCCTCTATATTCTCAAGTAGTAGGAAGAAGTGGTTCTGCAATTTGTAAAATGACAATAACGATAGAGACTGACTCTAAACGTTCATTGAGATAAAATTGTTTCAGTAAAAGGGAAATAACAGAAATTAAGTTATATAGTATATCTTAGAGTTCTTAATTACAAAAATAAACATGTCTCTATCCAAGGAGCAACTAGTCTCTACATATGATCTCAGAGAATGATTTCTAGCAAGGGAAGAGTCCCTAAGTTTGTACCTCTATTTTCTTCAGTGAGTCCCCTGGCACACACTAATAGCTTGTTCTACGACATAGAGCACACTAGCTGTCATGAGATCAAAGTTATACCCATGGGTAGCATCTGTAGATAATGCTTTATTGGTCAAATATACACACATATAAACTTAAAGCTTTCCTATTTAAATTATTGTCAAATCTACACATTTTAATAATATAGTTTCCTTTTTAATTAAAAAGCTCCAATTAAATTACATTGGAACCTTCACTCCTGAAACCAGAATGCTCATTTAATATTTTTTACCAAGGAGAAAAATAGTATTGCCCTCTATTTAACTGTACACCTATGCAACTGTTAGCCGATAAATGGTAAATTAGATTCACCTGTCCCAGAACTCCTGGCCTGAGGAGCAGAGAGAAGAGATATATTTAACTCAGTGTTCATTGTTGTGCTGATAAAACCTTGGGAGGAGTTGCAAATCAGGTAAAAGGGGTTAGTTGAAAGGTGAACTTAATGCAGTTTATGCAGATGTTGATTTACAGAGGTATATACCTTAAACTTATATAATGTTAAAATGCGACATTACTTCACTAAAACTAAAAATAGAAACATCAGAAGTAGCACTGCAGCTGCTGTGGGCCCTGGTAATGACTTTCTCCTCCCACCATTTCCCTCCACCACACTCTGGGCTTTCTCCTGAAGAAAAGATGGCCAAGGAAGACAAGTTTTTGTCTCTCAATGCTAAAGTCTACAGTGATTTGATTGTAGAAGTTACACTCTTTCAGGTTTACTAAAAGCAACAATATGTTATTCTAAACAATATTTTTGTTTTCAGATCATGTCCAGTTACCAAGATCTTTATTTAACCAAAGGAGAGAGTATTTTGTATGTGTCCGGCACAATTTTCAAAGTGCTTCACAAATATAAATTTACTTTTGTCCCCAAAAGACTCCACAGGGAAAACATTCTAATTACTCTTCCCTTACAGAAGGGAGCACACTGAGGCTCAGAGAAGAAAAGAAAGAGCAATGTCAGGGTTCAGTCAGCCTGCTCCTGTCCTACCAGCTGCCTGCCACAGGCCAAGCACAGGATTGCCACCTCCAAGAAGAAAGATGTTGCTTGCCGCCTTATATCCGTTTCCTCGTATGATTATACAGTATTTAAATATATAAATTATTTAAAATATATATTCAAATCTATGTGTCTATATTGTATCTATATTTTAGATGTATGTTAAATATATTTAATATATTATTTACATATTTATTATAGGTTATAGATGTATTTTATATTGATGAGCTATTAGATTGATTCAGAATTGCCCCAACCTCATCACAGCTTCACTTTATTTCCTCATTTAGTAAATAACAACAAAGCTAAGCTTTATGGTGCTTTGCTCCTACTAAATGTTCTTACCGTTTACAAATCCACTTTGGTCTTTGGTACTATTCTTATCATTGAGGTTTATTTGCTTTTTAAAATACATTGTATGGTCTTATGTTTAAAAAATCTTCAATAAAAATAATTGTAAGGGAGTGTGGGGAAAGATCAATGACCTATAATTTATATTTCAATAGAGATCCTAAAATAAACTGCTTTTATTTTTGATTTATTTTAGAAGATGGTTTTTAAAGCCTTCTTTTGACAGCTACTAAAACCCTATACCAAACTGGGAACTGCTTAGAAAAAAATCTCACTCTCCCAAAATATCAATAAAATGAGCAAGAAAAATTAGCCTCACAGCAGGCCACTTTAATGAGACATGGAAGTAAATCGGACAAGGCAGATAATATGATGCCTCTTGGAATATAATAGAGAATAGAATTAGCAAATATAAAAGAAATCCCATCATAGTGCAAATCAAACTCCCAGGGTGGGAGGAAAATCTTATCTATCTGTGAAAAGATAGGCAGGCAGGATTGTGCCTATAGGTACTAGGGAATCCTTTATTTATGTATTTATGTATATGGATGCAAATGTGCCCATCTATATTATAGTATGCAGACCATAGCATGTTATCACTATTGTGAATAACAGCAAGTAAACATTATTATTACAATCTGAATTTCCATGGGAAAAAAAAAAAGAGCATGTATGGCTTTTGAATGTAATGTAACATTTCCCCTGTAGACAAAGCAACTCCATTCAAAAATTGAAACTATTTTAGGAATGAATGATTTTTATAAAGAAGTTATTTGTATAATGAATAGTAATGATTGCATACAAATTAAGTATCACTGAGGACTAAAAAGTCCTCAAATAGATAAACGTCAATTTTTCCTCTGATATATATATAGAAGTTAACCAACTTTTGCTGTAGTGTCGCTTTAAAAAAACAAGGTGCTGACTTATGAGATGTATTATTTAAAGTTCTATGTACCTAAAAGAGACACATTTTAGAAAAAAAATATTTTTAAGTCTCAAATAATCATCATCAGAATGAATCATCTATTCTCAGGCTCTAGGTTATGTCTTTAAAAGCCCAAAATCATAAGATAAATTCTTAGTCCAAAAATATTCCTTGGAGATAAATGGATAAGTGATTATTTCAAATAAAAACATACACAATAGTTTAGCTTGTATATTGTCATCATAGCATGTCTACTATGTTAGCTTCTTGTCAAACAATGATTCTGATGCTGATATACACACATAGCATTCCTCCACTCATTGAGCATTTATTCTACACTTACATGTCTAGCACTGGGCTAAAGATAGGTTAGATGACAAGTATAAAAAGTGTGTAACTCTGGAGTTGAAAAGACCTAGCTTAAGACTCTCAAATGTGACAATGCATAACTGTAGCCTTGAGTGAATTTTTTTTACTCACAAGCGCGTTAGGGTCACTAGCCCTTTATGCAAATCTCAGGAGATAACTATTAATCTATAGATCTGACTAAGCTAAATTACGTTATGCTATGCTTACACCCTCAGTTTCAAGGCTTCCTGATTTTGTACATATCCAGTCTTCTGAGGGCTGGGGACATGTGCCCATAGGATGCATATTTGTTCAAACCATAATGAGCATTCTGGGGGGAAAGAAAAAACAAACAAACACAACAACCAAAAAAACAATAACAGAAGCCCATAAACTAAGTCTAAGGACAATGAGTTCGTTTCAGAGGAGAGCAGCAATTTTTAAATGAAGCAGGTTATATGCATAAGATTGTTTCCTGACCCCACAATTTCTCTTGGGGCCCCCTATCAGAGTTGCAAGGTAAAAGAAGACAAAGATGAAATAAAAGAGCTGTTTCAAAAAATGCATGGGAAACACTAAATACATAAGAGCACTCTTTTTTGCAGCCCTGGAAACAGCAGGCAGCACCAATGCAAGGAAAGCGAACTTGTACAATGTTGCAAGGAGATGGAAGGGTGGCAGTTGGCATTTCTGCATGAGTCAGAGTCAAAGAGAACAGGGCAAACACTACAGGTCAGGACAGAGGCCATATTGCAAGTATATTGGGACATATTCCCAAGTGGGAAGAAGCCAAGAGGAAAACCTGGGAGATGCACTGATTTTCCAGATCTGGAAAATCTTTTTTTTACCTTCAGACCTACACAGCAATAGGAGAGAGAGACTTACAACTTGCTGTAGAATTTTTGTCATGTACAGATTTTCTGGTGTCATTTCTCAGCCCACTGCAAACCCCTCCTTGCACATGCATGCATTTGAATGTAAGTGATAAATATTGAAAACCAATAAAGATTTAGACTCCATAGTTTGCATTTAAACAAAATATCATTATGGGTTCTTTATACATAAATTATCAAATTATGAATACATATGGCACAAAATACTCTTCCCAATTATCAAAAATAGTGGAATTTGGCTTTCAGATGCATTGTTAATCTATTAGCCAAAGAAATGCTCTCGATTTAGAGGACACAGCATATTGGGATGCCACTAATGAGAAGCCTTTGCCAAGTCACTGTACCTACACCACTTCATCTACAACGTCATTATGCATTCACACAGAATTCGGGCTAATCACCCCTCCCCTGAACCACTATAATCAAGAGATGTGGCTTGGCAAATGCTATCCTACTGAAGTACCACTTTCAGTTCTACTTGATCCAGGAGCTTCCTGAATACAGTGATCCTTGCTAAGTTTTGTTGCTAAATTCAGTTCCTTAGGGAAAAATTGAAACTTCATAATTTATTCTCCATATATTTTACCAGTAAGTTATTTCCTCTGACCCCAGCACCTATTTGGCAGAAAGACCTAGTACTTATTTTAGTTGTTTTGTTTTGTTTTTTTCCTAGTCAGTTGATAGATATTTTATAAAGCCTTACAATTTGCTCAGCATTTTATGCAGAAATGGGAAAAAACACAAGACACAGAAACTGCCTTCAAATACCGTCTCTGGGGACAGAGCTGTGTGTTTAGCTGGAGAGTATGCACAAGCTGCTACCAATGCATATGAAGGAACCCCTGACATGTTCCAGTTGAGGGGTAAGTTTCCGTTTTTACATTTTTACAGAGAAATACGTATTTAAGTTGAGTCTTCAAGTGAGAGTTGGAGTTTATGAAGTTTTCTAGAGAGAAAGAAATCCAAGCAAAAGGAAGAGAAAAGAGGGTAGACATGAAAAAATATGAGAACATGGCATTTTGAGGAGCAACAACAGCTCACTGGAGCTGAAGAGAGAGTGTGTATGCACGCGTGTCTGCGTGCGTGTGTGCATGTACACAAGACTGGAGGTCAGAAACAGGAAGAAACTCTAGGCCGCAGATGTGTACTATGCTGCCCTACTGTTTGGATTTAATACACCCTGTAGAGCAGCAGAAGGATTACAAGCAGACAGATAACATGACAGCATTTCCTTCTACAAAGTTTCAGTTTGTACTGGAGGAACTGAAGCTGGGAGACCAGTAAGGTGGATAGCACACAAAAACAGGCAGCAGGTTCCCTCTCGGCAGCAAAGAAAAATTCTCTGAGGAGTAAGCAGGAAGATGCAGGAGGTTACTGTCCAGAGAATGTGAGGTTTTACATTTCTGAAATTTCAATTCAAGTAAATTAGAAAGAAGCAAACGGGTCCAACAAGATATAATTCATTAAGCTACGAAAGCTTCCTTTTCTGTAGAGAATTCGAAATATCAATTACTAGGGACAAAGATGCTAAACTCTTTATTATTACATCCTCAACAGGACTTTATTAAAAGCACCCTAGGAATCTTTTCATAGATATGAGGTGCTTCCCTTTGAAGTCTCACTTTCCAGTTTATTTTCCTGCAGTAGAAACTCCAGACACTAAAAATCAGGTCTCCCGGGCTGGGAGGGAAGAAAAAACATGCGAGATAGTGAGGCTGTGAGGTTGGCTCCCCAAGGCGTGTCCTGGTGTTCTCAGTAACACAGGCGTCCCTCCCGTCTTCCACACATGTGGACATGAGTTTTGAGTCATAAATCTTGTGAAGTCTGTCAACTGACAGCCTAATAACATGAAAGAAGTATCTGCAAACAAGATGGTTTTGAGCCCTTGCCTATGACCCTGAATGAATCAGGGCCTGGTTCCCTTTGCTTTTTAGAACCTGTCCTTTAATCACTTAACTGGACAGATTGCTGTGACACTTAAGAAATAAATGCAAAGTTCTCTGTTTTCCAGCTATCTATTGGTCTCATTTTACTCTCTGACTAACAATTAAGTCCAGCTTGTCATATGCTGAGATCTAATCAATGCATAAATGAGGGGCAGATGATCATCTGGCTTTTTCTTCCCCATATTAGCTATTCAGACAGAATGCAACCTTTCCCAGCTTTTTAACCTGGTAATCATTGAGGCATATTCAAACAACGACACGGCAGGGTTAAGGGTTAAGGCGGTGTTATCAATCTTGGCTACAAAGAAGAAAAAAAAAATCACCTGTATAATTTTGGAGGGGATGAGGGCTATTTTAATATTTTAATATAGATGCATAAACCCCAAACAAAACCTAATCAAATTTCTGGATGTGCGGCAAGGTGTCACTGACACACCTCCAACTGCTACCAGCTATGGAAACGATGGCTCCACAAAGCAAAGCTCTACCAGGGAATCATTTAAAAAAAAAAAAAAAGAAGCAGATTCTCCAGTATCATCAAGACTGTTGGAACCAGAACTCGGTAAACCCGAGTTTTAACAAGTTTCTTCAATATATTTTAGATTCAGCACATCTTTTAGCTTCACTCTATGACTATTACGAATAGCTGCTTTATTTTCTGTGTCAATTCTAGCAGATACTAGCATCAGCTGGTGAGTAGGAAGGAGCCTGGGGGATACTCACTGGGACTATGTTGAATTATTATCCAGATATTTAAGAAGTAGGAGAATCACACAAAAGAGAAGAGAGAGAAAGGAGAGAGAGAGAGAGAGAGAGAGAGAGAGAGAGAGAGAGAGAGAGAGAGAGAGAGAGAGAATAACAAGGAGGAAATAAATAAGATTCTGCCTTAAAACAAAAGACATACACAATTGAGAAAATAACTACCAAACAACCTAAGAAAGGCTACACATTAACAGTGAGAAACATGCAGAATAGCTAAGGGTTGCATCACAACCAGTCTTTTTGACAAACCATGCTTCAAGGAGTCCTTCTGCAGAGACTAGGAGCTACTTCTTGATAATGAAGCATCCTTAGCAGACCCTACCTAAAGCCCAAAATCAAGTTCATAATTGTCTTAAAACTGAAAAAACTAAAGGATGCAAATATCCTCAGCTTTTGCTAATTATATTTAGACTTATACTTTTAATACTTTACATGGCAGTTAAACAGCCCTCTTCATCTCATATCTACCTTATTGTCATCTCTCTTATTCGGTCCTCTAGCATCTTTCATATACTAGGAACACTTTTCCAGCAGTTTTTACATAGCATTTTCAGTTAACTCAAGTGATTGGGTGATATCTAAATGGGAAACCCTATGACCAGGAACAACCAAAAACTAAAATAAAACCAGGACATGTCAAAAAAAAAAAGAAAAATTACAATGGTGATTTGGGTTGATAGCATTTCTTTGGAAGCAGTACCCTGCTCTGGAAACCTGTTTCCATAATGGTGGAGAAACTTGGTTTCCTGTGTCACAAGGTCAGTATCTATATATACAAATTATAGTCTATAGATGCAGAGAGTGAATCTGAAGAATAGAAATATATAAACATTGCTTGTGAATATGTGTTTGTATATACTTACCATCCACCAAGAGTAAATGTATGTATGCATGTAGATATATATGTACACATATATGTAATATATAAATCTTTCTAAATCTATATCTATATAAATACAGGTATATATCACTTCTCAATTCTCTTCAGCCTGTGGACACTATGAGATGATGACACAAGATCCTTGGAGCTAACTAGAAGTGTCAGTCACCTTAGATCACAATATGAACTGCAAAAAATATCAAATCCATGAGAAACAGGTGTTAGAATTAACAAATGCTGACTACATTATTTTTTTCACTAGAGAGAAGACTTCTCTGATGTCACAGATCTTGTAACTAAGTCAAGAAACAGAACTCAAGGTTTCTATTGCCATAATTTTATCTTCCACATAGTCTGCAGTTTGGATTTATAGCCAAGTTACTCTATATTTAAGGGTTGTTTCTATAATAAAGGTATGACTCTTTACCTCCCTCCCCCTTAAGTACATTCTGTGGGAGAATATTTCAGATTTTGTTCATATAGATAATGGTGTACAATTTAAGCCTGAGGGCCAAACGATAGATCCTATTTTCATTATTCTTTTGGGACAAAAAATAACACTCAGTAAGGTCACTAGACTCTTGTCAAACCAGTCATTGAGTCTTTCCCATTCCAAAGATACACTGTTATAATTGACCCAGGACTATATTTTAACTTGTGTGTCCCAATGGAATCCTTGCCAGAATATCAGATTAAAACGAATCCCAACGAGCTTTGCCATTTGTTTCAAGGATGAACACAGCACTTTAATTTTACAAATAGTGTGAAGACTCCAAGACAGTCTAGACAAGGTTTAAAGATGTGAATACTACCTTGAAAACCCAGAGTAATTAGCCAACAGTATTAATTGGGTATCCATGTGTTTCAGTCACAGAAACAAAGTTTCTTTAATATAGTCCCAGTCTCAAATACTCAGTTCATCTTTAGAACATAAGTCAGACCAGTTTTACTTTAGAAAGTAAGATCATCTTAGACAGACACAGTACCAAATACAAGTCTGATTTTAAAAAATTATTTTAGTAAGCACTGTAAGTATTTCTACTCACATTCAAATCTTCTTTGGAGAAAATGTCATGAAATAAAGAGTTATCAGGAAAAGCACAATATAGGGAAGGATTTCCAAACGCAAAGACCTAAGAGGTTATTTGAAGGCTAACGTGGGCTAATATGTCCGAGGTGAACTTTAGCAAATACTCTGGCTAAAGGGCACAGCTCCTGTTGATTGTTCAGTACACAACTGGGGATGCTGTGTCCCATAAGAAATATTTTTTCAAGAGAAGTGAGAAATACAATGACAGCCACCAATGGTTTAAATTTGGCAGTTACTGTAAAATTATTTCTTATTAAAATTGTGTAAGCCAGACTTGGTTCTTTGGTTAAAAACTCTTTAAGGGATTTTATTTCATTGTTTTCTATAAAAACTTTGCATATAGAAGAGAAGGTTTAAGTAATTTAGAACCTACTGTGTACCAGTCAGTTTACTATAAACAACTCTATAAGACAGATCCAATTATTCCTACTTTAGAGAAGGGGGAACTATGAAGGAGACCTAGTGATATATCTGTAAGATCACTCAGTTAATGTTTTCATCTAGGTCTGCTCAATTCCCAAACCTGTGTTTTCCAAATGATACCTATCTTTGACAAGATCCAGATAGGAATAGAATTCTAGGACAATCTCAAAGAATATAACCTTCTGATATGAAATTTAAGAAAAATCAATGTAAAATGAACAGGTTTTCCTATCTGCAAAAGGGGAAAAAAAAAAAAAAAGACTCAGAGAAATGGTTTGTCAACATATAAATGTATCAGAGTGCTTCTTAAGTAGACTTAATTATGTCAACTGTTATCAGGAATATAAACTATAACCTAAGAGTTTATTTAAACTGTGAGCTAAATAAATATTTAACATTATAAAGCACTCTTTATATAACGTAATGGTATCCAGTAAACCAAAAAGCAAAGGTGCTAAAGGGGAAGAACTGTTTATTTTTTTAACTTTCCATGGAAAAGGTGCCCCAATAAGTTACCTTGACAGTTGGCTGAGTATTCTGGTCTGTTTACTGAGTTAATGAGTAACGATTCTAGGAGACAAAGGGTACTTAGGCCTCATAGCCCAATGACTTCAGTTTAAACCATCTGACTGCCTTTACTTTCCTTTCATGAATATGAAACAATTCAGAAATATACTACAAAGTGGTCCAAGGAGACCTTTCTATTTGAGGAGATTTCTAGTTATCTTGGTAACTAAATGTCTCAGCTTAAATGTATGTCTGAATTTTTTATAAATTTAGTTAATATGAATTAGTGTCTAGGATACAATCACTCCTAGAAGAGCTATTGTAAGTAAGTTTCTAATTCTAAGGCCTTTAGTTATTGTACTACTCTTCTAACATCTCATTTGTCTGGAAGTTTAGACTAGCTTAACAACAATGAAGCCAACACTGAGATCCTTTAATAATTGGTTATTACTGTGCCATTCTAATCCAGTCACTTGATCAACATTCCTTTGGGTTTCTTCTTCATCCTCTTCCTCCATGCAAATTTTTATAGATTATAAATTCAAACTACATAAAAATTAAAACATTGATTATGTTATGAATTTAAAAATTCCCTTCACATATACATATATATAATATTGAATAATAATGCATTATCTTTAAATGTCAATCAGACATGCATTTCTTATAAGAATTTCAGCTACTTTCATCTAGCAAAAATAGAGATAGGGTTTAAGCAGTTTATACAACTAGTATAATTATACTATCATTCTTCTTAGACCAGTATGAATGAAATGGAAGCTCGACATCTGTTATTTCTAGATCTCAAATTTGTGTCTTTCTTAGCGTGAACATCTTGTTATTAGGGTGATTCTATAATTTAAAGAGAAGTATTTCTCATAGTACCTGACTGTCAGCTCATAGTGTTTCACCCCCTGCTTTTTAATCGAGAGGCAGCAGAATGTTGTGACACTAAGGAAAAACTTTTTGCATTAAACCTTAGAGAAGAATGGTAAATTGGTCTTGACTTACAGGTCTGACTGGGGTTTTCATGATAAATATTAACATTGACTTAAATACTAACTCTATGACAGACTCCCAAAGTGGGTTTAACTTCACTGAAATGTAAATTAGATCATGCCTACACTGTATTATGATTCCACTACGATCCCCTTCACCTGTGGCTCAAAAGTCTGTCGATAAATTCTGCCCCAGTTTCCATTAATCAAAGATAACCACGGCATGGAAAAATAAAAACACCTAATAATGACTGAGATAAAACTTACTAGTCATGTACAGAAAAAAACACACAATTCCCTTCTTTGTACCTATTTCTGTTGCTTTAGTGTCTACCTCTCTATGCAAAAATAAACAGAACAGTTAAACTCCCTAGACCTCAAATTTCCTCTTATGTAAATGAAGATCATACTATGTCCTGCATCATGGATTGGTTGTTACAGTAGAATGATATGACACATGGTAAAAACCCAGACTAGTGCTGGGAACACTGTAAGCATTGAAAACCATTAGCTTTTATTATAATTACATTGCTTTAGGTTCTGAGGGGCAAAGATGCTTGAGATGAGATTCTTGGACAACTGAAAGTTCAGTGGAAGGGAAAACTAAAATGAATAATCATAATCCAAAACGACCTCTAAATGCCTTCTTAGACTGCGGTCTAGGAGGTTCAAGTGGGTTTGTTTACAATCCCCTTAGTTTTCAACTCCATTTATGAATAACGTAAAACAAATCCAACACTTGATTTTTAGGAGTTGCCAATTTGTTTTCCATGAAGTACCTTCTATTTAGAATTAAATCAGAAGATAATGCATCAGTTATAAAACAAAACAGACTTTGCCGTTAAAAAACTTTCTTTGAATATGGTCCCTCAAATTTTCAGAAATCACAGTTAATCAAGTAAAGAGAACTCAGGAGATGGCAAGTAAAGCTGACAGTGAGCAAATACTTTCCTAAAGAATAAAAAGGCATTAGTGGTTCTGAGCAAAATTAACCAAAAGGACAAGGTATATAATTTAAAGGGAAAGGTCTTTTTCAAATGCCCTGAGTCAAGGAGTACCATTTGCAGCTTCTGGCTTATTTAATATCATTAAGCAAGAACACATAACCATCTACAAGAAGGAACAAGAGCATAAATCAGTTATCAGTCCACATATTTCAAGATCAAATCTATAAAGCAAAATGATTTGTGGGAGCAACCAAACAGTTGGAATATATTATAGCTCTTTTCATAGAATACTTAACCATATTAGTTGTATAATTAGGATTTTGTTGTTGTTGATAGAGCCAAAAAGAAAAGCATATGCTATGGAGAATGTTTTCTCATCACCTACAAGACACTGTCAATGAAAGAAGCTTTCTCCAGCATATCTTAGTGATAAGTTATTGATAAAGCTATAATTGGAAGTCTTAAATAAATTAGAAAAAACCTCAGATTTCCACATTAGTTGTTACTGAGATAGTGCCACATTTACCAGAACTATAAGTTGAATCAGTCATGAGAGTTTGGTCTCAAAGTATCTAAGAACCATATTACAGCACCAAAATGCAACACAACCACACGACTATTCGGTGCTGGTATTAATAGTATAAGAGATTTTGTGCTCCGTTTAAATCATACTTAGGCTAATTTTTTTTTTTTTTAAGGTCCCACTAAAACTATTATTGAAATCTTTCAAATCCTCATTTTCTTTCAATTTTACAAGCAGCTGATGTTGCCATACTTAAAGAATATATTGAAAACAGTACCCATGTGTGAGGACACCATAATGGGTATGCATGTGTTTTCTTGCACTCAGTGACTGACTGCAAAGGTCTCCCTATCTTTCTCCGCATTGTGGTGCATGTTCTATGGGACCGCCAGTGCACCATAAGGAAGAGAATAAGCTACGCCTCCCATGTAATATGTCCATTAGAATTTCCTCAATTACACTCCCACTAAACAGTTGACACCCAGGAAGGTCATTTGAAATATATGATTTATGAATTATTTTAAGCTTAAAGCAGCTTACTGAAAAAGTCGTAAGTATTCAGAATATTAAGAGAAAATATCAAATATTTTAAAATTTCCAAATAAGTCTTACCCAAAGTGATGCCTTGTTTCACTGCTTTTTTTCAATAGTACAGAAAAAAAAATGATCATTCCTGAATCACCCTGGTTTGAGCCAGATAGAATCCTGAGTCAAAATCCAAATGTTTGTACATGAACTCACATTCTAGCTATGTGAAACTGGCAAAAGATTTAATTTTTGTGCCTCTCTAACTGTGGATATTGATAGTACGTATGTCCTTTTGTGTGTGAGAGAGAATGTACTGAGTTAATGTGTTAAAGCCCTCAGGAGAGTCACAGAGTAACCAGTCTTCAGGTATTTTTGTTGTTATTTACTAGCAATATATAATTGCATACTATTTTCACTGCCTTTGTTCAAAGGGTTTTATTAAACTAAGTCATCAGCAAAATAATTTGATTCTGATTTTCAGTATGGTCTTTAAAGATAAGATTAAAAAATATATAGGATTTATAAATACATAGTTAAATATATTTGTAGTTAATCAACAGACAGTAAAGGTCAGCATAAATAAGAATGAAATCAGAAAATAAGAGCTCTTAATCTATCTTATTTATTTATTACTTTTAAAGAAAAGGTACAGACAGAAATGAAGGCATGTAGGCAGGCAGGAAGAAAGAAGAGAAAGAATCATCTTTATTTTACTTTCATTTAGTTATTCACATTGGTTGCCTGCCGCCATCCCCACCCCTCAAGACTGAAAGCCAGGGGTATGTGGCTGGCGCTCCTTCAGAAGTGACTGACCTAACCGCTGCTCTACCGGGATGTGACAACTTCATCTATGTTATTTGACAGTGTTATCAACAACTAAGTTAAAGTTGTAAAAAGTCTGTGCAAATAAGCACAAAAAAAATATTGGGGAAATAACTCATAGAGAGGATAGAACCACTATTCAAAATTATTTCTAAAAATGATTAAATTTCAATTTACTACTGATAAATGTAAAGTAACTAAGTTCAAAAAGCCATGATACCAGCATGGACTAAAAGAGAAATGGTTTCGAACAATTCCAATAAGGATTTGGGTAGACTATAAATTCAACATGAGGCAACAAATTATGTTACTTTTAAAACAGTAAATGCAATTTTGAGTTGCATTAATTAGAATATTCATCCCAAATAATTTTATGCTCTAGTCTCACTTTTTCTGCACTGCGTGGAGTACATGGCATGCTCTGATTGTGAGCACTACAGCTGTAGAAAGGAAGGGTCCTCAGGTGGCTATCTAACAGAGCTGAATCTAGGTGACACATTATGTGGGTGGAGGAACTGGAAAAGAAATATCACAAATAATTACCTTTTGTTAGTTGAAGAGTTATCACAGAAGACAACTTATTCTAAATAGGTCCATAAGGAAAAATGAGGTAGATTTACAGAAAGCTATATTTTTGCCTCAAAAAAAGAGACAATATCCTCATGTACAAAGGGGTTTAATGGACTGCTTTGTGAGGCAGAGTTCCTTATTCCTAGAAATCCTCAAGAAAAGTCTCGAGAAAGACTTATCAATGCATTCAGTCAATCAACAAGAATTTATGGTCCTGCTATATTTTTACAGAGAGTTATCTGGTGAATTAAAAAAATGAATGATGAAGAACATCAGCATATATTAGGTGCCAGACACTTTCAAATATATCATCTCACTTCTCCTAAACAAGTATATTATCATTTGACTGCAAACTCTTCTATACACTGCAGTCAGAGGATCTTTACAAATGAAAAATATACTCATAAAATCCCCTTGTTAAAACATCTGATCACTTCCCATTGGTCCTAGAAGAGGGAAGATTTAATATGGCCTGAAAGATTCTGCCTCCCAACACCACACCGCCATCTGCAACCTCAGCTTCTCTCCACTCACACTGCTGGTTCTTGATTCTTCCTCCTGCCGCACTCCCTCTGATCACAGAACTCTGACAATATGTTTCATACATCCAAAGGCACTCTTCCTTCCCTTCTGACCTGCTTTACTCCTAGTTGTCCTTCAGATCTAAGTTCAAATCGCTCATTGCTTGTAAGGAAGTTAGGAAACATATTTGGAAATTAGAGAACAAAAATACCATGTTTTTTTTCAAAATACTGAGCATTTCCTCCTCACAGCACTTACCATATTGTAATTTTATACTTGTTTGTGCTATTTTTTTTAGGTATGTCTTCCCCACTAGCATGAATGTTTCAGAAAGGCAAAAATTTCTTATTTTGTTTGCTTCAGAGGTTACTAATGCATATTGACTATGAAAGCAGATCCTGGAACCAGACCACCTGGGTATGACTCCTCATTTTGCTACTTACTAGCTTCATGACCTTCACAAATTCTTAACTGGTTTGTATCAGGATATTCCTCTTTCACTGAAGCGAGTTAGTAATGGAAACTTACCAGGATTTACTAAGTGCACACATGTAAAGTACCTGAATACTGCCTGCCACAAAGGCGCTCCATAATAAATAATACCCCTTATTAATATTACTAATAATTACTAATTACTCATAATAGTAGTTTGTATTAGGAGTCCCACACAGAGTCTAGCACATGATAGATACTTAAAAATACTTGAATAAATGAAGGAATGAAGAAATCTTGATGGAGAAATTATAAGACATGGATCTTGTCTTCACATCCTGGACTCTGAGAATCCAAAGACCACGAATTGTTTTTAGCATGCCTGCTTACTGGATTACATTAGAAAAAAACACAGCAAAATGCTAAAGGAGCACAGAAAACAGAGCAAGTAACTGAGCGGTGGGGTTGAGAATGATGGGATAGTACTAGGTAGAAACAGGACTAATTTAGAGAATAACCTACAGAAATGATAAGAGATGTGAACTTCATGCTAAAGTAAGTGAAAAGTTTTCAAAGTCATGGCTGAAGACACAATTTTACAAGTTGTTATTTTTTAAAACTTTCATGGCTAGATTAGTACTGGCCACAAGAAAATCACTTGAACTAAAATTGTAGGGCCCAAGAAAATATGATGAGGTCTTTAACTCCAAGAGCAGCAATGGGTATAGAAAGTAGGACAGAGAAAGAAAAACTAATCGCCCAATGGATTTGATGTACTCACTCTGGCACATGCATATTATAGAATACGGACTACTATGTAATAATGAAAATGACACACAAAGAATATTTTACCTACATGAAAATAGGTTCATGTATAGACAAAAATGTAGGTTATATGGACATTAAATTATGAATATGATTCTATAAAAACATATGCATTATTTATATATATATATAAAATATCTTGACCATGACACCAAAGTTTTTTTTACTAGTATTTTAAAATCTTACTAGTCATTGTTTTTCAGTGGCAGAATTAGTCATATTTTTATTACTATTTTCTTCTTTTTAATCCCTCCAGCATTTCTTCAATGAAGATGAAATGCTTTTATAGAAAATCTGATAAAACATATTGGAAAAAATTAGCAGTAGAGGAAAATGTCAGCAAAAATTCTGGGAAATATAACTTGGATAGTTAGAAGCATCAGGAAGATGAAGAGAAAGGGGGAGGATTCCAAACTGATTTCAGCATGATCAGGACGGAGCCACACACTGTAACAGAAAAAAGCACGGGAGCATGATCAATTAGTTCTAGCAAAAACACCACTGTCACTTGGCAATACTTTGATGCTTTTGTTCCCTTTCTCTTTTGCAAAGACAATGATTGTTACCTGAGTTTTGTTTTTCTTTGTCATTGGATTGATGCAATTGGATGAAACATATAAGATATCAATTTTCATACATGAAACATTTCAAGATGTTGAATTGCCCAGGACCCTTCCAAGGTCTTATCGATGGAAAGGTCAGCAGCTATCAACTGACTGTATCTATATATACCCTGTAAGTATGGGGTGTTGGACATTCCAAAGACTCCTGAGCACTTTTAAATAGAAATAAACTCTGAATTTAAAAAAAAAAATCCCATACAAGGATATTATATCCAGGGCTTCTACTTTAGGTAGCTCAGAAGGGTGGGCACCACAACCAAGCAGAAAGACAACTTGAGAGGAAACATTTAATGGTATCCTGTTTTACTGGCATAACTGTTTGACGAAGACTTAGTGATGGCAAATTAGCTAGGGAAATGGGGAAATGTAGCATTCTAAATTTCTTAAGTCTTGCTACCTTCTGAGATACAAATATGATATTCCAACATTAAATCTAATGCTTAAATATCTGCAAAGATGGTAACTGAAAGCATGTTAATTTACAGCAAAGAGTATAAAGCATCAGAAAGCATCCATTTGAAAAATCACAGATCAAAATACATTTCTTCATATCCATACTTTATCTGATGGTTTTTAATAAAATTGTGCATCGTGATGGTGAGGACTTCTGTTTAAATTTACATCTCTACCCTTGACCTCTCATCTTTTCTCTGGTTTAATTTTTCTTGCTGTCTCTAGGACAATTACTTGGGGACTCTTTCCCTGAATCTATTATCACCCCTTCCTAGCATGCTCCTTGCCAACTATCCTCCTCATTACCACTTATCCTTGAGGTTGTCTGCTGCTTGTTAATAGAGTCTAGCATTGTCTTTCTGACATGAGAAAAAAAAATCAGCTGTTTCAGTCACTGTCCAAAATGCAATCTCATGGAATATGGGAAATTCCTCCTTATGGAGTCTTCCATGCCTTAAGCACTGGCCAAGTTTGACTTTAAAACGGCTTATTAATATCACTACTTAGCAACAGAGTTTTAATGTAAAATCTTTTAGAAAAATCTTTATGCAGCAAAAAGAATATGTAACTTCTGCTGCTCTTATAGATTTTAATGGATTTTTAATCTACCGATGGTAGGCTATAAATTCGAGCTCAAAGGAAACACAAGTGCAACTCGATGGGAAGTTTTATTGGATTGCTTACAGAGAATTATAGTTATGATCAAAAGCCAGGCATGAACAAAGGATGAATGCCTCTCTTCTCTTTTCCAGTGATTTGAATGCTTCATTTCTTCCTGTGTACTTCCTAAGTTAGAATTTAAATGAAAAGGCAGAAAGCCCGAGTTAGGCAGCATAAGGAAAAGCAAGAAAATCAAAGTTTTGAAAAACTCACAAGTGACAAAGAACTGCCTGAATAATCAATACGTTGAAATGTTTATACATAAGTATTGTTAACAATTTATCCAATGCACTTTTACCCTTTGTCATAGCAAACACATCTATTATACAGCGACTACATGGAGAAACAGGATCAGTGAATAAACAGATGTTTATTTAATACTTAGAAATGTGAAAAGAAAATATTATCTCCTCAACAATGAGTAAAGATTTTATAAAGACATTTGATCTGGACCTTAAAGGATGGCTGAGTTGCCTACCAGATCAAGGAAAGGGCCCAAACATGCCTGGGTTTTAAAGATCAGGCTAATATGCTTAGATATCACAAAGCATGCTATTTGGGGAGTCATGACCATTTCTGAGCAGAGTAAAACAGGGAAAAGCTGTGATTTGCAAAGACTAATCTATTTGATTATATGTTATAGATTATCCTAGGAAGAACCTCAAGGGAGAGGCATCAGCTAAGAGTCTAATAAAACGCTGTGGGTGTGAGGTGACAATGATCCATACGTTCTCCTGTAATGAAGGAGCATTGTAGTTACAGGAAAATGATTTCCAAAAAATGATTTTTTGAAAATGATATTCCATTAGTTTCAATGAAATTATTTGAGATATCTCTGCCAGAAAACATTATTTACAAGGATGGAAATCTTAAACTAAATGACCACTCTATGTCAGGTAATATATGCCATCTCACTTTTGGTATAATGACATTTCCCCACACATGTCACAAAGCTTCCTCTCATTCATTAGAAATTATTGGAAACTTTCTATGAGGCAGGGCTTTGGTACCAGAGGGAAAGGAGGATAGGGGGAAAATGGATAAACATAGTTCGTGTACAGTAGTGGATGAAAACTAGACTTTTAGAGGTGATACTAATGTAATATATATGGTTGTTGAAATAGCTATATACCTGAAGCAACAGAAAACATAAAAATATAATAGCAATATAAAAATATAGCTATATGCCTGAAACAAAAAAAAGAACAAATAAACAATAACAAACTCTTAGATTATGAGAACAAAATGATGGTCACTAGAGGGGAAGGGGAATGAGAGTGAGAAAACTGTGTACAGGGCATCAATTGAACAGTGTTAGATGGAAAGTAAAATTTTGGAAGGGATTATAATATAGCACATCCCGATCTCAAATTATAATGCTATATACATGAAACCTACATAATGTTATAAACCAATTTAACATCAATGAAAAATATTTTTTCAAGTCAGGTCATTGCAATGTCTGTTAGAATTTGATTGCCTATAATAGCATAGACATTTGGCACACACAACCTCTCCCTGACTTCTAACTGCTAAAATGTATGACAGAAGCATAAGAAGAATCTACCTCTTCTCCAGTACTTGAAAGACGTGAAAGCTAGGGACTCATTCATGTTAAAGGAAATTTCATTTGTCTTTTAAACGAATACCTTTGAAACTGGAATACTTAATTTTGTTAAGTGAACACTTTCTGGCGTTCATATGATCAGCTATATTCGAGATGCAAGTTTTCTTTAGGGTGTTATAATAGATTTCAAATATCACATCTAGTATTGTACTTTGAAGTAGTACTAAATGAGTGGAGAGTTTCCAGGCAAGGACCCCAAGCAAGTAAGAGTGCTCCAAAGTCTCACCTAGGAGGTCTTTATCCTAACAAGCAATTCTCCCATAATGTAAACTTGATACCATCTTCAAACAATATTCCTATCTCTAGGAAAAACAATCAGTAATAGTACACAATTCTTATTATAAATAGTTTTTAGTCTTTGGATTCTATTTCTTACCTACAATCCTTGCATTTAATTTTTTAGGTGAAGTAATTATATATTTTTTCCTCACTGGTTTTCCTATAAAAAGTTTATATGAAGATTATATATATGCATATATAGATACACTAAATAATGAATTTGACATTGTTCAAATATTGACATTTAGACAAGTTCCAATATTGAGACACATTCCCAATATTAAGCTTACCAATGGCTTCTACCCTATTGTTCTTACAATAAGAGAATAAGGGATTCTATTTATGACAGAACCAAAGATGTGTTACTTCAAGAGAGGAAATTTCAGCAATGCTGTAATTACTTTGCAAGTATCTGTTTATTTTCATATAGACAATGAGAAAAATTCAGAAGTTCAATGTGTTTTTCAACTATCCGAATCACAATTTGTCTTTCTTTAGATAAAGATAAGAATATTTGGAGAATATTGTGATTATTAATATAGAAATACAAAACTACACATCAGTTCCAGAAGCCCACTAGAATCATGACAACACATGAACACAGAGGCTGCTATGTTGGTATAGTAGCCGCATAAGAAAGGAGATCTTATGCTCATTTCCAAAGACCTGGATATATTTTTGGATGCAAACATTAACATATATATGCTTTAATTGAAACAATGCATTAGAAATACTACTCAGCAATTAAAACAAGTCAAAGCCCTGGCAAACAACATGGATGGACCTGGGGATATTTTGTCAAATGAAGCAAGCCAGAGAGAGAAACACAAACACAGTATGTTTTCAATCATATGTGAAAGAGAAGAAACAAACAAACAAAAAACACAGCCTTTTAGGTTATAAGAACAAAATACTAGTTTCCAGAAGACAAGGGGATGGATGAGAATATCAGGTAAAGGGGATCAAATATGTGGTGAAGGATGGAATTGGACTCTTAGTGGGGAACTTAATGGGGTATATACAAAAGCTGATTTGCAATGACACACACCTGAACCCTACATAATGTTATAAACCAATGTTACTTCAATAATTTAAAAAAATATTTCCATTAGGAGAAAGGGGATGTCAGATTCAATAAATGCATGTCTACTACAAAGACAAATCATTCTCAAAGACCTATATGGGAGACTGTTCTGTTGGACTACACTCTCTGCACTTCTCTAAAATGACAGTGTGACTAAATAGGGGAAAAGTTCTTTAGACACTGGGAATTTAAAAATTACTGGGACTCTATCAATCCCAGGAATAGTCAGAGCCAGTGACATCATTTGACACCATCAATATTCTCTGATCTTTATGATTTAGATTGCATTTGAAGCCTCTGTTAGCAGCAACAGACTCTTAATAAAAGTCATATTTCACCCAAGAAACCACTGACTTTAGAACTACCCAATATTTTATGTATCACCAAGAAAAAAAGGTCCTCCAATTAAATTATGACAAACCATTGATTTAATATGCTTCCCGTACTCATACGTTAAAATGTGCTAAAATGTGACTTAAATCAATAAATTTTGGTATAACTTACATACACAGATTATAGAACTCCAAGTGGAGAAAGCCAATGCTTACAAGAAGACAGAGCCAAAGAAAGTAGGAAATAACCTTTCTCTGAAATGAAACTGAAGAAGAGAGAAGAAGAGGCCTTTCAGGTTCTTAAAAAGTATATAAATTCTCTCTTATCCTGACTGTGTATTCATAAGTGAGAAAGGTGGTGGCCAATAGATTTCATAACAATAAAAAGAGTCAAAAGGATGATGTTAATATGCATCATTTCACTGTCTGCCTGAAAGCCAGGTAGTCTTCCTAGGTTTAACTGCTCAAGACCAGTTTATTAGTTTGATTGCTTCTTACTATTCATTGGTGGTATTTCCAGTCATGGGACTCCACTCTTAATCCCTGGAACACCAACTCCCATACACACTTCCCATAACTAGACATCAGTGTCTGTCTAAAGAGGTATCTTCCTGCCATGAGATCATCTGCTGTGCTATATGTATGAGTTCACCATATTGCTAAGTTATGCGTCAACATTGGGTGATTTTCTCCAGCGTTCAGTTTTCAGTCTTCTCTGGTCCCAGTGATAGCTGGGCACTGATTCTATTAGGTGTAGATATTTTTAGATTAGCTAGGCAAAGTAGGGAAGGAATAATTAAAACTTTTCATTTGTTTACCTTGTCTGTCCTAGATATGATCAAAAGATAAATAAAAGCAAAATTACCCTACTAGGAAGAGAACATTTCTTAAGTTGTGATACTGGAGAAGAGGAAAACTATCTCACAGAACCCAGAACAAGTTGCAGCTCAAGCTCAGATTCCAAAAAGTTATGAGTAGTAGTATCTAAATGAGGACTACATGTAAACAAAAACCAATGTGATAAAAATTAAATTATTAAGTGATGAATGATTTATATTGTAGTTTAGAGTGTACTTTTAAAGTAAATTTTGTTGTTGTTGTTGTTGTTTTTTACCATTTGGTTAAAACTGTTTAGATGATTAGGTCAAAAATAGCAGAATAATTTCTATTCACATACACACACACACACACACACACACACACACACACACAAACAGACAGGCTAAGCAATTTATCTATTTGGAAATGATGGGGTTTTTAAGAGCCACCTTTTAAAAAACAAAAATAATAACAAAAACAGTTCTTTTGTGATGTGAACTTATGTTGTTCCTAGTATAATTATGTTGCCGGGTAGGTTTTAAGATTAGAGATAAAATTTATGCTTGAATTAGAACTAAATTACTCTGAATATTGCTTTATCATTTTTCTTATTTTATAAATAAAATGATGAAATGAAAAAACAAAATCAGGGTACGCCCTGGTGGCCTAGGAGTCCAGAATGCTCTGGAGCAGCCCCACATACACCCTAAGGTCCTGAGTTTAAGACCCAAGTGGGTTGTGGGGTGGGGGTCAGGGAGACAACAATGTCAACAAGTAAATAAAAACGAAGCACTACTTCCTCCTCTCTCTTCCTGCCTGTCTGCCTGCCTGCCTTCATTCCTGCCAGCACCTTTCCTTAAAAACCAAAAAGCAAATCACTTTCAACCCTGTAGGAATATGATGGAGTAGATGTTTCATACAGTATCTTTTGGACCAAATGAAATATCTTCAAGTATATAACATGTCGAATGTAATTCTTTTAATATGGTTGTATCCAATAAGTGTTGATTTGATGGGATTTTATCTATTTGTTCATTATAAAAATGATCATAAGTGAAGGATCTAATTAAAAACATGGCCATAAAAATTATGACATCAAAATATTGCTCTGAAAATTAGATACATTATCTTTCTGCCTTACAAATCCATATGTATCATTCTTAACAATGGAGGGAGAAAAAAAAAAGATTGACATTAAGCATGGAAATGAACCATATCATTCTATGGCTTGAATGGAACTTCACAGTTTTTAATTCTAAGTGAACTCAGAGTCTGTTCAGGCTCCTCCTCAAACCAGCAAGTGCCTTTCATCTTTTCTGCTTTCTAGCTCCTTCCTCCAAGGAGATGAGAAAGCATGTACTCTTTGGAACCATACACAATGGCAGTTGATGTTTGTTCCCATGTTGTTCCTCCTGCTTTAGATGTACATCTTAAAAGAAAAAAAAAAATGTAAACTAAAAGAGTGTTAAAGTATGGAGCACAAATTAATAATGCAGGCTAAAACAATATACATATAGCAAAATTCTCCATTTCTATTCTAGTTTTACCTATAAAAGATTAAAAGCACACAACAGGTTCACCCCCAAAAAACTACAACTCCACATATCTAGGCAATGTTAACAATTAACCTCCCCCCCAAACACAAGCACAAAAAAAACAAATAAACAAAAACAGAACCTGCAGGAAGACATTAGGAGGCAGAATGTAATTACCCAATTTGGAAACTGACCAGGACACTGCGGTTAAAACCCTCACTGCTACAAAAGTTCCTAGGAAACTTTAATGACCACAAATGGTCAGGACTTCATGTCCACACCTCATCTGAAAGATGATGACAACCAGCAGTTAGTCCTCCCTGCCACTATCCAGGGACTGGAGTCAATTCTGACTCAGAGAATAAAGGGCCCCCAACAGAAATTGCTAGCAACATTTGCTATCCTTGACTGCCTTGGCTAAATGATCTATGTGAAGCAAATCACTTAAATATTTCAAGTTTCACCCCACATTTTAATACAAATACATAGTGATAAAATTCCTCAGCTCTATATAGAATTATGAATTCATGCTATACATGTTCCTTGGGTAGGATTTGTTAAATCCTACTGTTTGGATAATGTAGAGTAATGTGTATGCACCTATCAATGGGGGCAATAGAGGTTTATTGTTTGATCATTGTATGCTTACTCTCATACTAACTTATTTTTGTCTTATATTTTTTTAAGAAACTGACTCAAATGCAGTAATTAAAAAACATTACAGTCGTGCAAGGGAACTTTGGAAAACTGCCAACATTTTCAAGAACTTATAATTTTCTTTTTCAGTGGAAAAAGTAGTTTTGACATCTTTGTGCAAAACAGTCACTAACGGTTACTTACAATTTCAAGAAAATCACTGTTTTAATCATGACCTTTCAGCTGTCCTTGATTGAAAAAAATTGGCCACCTACAGAAATAATTCTGTTGGGCCCTCATCTCTCCAATGATTGATGGCCTCATGCAGTTCTCCATGTTCACAATTATAAATAAAACTATATAAAAGTGGTGGAGCTTAGCTTCCATCTAACTAGAAAAGAATAAAACAGTCCAACTGACAATAAAGGGAACTTTCTTTAAGTGACATCTTTCCCATGTATCTATATCAACATCAAATGGTACATTTTTCTCTGATGGAATGTGTATTCTTTTGGTCACCATTCACTACAACCATTAATTTAGCATCCATTGTGTAAAAGACACTGTACTATCTACTCTGTTGGAGATGATGGAATGTGGACAAAACAATTTCTTCATTAGAGAACCTATTTTCTGATGAAATGCTCAACCAACTAACATAATAAATGTAAACATTACACATACACATGACAATATCTGTTTACATATATACATCTATGTGCACATATATATATTATATACATAAAATTGAGTTTTAATTATATTTATATAAAAATGGATACTTTTATTTCAGGAAGAACAAGTCATATATTTTTAAACTTGTATAAATAGATCTACATTGTGTTATACCAGAAAACTTTTTACTAAAATATTACAAGTCTCTAAGTGTTAGTCCATCAGTTTTTCAATAGAAATGAAAACAAAGATTCATCCTCCTAGTTAAAGGTTTCCCACCTACTGTACAAGCAACGAAAATAGAACTGGCATTCAGGACTCCATTAGAAGTTTATTGAAGCTCTGTGAGGTTGGAAAGCTTTTAGGAGTTCAGCATAAATCATTCAATAGACAAAAAAAAAAAAAGACTTAAAAGAATTTTCCTTTTGTATTCAATTTCTATGAGTGATCTCCACTTTACAAACTTATGCTGGATCCAGAAATTGAATTAATCAATACAATTATCATTTTAGAAATTCCTTTTGTTAACTCCAGTAGTTCAGAGAATAGAAAGGAAGATTGAGATTCCTTCGATAGTAGCTTGATAGCAAGATTCAGCTATATTGAAGGGCTGACATTAGAAATGGGTTTGACATAGGCACCAATCCTGTGTTTCATAGGAATTACAAAAACGAAGTGATGCTTACCCCTAAAACACAAAGCAATTATCTACTAGTTACAGTCAAAAATAAATTATTTCACTAAAAGCAGCACTAGAAAAAAATTACATGATCAAATCATGAATAGTGATGAAGAAAATCACATGAAATTCTATATTAAAATCTACATTAATCATTTTTTTTAAAAAGTAGATTCATATTTTTGAAATTGTTCATCATCACCAATTTAAAAAAAATCAACTGATTTCCTGTAGCTGAAAAATTTTGAGTAATGTTCTAAGACCATTCATTATTTCATATAAACTAAGAGGGAAACGAGACAATTAATAATGCTAACTTAGGTTCACTTAATACTTTCACATTAAATTGTTAAATAATTAGATCAAAATATCTTAACATTGTTTATCTTTATCATACATATTTACTTTATGCATATAATAATCTTAAGCAAATTTAACATTAAAAAGGGAAAGAGAACTCAATACTGTATACTATGTAATTAACATTAGAAAGTTTCTGAATAAAGTAGGAAGTCATTACTCTAAATCATCCTTTATTGCTCATTTATATTCACTGATTGCCCAAATTTCCTCTTACAGAATAGCTAAGTCAAATTTGACAAAAATACATAGAATTTATTTCAATGTTAAAATCCTTGCCTAAAAAGAACTCAACTAACATCCCAAATCAAATAAAAATATTAAAAAATAAAAAAGTATATATGGATGTTAGGGATTTATTAAGAACAAATCTAAAGCTCCTATGAAATACCGTGGAGTTGAGTACAGTCTACCTAACTGCTTACCTATTTTCCATATATCAAGTCACTAGTTTATGCCTAACTTTATACTCTCTGCTTGGAAGCACATGGTTCTTATAGAAAAAGCAATGAAGACCAACTGGTTGACAATACAATACCACCTGTCACTCACATTCACAAGAACATGATAAAACAGTGACTATGTACTACAGACATGTGTAAAAAGTGAATAGTACTGAGTTAGCATGGAGTTAGAATATCTGAGAATTATCATTTTGTCATAATTTATTTCCCTGGAATAAACATCACAGACAAGTCCTGTATAAATGACAGCATTTTCTAAATGGAGAAACTGAGGTGGCAGAGAAGAAAAGATACATTTTTATCAAATAAAGATGGATTGGGTAAAGAAATCACACTCTATGTTTTTACTGCGAGTATTCAACCAGTATCTCCCACTGCTCAAAAGTTCCCCTTTTGGTTTTATTTAAGCATTAGCATACAAAGGAATATAAAAGTTAATGGAATTTTAGTTTCTAGAGATTGAGAACATACAGCTTCAATAGATAATATTCTAATGAGAAATTTTTGTTTTACCAAGCTTGAAGAGGAAAATAAACAACACTGAATGGTCTACTCTACAGGAAAAATCTATTCCAATAACTTAACCATTTGTCAATTGGCATTTCGGAAGTAGTAAGAGGTTCAATAAGCTAACAGTTTTTCTAAACTTGGGAAAGGTTGCCTCAGTTCCTCATTTAAAGATTAATACTCCCTTCTAAGCAGATCAGTGATAAATATTTGCTAAAGATTTATAGAATGCATTTCATCATAAGATGACTATAGCGCCATTGAAGAAATGTGTGTGTGTGTGTATAAAGAAGCATAACTGTGGAGAAGACCTTAGACAAAGGAAAATTAATAGTTTATTTTAAATAATAAAAAAAAAGTCCCTCTTCCTATTCCATGCTAAGACTGAAAAAGGCAGTGTGGCAGGGGGATTAAGACCTGTGTCAGAGAATGCTGTCTACCCGATATGCCTTCCCTATAATAAAGCTGTTACATGTAAAAATAGAACCCTGCTAATAGCACTAAGATATAAATGGAAGTTGGGGGTAGAGTCAGTAAAAATCCTCCAGAAGGTGATGACTCTGATTGCTTTGGCCTTTCTGCTCTTTGTGTTTCTCCTACTTCTTGCCTTGACAGGAGCCAGAACTGAGCTTGTTGTGCCCCACCCACTCTCTGTGGACATCAGAGCCAGGAAGGGCCAAGTGTGGTGGAAGAGAAAGCTGCAAGGAGTCTCCTTCACAGCATGCCAGACTAAATGGGATCCTCTTGTATTAACAGAAGAAAAGCATTGTCTCTCAGGTTTCTGTTTCCTGAAGCTGAATACAACTGCTCAGTGTTAGGGACTCAGAACATGGGGTCAGATAAAATCCTGGTCTTCCCACTAATCTTGGACTGCCTGATAGATATCTCTTCACCAGCTCTAATCATTAGATGGCATAATCCATGGACCACATATAAGCAAAGACCTTTTTTAATGACTGTTATTCATTATTGAGAATCTTATTGGGCTGCTCACACAGTGAGAGAGGGCAGTTCATTCATGGTTCAAGACTAGGCAAAAGTTAGTAACAAGATGGGGTGGGTTAGAAAACATTCTACCACAACCAGTCTCCAAAAAATCAGACGAAAGGGAGGGGTTGGGGAAGGGTAGAGAACAATGCTTTAAACTTATGACTTTTTTCTTGCACTTGGATAATGATTTGCTATTTTTCAGCCTGATATTCATAGTCATACGCAGTTCAAAATCCCCCTTCTCATAAAATTTAAACATATTTTCTAGTCATTGATGAGAATCTCTTGATTTGCTAATACGTTTTTTCCTATTATTTTGAAGAATAACAGAAACTAATGATAAACTCCATGACAGCTCACTGTGAACCCTATGAGGGCAGCAGCTCTGTCTTTCCTGTTTACCACTGAGTCCCCCACTGATCTGAAATACTAACCTCTCCCCATTCCATGGGAAGTCTTTCTAATTTGAGTCACAAGAAAGCAGAGGGGGAAAAAAATGCTCTTCTTTTACATATGGAAAACCACTGCTTGTGGACAAGATTTTGAATGCCCTGACATTTTTAACTTAGGAAGAAGAAAGGGTCACCAGGAAGATAAGACCTCAAATACTAAGATGAGGACCTTGTCCTCTGATTCCCTAGGGCATATCCAGAGTAGAGAGGTTGGGGCAAGGCGGGAAATACTTGCAGTCCTTTTACGTTTGTCTCTGAGTGAAAGAAGCCTCTTGGGCTTCCTCCTGAATGGTGCTGCAAATCAGCAGCACTGCAAACATTCCATGGCAAACTGAAACATGGAAAAAGGGTGCACAAATGGCTTCTTAGAAAATCCAGTTTCTAGAGGCTGTGATGCCCCTCCTGATTTCCCGTGGTGTAGGCCTTCATTAGCTGAGGCAGAGCGCTGGTGGTCTGAGGGAGTCTCACAGAGAGTTGTGACAAAGGATGAAGATGGGAAACAGCATTGTTGGTGTGGTGAGGTCGGGAGAGACACCAGCAGGGATGAATGTCCATGACAGGTCATGACAGGACAGTTCGTCTGTCCCAGGGAGAGAATAGGGTGAGGGCTAAAAAGCTGACATAACTTCACACCTCTCCTCTCACCCTGAAACAGTTAACCGTATTTATATCCATGTCCCAACACCAACATGTTGGATTAATTATTTCATGACCCACAATTAAGTCATGGTGCAATTTTCAGTCATAAGGGCCAATTCTCTGTGAGTCATATATTAAACCAATTAAATGTAGAATCTCTCTGCCTGAAAGGATGCCTTCTGCTGAAAAAGGTGAAAGTTCCTGTCCCTTATATCCAATCATATCTCTGTTTGGTAAACCAGGGGGAGAAGTTCAACTACATGCCTTGGAATGGAGCCCAGGCCAGCAGATTGTGCTGGGTAGAAATAACACTAGTCTGTCTAGGTAAGATCAGTGCCAATGACTCCAACTAAAATTAGAAAAAAGGAGACAGTACCTTGGCTCATGCTTATGTTGGAGACAAGACTCTAACTCCTGCTAAAGCCAAATGATGGCAATTCAATCCCTGCCTGCCAGTTGCAAATCCCTACACTACCACTGCAGCACTATCAGAAGACATTTGTAACCCCATGCACCTAATAAGTGAGGTGTTTTCCTGGATTAGTCACTTAATGAGTTAGCAACTCAAGTTCTGGCCACTCAAAAACATACATGCAATTTATTCTTAGGTATTTCCAAATGATAGGCAGATTGTTAAAAAGAAAAAATCAATAGAATCTTATTAATTTGAGGCACAGAAAGGACATCATTTATTATTAGTTTTAGTATAGAACTAAAAAATTCAAGGATAGACGACCTCACTCCCTCCACAAACATCACCAAAAGACCAACAATGCTTTTTATGCACTGCAGCAAATATAAATTTTGCTTTAATCTCATACATGTCATGAGGCACCATGCCATTGTGGAAAGAAATCTGGGCCAAGAATCAGGAAATCTGGATTTTTTTTTCTGGCTCTGTCACATATTAACTGTGTAAAAGAATGCAAAAATTTAACCTTTCTGAGTCTCTGCTCCTTGTCTATAAAAATCAATGTATTAGATAATCACTATCTAGCTTTTAACTCTGTATTACTTGCTAAATAATTGGCGATTAAATTTCCAATTTTATATGATCTTCACAACACATCTGATAAAAAGTTTTTCATAAATCTAGAGTCTGGAAGTCAAATTTGTATAATAGACAAGAGACTGATTCTAATGGCAAAGAATTAAATAAAGTTTTGTTGTTTAATGCTGTCATAGCACTATACACATTTACAGATATGGACAGCATTTGTGTGTCTTTGGGAAAAATAAAGGTCAAGACCAAACAAGACTCCGAAGTCATCCAAGTATTCTTTGAAGGAAAGAATGCACTACCACAGGACAGGAGGAACTTCTCAGTGCCTGATAGTGATTCAGGAAGTTTCAGAGCTGGTTGAGCCTACACACCCAGTATTCACCCCCAGGTCACTCTCTGATTTAAACTGCTTTTCAGTCTACAAATGTAAAAGAATTATACAATTGCCCCAATGCCACTCCCAGGATTCTCAAGCAATCTTCAGAATTGTATTTCTATCATACTAATGCTAAAAATGCAAATTCTTGTCTCAGGAGAGCATCAGAACTGGTTGCCACCTCAAACTCCACAGAACCTAAATTCCTCCAATGATCCCCTGTCCAAGACCTCCAGTGTCCCTTGTTGGTACTGGACCATCAAAAATCTCTATGTGCTGGACAACTTATCACATGGTCAATAGGATAATTGCTTCCTTGCCAGTTGGCAACCTGAGTTCTAGTTTTATCTCTGGCTCTGCCTCTTGTGATTCTGGGCAACCTACAATCTCTCTGTTAAATGCTATTGATAATGATGCTTCTAGAATACATGTACTACAAGAGTTATGAATTCCCAAGTCTGACAAAAATATTTCCACTCCATATTGTATCCTAGTTTAGAAAGAAAATCTATATTTTATCTTCTTTTAAGTTACTGATCCCTTGGAAAATGTGATAGAATCAATCAATTCTCCCATCAAAAAACAAAATGCACCTGAATTATCTTTTAAACAAAAATTCAAGTAAATGTAGCAGGGGGTTCTCTGATGAGAGAAAGTTCATAAACTCAGATGAATCCCCTGGTCTATAAGGCAAAGTCTTTCTGTACAACATATGAGGTATATGATTTTGGAAACACTGAATCAAAGTTTCCTCATCCACAAAAACATAAGTAGTGACATTCATCTATCTATATCTTGTAACTATGTGGAATGTGAAAACAAGCTGGCTGGGCACAGAATTCTGTACATCTATCTCTAAGTAGCTATTATTGTGCCTTTCTAATGGTCCTTTAAAGCTGTCACAAAGCACTAATGAGAATGTCCCTACCCACAAACCCCTTCCAGTTTTACAAGGCATGAGTCACCAGACTCCATTTCTCACTAGAGAGGACTAGATACACTGCCTACTGTCCCCAGACATCCTTTCTAGTTTTTGTCTGATTATTACTCTCTGTACACATAGCCATTCAACTGAATATGCCAGTTTTGTCTTCCCTCTCTGGAAATATTTTTTATAATCTGGAGTTTTACACATTCCAGAATACACAGGGCCCTACAATGGCATTAAATCTTGATCTTTCTTCACTGAGTGCTTCTTAAAATTATTGTTCTTGGGTTCTATCCTCGACATCTCTGCTCTCCTCCATTGGTGTGAATAATTAGAAACCATAATGCCAAGATCATTATCTCTATTTTATTGGAAAATGGACTAGCAAATGCAAAGACAGAGTAAGTACCCTCAAGGCTTACACAGTGTGTAGAGCCAGTTAACAGAATAAGAGAGAATTCACAATGTTATATACTTATTACTTTATTACAATTTTTCATTTCTTCTTGGAACCTAGTGACATTACCCTTTTGTATAGCAAACTTTTCTTTATGATAAAAAGAATGGATAATATATACTTTTATTTATTAAAGAATACCTCATTCTTTTAATTTAAGATTTCGTTTTTAAATAATCTGACTCCAAAATGCAAAATTTGAGTTCCCAGCTTTCTAACATATTAACAACTTACAGAACCACAGTATAATGATCAAAATGAAGAAATTAGAATGCTATACATACTGTAGACTGATCTTTACACCTCATTCATATTTTAACAATTATCTACCTAATGTCATTTTTTTGAATCACAAACCAATAATCAGTTGTCATGTTATCTTTGTCTTTTTGCCTTTGGAACAATTCTTTAGACTTTTTTTGTTTTTCATTACATTGACACTTTTTAAGAGTACTGTCCAGCTATTGCATGGGAGACCCTTAATTTGAGTTGCCTGATATTTCTTCATGATAAACTTCATATTATGCATTTTTGACAAGGACATGACAGAAATTATTTTTTATGCCTTTCTCAGTGAATCATAGAAGAGGCACATGGCACCAATATGTCTCATTACTGGTGATGTTAACTTTGGGTTGTTTGTGGTAGTGATGCCTGCCGGATTTTTCCACAGTAAAGTTATTTTTTATGATTAATGAGTATTTCAAATTTAAATATTTTAATCCTAGGTAAATATACTATTTATTTTAATTTTTAACCAATAATTTAGCATGCAATGATAATCATTCTACTTTTAAGAATTATTACTGTGGTATTTACCAAGTGGTAATTTTTAATATCCACCATTCCTTCTATAGTTATTAATTTATATTTTATAGTTATAAGAGAGCCCTCCTCTCTTGCAGATTTATTTACTCAATAATTTTTATAATATCATGAACTACAGCGAGTATCAAAGATTACAATCATTTGTTTGCTCAGTTATCACACATGTGGCCATTGAGAGTCACTTCAAGGTGGTTCCTATGTCCTGTCAACACATTTCTATAATATTCAGTCCTCCCTTACTTTCCAGTACCACAAGATGTTTCAGTTTCTGATCGTGAATTTTTCCTGTTTTATTCTTATAATTTTCAGTCCTCCCTCACTTTCCAGTACCACAAGATGTTTCAGTTTCTGATCATGAATTTTTCCTGTTTTATTCTTATAATTTTCAGTCCTCCCTCACTTTCCAGTACCACAAGATGTTTCAGTTTCTGATCATGAATTTTTCCTGTTTTATTCTTAGCATCATCCATTTCTAGAAGGATGCTTGGTTTCTTTTTATGAAAAGTGGTATTTAGAAACCGAGACCTAGGTATTAGGTGTGCTTGTTATTGTTAAGGTACAACTTCTAGGTGAGCTCTAAGTAGATAGAGCTAGAAAATATGCAAAGGGACACATACACACATACAACTATTAATTTATATATCTTTATGTCTTTGACATATACTTATACATACATGAGTTCATAATGACACATCAGATTCCAACTCAATACCACAGGATTCAAGCTAATCCACTTCCTTTCTTTTGTAGTGAGGAAACTGTCTCCCATTTTCATAATCCTAAGATTCATTTAATGCAGTTTCAAAAATGCTAACCCCACTTATAACAGACTTATCAATCCATATGCTTTAACAAACAAATTTTCTAATTAGAATACAATAGCTCCTCCCCCTAATATTAGAATATACTGTGAAAACACAAGAAAAATTTCTTAAATTAGCTTTTCCTCCCCAACCTGTTCATTTGTAATTCATAGGAATACAGTTTGTTATTTATTATTTTTCATGTAGGGCTACCTTAATAACCTGGTTCATTTACTTTTGAGTATGTAAAACATTAACACATTCCAAAAGTCAGAACTATGCAAAAACAAAAACCAACTCACAAAAAACCAAAAACATTCGGATCATTGTCACTCTCCATCACCCCTTTAACCCAAATTTCATTGTCTCCATCCTCATTCCCTGAACCCAAGCCCTGCAAGTAACCCATTTCATGAGTTTCTGGTTTATCTTTTCTATATTTATGCTCTAACTTGCAGGTGCCTGTGTAATTTCTTATTTTACTTTCACTCTAGATAATATTTTCTTTCACAATTTTTTTCACTTATAAATTCTTTCTGTTTATTCTTTTCATACCTGCATGGTACTCTACACTGTGTGAGGATTCTGTAGAGTCCTCAACTACTCTCTACAAATGAGCAGTAAGCTAGATTTTAACACTGTACAGTAATAAACAAAGTCACTATTAATATCCTAGGACACGTAATTTTCACATTATTGAAAGCGTGTCTTCAGGATAATGCCTAAAAATAGAATCATGGGTCAAGTAGTGTGTCTGTGGAGATGTGCCTCCTTCCTTTCTACAAGTTAGGTACCAGGATTCATTCCTTTTAGCAACATGGGAAAATAAAGCCTGTTTCCAGCTCTTCCTCCAAACCATGTTAGCGTGTGCACATGAGCACAGGTGAGGGATTGATGGGATTTATTTTTACCTCGTCTCTCTGACCGTAGATGTCAACTACCCATGGTGCTAACATTACAAAAAATGGTTTTCATAGTGTAATAGAAGAGTAGAAAGATCAAGAACTTGAAAAGCCACTCTTGGAAAAAAAAAAAATTGGGGGTTCAGGATAGAAGCACATAGCTTAGCTTTGAAAGCATACCAAGGTATGCTGTAAAAACAAAGGTTTTACAGTAATTTTTTCCCATGGTCAAAAGTAAGCCCTGCCTTCTTTATGTTCCCAACACCGAGACCAATAATAAAACACGGACACACAAGACTTGAGTTATTTAATTAAATATCTGTCCTGCTTCAGACTTTTTAGTTTTGAAGTAGAGATCACATTATCAATCAACATGTTTATTCCAACTCCTAGCATCAGGTTCAACATATAACCTTCCTGATAAAATATGCTAGATGCTCTTAAAATAAAAATAAATACTTCCTGAGCACTTACTCTGTGTCAAACACTATCCTAAATATTTTACATTATTTTCTCATTTCATCCTCATAAGAATCATGAGGTTGTTTTTATTATTATTCCCATTTTATAGATAAGAAGATAAAGACTTAGAGATGATTACTTGCCTAAGGTGATAAGTCATGAAAAAAAAAGGATGAGATTTGAGCAGGATTTGAACTAAGTCACTCTCTTTGCAAAACACATGTTGTTTCATTTCTCCTCTGAGGGCATTTGGAAGCATAAGCCTTTCTGATGTCCCTAACTTATGTAGGCAAGCTCTTCTTGGCCTAATAAAAGGCCATAGTTGATTTCATATTCAGGATTCAGGCCAGTGTGTCACTATAAAGAAGGAAAGGTATGGTGGTGTTTTTAATACTATCTAAATAGACTCCTAAAAAGCTTTCTGAGTTTCACCATTTGGCACACAAAGCTTTTCTCCTCCGGTACATGTACACATTTATTATGTCCTTATGATTGTGTTTTATGCACAAGCATCCTATTAAAAGAGTTTTTAAACACTAAAATGTGATTTCCTTCCTGACAGCCAAAGAAAAATAAAAGATGTTCTTTGCCCCACTGTTCTAATGTGTCTTTGGAAGTCAAGTCTGCAGTTTCCAGAACTCTATCTCCAGCTTGTTGCATTTCCATAAATATGCCCAAGAATACAATACTATTCACCAAAAAAAAAAAAAAAGTAATATAAATGGCAAAACAAACACTCATGGTACCTGGATAGATTTTTACCCACATTTTGCATATGAATGAATATAAAGTGAGGCTTTAACACTTAGACATGACAATATCATATTATTGAGACAAGTGCCACCCAATCATTATTGAAATTCTGATAGCATTTGCCTTACTGGTAAAATAAAATTACCTGTAATGCATAGTTTAAATAATTACTTTTAAACAAAAGCTTTTTTTTCTGCATTGCTTATTTATCTTTTGATACCAACTCAGCAGGGTTATGTATTTTATTAAAATTGCCTTCAGACTGCTAATGGGAGGGCGTCTGTTAGCACAGGAAAAGTGATGGCAGTTTGACTCCTATTCCTAATATTGGGAGTTAGTCCAGACACTTAAGAGCCAGAACTCTGCTGTGCATTTGACTATGTTATCAACACTTTACTTGCTAATGATACTAGTGACAGCATTTCAATATGATGGGTCAGACTTAAGTAGGAAAGCTTATAATTGTGCTTACAGAACCAAAGAAGCTCCCTCCCCTCCCAAAAATCTCTTTTCTTTTATCAGCCGATCAGCTGGTGTTAAGCTTTATGACTGGGAATTATTTGGTAAGCTGCTGCTCAATATTTTTCCTCCCTCTCCACTTCCCACCTTGAATGGGGAGGCCCCCAACAGCACCTGATATCTACCCCGTTAGAAAACGTCAACTGAAAGCCTTCCTGTGGTGCAACCGTGTGCCAAGTACCCTGCAGAAGGTCACACTGATGACTTCCCTGTGGCTTTTATTTTCCCCTGGGAAATCCACAGCCAGGGCTGACTGCTTGCCAAATATGCTGAGTGCCACAAGCCAGCAGTGCTAAGAACCCCCCGTCCTTCTTGATGGGAAGCAGTAAGCAACTGTGCCGAACACCTGTGTCAGCGCCTGTTCCTAGGGACACCCCAGGCGAGTGCTCATTCAGCATTCAGGGAGAGGGCTCCCCTCTTCTAACTGGCACTTCTGTCCCCAAACTTCTCAGTAGTCATATGATAATAGTGAAGCTTGTCAGATCTCTCTAACATCAGCTGTTTAACTGCTGTTAAAGAGGATGATTTAAATCATTTGTGAGTTCAATATTTGACTATGAGCATCTACAGGGCCTCGGCAGAATGAACGTATTTCCTGTTACGGTCCATGCAAAGGTAGCATTCTCCATCGCTTCCTTGTCTAGCTACTCTAACTGCTGAGGAGAAGAGGAGACACACTGAGAGGTGGATGGCATGATTCCATAAATGGGCAAGGTCTTAATTAATCAGTCTTTTTTCTAAGACTAACAGAAAATAATAGGTCAAGTTGAACCAGTGAGAATTCTAGGTGAGAAAAGGATGGAGAAAAAGCCTGACAATGTAATTAAAAGAACGCCTGCCAAAGGCTAAGACTTAGCAAGAATATATGAACCAATGAATGAATTCACAAATGAATCAAAATCAAGAAACACCTAAATGATTTGCAGTACTTAAAAACAGAAATCCACAATCCAGAAATGATTATATTCTAGTGAGGCAATAAAGTCCATATTTAGTGTTTGCTAAATTAAAAATAAATGAATAAATTAGTCAAAGCCTACTTCAGGACAGCCTGACAAGCAGCAGAACTACAGTATGATTATTGGAGGTATTTATATTTTGATGAGTCTGTTTAATCTTCTTTTAAATCCTACAAGACATTCAGGCCGTTGGTCTTCTAGGTTGTTTCCTGGATTTCCCTTCTCCCACTAGGGAGGCAACTTAAATCACAGAGCTTCATCCTCAACTCTTCTACTAGGTTCCAGAAACTCTATGTGGAAAACTTCTCAAATATATCAACAGTGCTATACCAAAGGTAAACACTGTCCATTCATGACCCCTACCCCCAACCCACCTCCAAAGTAAATAAATCAAAACAATGACTACTCTTTCTGATTTCCTTATCTCTGAATTGCATAGAATTTATTTCACTTAAGACTGAAATTCTAGGAAGTCAGGCCCTACTGATTACATCTTCATATGCTTGTATCTCTTCCCAGGTGTTACCACCTTGGTCCAGACCATTTGACCTCTTGTGTGACAGCTACATTTGTCTCCTATCTCACCCTTGTAGCCTCTCCCCTTTCAATCAACCTCATACTGTCATCATATTTATTAATTAATCCAAGGCACAGACCTAATCACCACCCACAACCCCTAAACGAACAAATGATCAGAGGCTCTCCAAGTGCTATTGAATTAAATCAAATCACTAGAAAGACTCGACATCTTTTACAGACTTTGAATTGTTGTTTGTCTATGTTGTAAAAAGTTCAACATTTCTTAACGGTCATTGCTTGTCTTTTGTATATCTTGTGCTACACCAAACTTATACAAGTTCAAAGAGGTAAGTAAGATACCAGGACCCTAATATTATACTTACTGTGCAATATACCCTGTATCCAATATCCCTGCTAAGCAAAAGCCTATGCATTCTCTTTAAGACCAAAATCAAATACCCTCCTGTCTACAAAACCTTCTCTTTTCCTTGACACCCCCCAAAGCATGTCATCTTGCAACTCTTTTGTAGCCTTAATAATAATACCATATCTCACAATATAATATTTGGTTTGGGGCCTTTAAGCTAAACTCATTCAGCCTGTTATAAACCAAGCACTTTGAAAGGTGTGTTAAAATACAGTGAAGAACAAGACAGTTCCATTCCCAGCAAAAAGCAGAGAAGTCGAACATTGTAGAATCTGTGTATTCATTATATACAGATGCTGATTTATGATGACGCTCACCTTAAACCTACATATTGTTATGACGTGGTGTTCTTTCAAAAAACTTTTTTAAAATAAAGTTAGGTGGGGGATGAGATGTTGAATGAACTTAAAGACCAAATTATAAGATAAAGATTAAAAAATACAATTTGGATTTAATGTGATGGAGATAACTGATGACCTTAGCAAGACTTGGCATAATAAAAGTGGAAGAGGATTAAGAAGGGAGAGAAAAGAAAGAAAATGGAGACAGTAAGCTAAGACTTGAGGAAAATATGTCTATGAAGGATGGCAGCTGGAGGAGGAGGTAAAGATCAAAGGAAAATGTATTTATGTATTTTAAGATCGGAACCTTGAGCATGTTTAAATATTAAATGTCCCAGCAAAGGGGAAGTTGAAGATACTAATGGGAAGACTCAAGGTTTCTGGAGCTGTCAAAGGACGCTGTGCTGATGAGAGGTGGTAGCAGTAGCCCTCAGGGAGAAAGGGATATGAATCACTCCAGTTCAAGAACAATTTTATGCATGTATGTGAGGTTAGGTAGGCATGCTTTTGCATCCAAAAAATGTGAAAGAATAGTATGCTTTTTAAGATAAAAAGGAAAGAATTTAGAATAAATAAGAATTTTCTGGAAAATTAAATTAAATATTCATAAACAGATGGGTTTTTATAGATGTCTTTATATAAATAAATACATTTTATATTTGTTACATGACTATTCTAATAGTCAAATAACAGAAATCTACACTTAGATACCTAACTAGTATCTTCACATGGTTTTTAAATGTACCAATTTAAAAGTATGAAAAATTTTTGGTGAACAGTTATTTAGCAATTGGAAAGTTTTGTCACAAGGAGAAGGTACTTTGCTCCCACATTTCTTTTTTAATTCTCTCTGATCATTCATATGATAGAAATAAATTTAGAACTAACCCTTACTCTCAAATACCAATAATATCTTCTGCAAAAAATATGGACATTTTCATCTGTTAATTGATTTGAAACAATAGTCATTTTAGTGTAGGCTACTCTTAATTCATTCAGTTTTTATGTACTACATCTTAAGTGCACAATGGCTTCATAAATGTAAAGGGATTGCAGAGATAACCCTACATTTCTCCCTGTGGGATAAGGTCTGTTGAAAGTTTGGCAAGCAAGCACATATTAAAGATCCCAAATCATTTAGCTGGTAAGCTTTAGAAATGGTTCTAGAATTGGTGTCCTCTAGTTACTATTACATTGTTCTTTTCTTAAAACTACTCTTATTTCCTCCTTATAAATTGCCTATATATCATAGGACAATTATAATAAAATGATAACATTTTTTAAATGTCTTCCCTTACAAACAGAAGATACAATTCAAGACTTGTTCATGAATTTATACAAGGCTAGGTAGTTTTAGTTGAAATTATAAATGACAAACAGGAAAATCAGTTCTGCAAAGCAACTAATCAGAGACACACAATTTTTCAACATTCCATATACTTGTCATTAATGTCCCTATCATGAAACAATAAGTCATTAAACAAAGTCAAAGAACATGACTCAAATTCAAAAGAATTTTGAAATAATGGACAGGGAAAAGAAAAATGATAGCTGTGCTACTAGCAGCTCCTTGAACACAATCATCAGTCAATATCCTGATCAGATAATGTTGTCCTGATGACAATTAAAGTTCCTTTTCATTCATAATTTATATTCTGTGTACAAAGAAATAAAATGTAATGCCTTAGATGTTCTAGTGAGCCGTAAAACATGGGAGTAATATTATGGTCTCCATGTGTTAAATTCCCTTTAATAATTTCCATCTTCCTCAGAATAGTCAAGATCCTGCCATGGTCTACCAGGCTCCACATGATGGGCACCATACCACCCTCTCCACTCTCACTTCTTACTTGTCTAATCATTCATCTCTTCCTGCCATGCCACCCTTCTTCACAATCGCACAACACACCAGCCATATTCCTTATACTTTACTCTCTCCACTGAGTGTACCTCTTTTTACCCTCATTTCTCTTTATCCATTCAGGACTGTGCTCCATCTCTCCATATTAAACAGCCTTCTCTTAGACAGAATATCTGAAATAGTGTCTTCTTGTTCTCTATTTACTGTGCCTTATTGTCTTCTTAGTACTTAGCTCCATTAACATATATATTGAAATCTTCACTTGCTACTTTTCTCCACCAAAATGAAAACTCTATAACATTTGGAATCTCCACAGTATGAATGAGTGAATGTGTAAATAATCATCTCTCCATTTACCCAACTGAACAGGAAATACCTCTAGGAAAAAAAATCTTATTTTTTTTTTTATTTCTTTGAATAACTGTACAATCCAAAGTTAAGTGTTGAAATCAACTGCATTATTGATAAAATTATAAATGGTGAAGATAGCATTTGTATGTGTGTGCACAATGTTGTTTGCAGACTAGCTCATGTTCCGTAATCTGTAAGGCAGCACAATGCAATAGGCGTGTATCATGTCAAGAAACAACGATTTGCCTGTTACTAATATTTCACGTGACATTGGGTGGCAATTTAGGTTTGTAAAATAGGTTGGATTGGATTGAGGCTCTTTCTATCTCTCAAGACTAGGGATCTATGAAATATTCATCTCTTCCTTCTTGATTTTATTTCTAAATGTACAAAAATAAAAAAAAAACAGTGTATTCAACATAAGGTCAATATATACATAATAGTTTTATGTCAAGAAAACCCAACATTTTGGACTTCAACTTATTTGGTTTGAGTGTTCAGTTCAATGACATTTTCGAACAGCAATTTTGGGGTGTTTACGACCAGGAAAATGTTTATGAAAGTGTCTTCCCAAAGTGGTTCTTGACTCTGCAAGAATCAGTGGAAATATACTTACAAACACAATTACTTGGGTATATAGTCTAAATTCAACTTTTTGCAGGACTTACCTAATTTAGCTGAGAGCAAAAACTTGAGCATATTCAGTGCGCTGATATATACTTGAAATGATCATTACTTTAAGCTGGAGGGTTGTGTTCTCTTAAGGTGCATGCCAATAATAACCTGTCTAGTCCGTAAGGCTAATGTGAGGAAATAATTAAATCTTGGAAGCATCCAAGCAGAACTTCAGGTTTAGCTTCTTTTTGAGCAGGCCATTTTACTGAAGATATGTGATCAGAATGAAGGACAAAGGCTTCTCTGTGATGAAAACTGGAAAGCCCACTGGTAGTTGCTCTATAGGAGACCTGGATGTGGAAGAGCTACATCTAACCCCAGGAGAGTCATTCAAGTGGTAGCCCTTCAGGGGTGACAGATGAGGGACACACCCCACCATATACTCAGCTACTATGAATAACTAAGCAAGTGCTGTGAGAGTTATCATCACTGTTGAGGACTGGGGGGATGGGGGACACTTCTGAGAAACAGGAAATGAAGACCCCTCCATATTCATTCATTGCCCTCAGACATTCAGAGCCATGGACACAACAAAGGCCAGCACTACTCCAGCTCACTGAGGAATGTGACAAACACTAGGGATGACAAATGCTCATAGCAGACCCTTGGACTGCTAGGATCTTTATGTTTACATAGAAATGCTCTTTTAACTAACCTCTAATTTACACATGGTAGTCAACAATGAGTAGTTAAAATTAGTGTGAGTAAACAAATTGACTCTGAATGGTGTCAAGAGCTGTTAGACATGGACCCGTGCACAGAGAATATAACAGAGAAGGAGGCAAATTTGACTTTCATGACCCAAGAGTTCACCTATTACAATTACATAATTAATAGCATCTTATCAGTTTTAAGGATTTGATTCTGAAAATGTTACCAAAAGATCTTCAGGTCACTTTATGTAAAAGAATAGAAATCAGATCTATATTCCTATATTATATATATATACATATATGTATATACATATATGTATATATATATATAAAAATTAGGAATGAAATTTTCTTCTATTCCTGAAAAGTTCTTCTTCTTTTTTTTTTTTTTTTTTGGTGGGGGGGGGGTGTTTTGTTGTTGTTGTTTTTATCTTCAAATACTAAAAGGAGAACAGACAGATGCTGGACTTTTTATATAAAGGTGTTAGACATAATTTGCAAAACTGAGAACCTACCAGGTAAGACACCAAGAAATTAAAAGGTGACAAGAGATTTAAGAACTCTAGACTTAAGGGAAAACAACAACAACAAATGATCAGTAAGTGATAATGTCAGTATCCTTACCTGTTGAGTCTCCAAGTCCAATCTCTCCCACTCTGATGTCCTTGATGTTATCTATTTCTTGTGATGCTAAAAAGGGTAGGGGGAGAGAGGGAAAAAGAGTATTTAGTGAGTAAAAAGACTAATTTCAAAAGAGATAAATTAGACATCATAGAGTTAAATAAGATTTCTATCGCAAATAGAGAAAAAACATTTAAGTAGTTTCACTGTAGTCATTTTTTCTAGACCAGACCCAGAGCTCTATGTCAGACTCAATACTGTGCAAGTTAATGGCTGATAAATAAAAATAAATGAATTGAAAATAAAGTCTTATAAATAAATTATAGTCGAGATATAATGACCATTAAAATGTAAAAGAACGAACCCATTATTTTGGAACTGTATCAGTTAAATCACTTTAAAATATTTATATTATCAGTCATGTAAACATGTGTAGTTGTAGATAGTCTGTGGTGACCATGGGTCTAAAATGTATTAAATACAGACTCCCACATATCAAAGCGGGGTTCTAATTTATGCCAGGATATTAAACTGACAGTAGTAAAGGTTACAAAATCACTCAGTATTTTTAGATTGAAAACAATAAGAACAGCAAAATAAAAGCAGTCACACCCTATTTATTCTGAGTCATTTTATCAGAGCCAGATTCCATTGTCATAAAGATACTGTCATAAAGTGTAATCATTAGCCCCATGGCAGAAAAACTATAGTAAGACATTGAAAATTTATTTAACCTCTTGAAACCTCTTTTCCTGATCTGTAAAATGGTTTCAGAGGCTTGTTATGAAACAAAATTAAACATTTCTTCAATACACATAAATATTTTATCATAGGTTTATTAATTCCTATGGATAAAGAATAATTTTTATAAGGAGAAGTTCATCATTTTAACATTTTATTCTTTGGCACTCAAAATACTTAAGTTTTAGAATTTTAAAATGTTTAAATATTTATTAATGAGTTTCATGATTATGCAACATGCCTATTAAATTCATACATATAAAATTATAATATATATATTTTTGCCCCAGGATGAAACAGCTTCCTATACCATTAAACAGATTATGTGGTCAATATTTTAAATTATACTTAAATACAAAACTTTTCAGATAATAGGATCTTGCATGTGGGTATTGGTTTAACATACTGGAGTCAGGGATGCAAAGATGACTTAGAACTAAACTACTTGTATAACTTTGGCTATTAGTTTATATTAGACTTCCATTTTAAAAAGCTTCAACAATGGTAGAAATTGCTAAATACTTAACTTCTTTTAAAGTATATAAAGTAGTAATAATGAATATATACCAGGACCAAATAGGATTTGTCTGAGGTATACAAAATTGCTTTTATACCTAAATATTAAATAATATAACAAACCATACAAATAAAAGACAAAACCACACAAATATAATAGATACTGAAAAACATTTGACAAAACCAATACTATTACATTAAAAAAAAAAGAAAAACTAAACTAAATAGCGACAGGAATTTCCTCAATTTAAAAAAAAAGCATCTATGAAACATCTACTACTATTATAACTAATGCTGAGAGACTAACTGCTTTCCCCTTAAGATGAGGACTAAGACAAGGATGCCCAGTCATTCCACTTCTCTGCAATATTTCACTGTAGTTAGAGACAGGTTCAGCAGGAAAGAAAAATAAATAAAACACATTGAGATAGGGAAGGAAGAAGTAAAACAGCTCTATTTGTAGGTGACATTTTTACTAAGAAAATCCTAAGAAATTCACTAAAACTATTAGAGAAATTCAGTGAGGTTGCAGAATACTTGATCAATATATAAATATCGAGGTATTTCTATACACTAGAAAGAACTGAATACAGAACTAAGGAATCATATGCATTTACAATGGCATGAAAAAAGAATAAAATACTTAAATATAAATTTAATACCAGAAGTGGAAGACTTGCACACTGAAAACTAAAACACCATTAAAAGAAATGAAATATTATCTTAAAGAGATAGAAAAACATCCCACATTTATGGTTCCATGAATTTAATATTCTTTAAGTGTCAATACTCCCAAAACTGATCTACAAATTCAATACAATCCCTATCAAAATTTCAGCAGGCATTTTTTTTGAGAAATGGATAAGCTGACCCTAAAACTTATATGTAAATGCAAAGAATTCAGTATAGCTGAAAACAACTCAAAGAGAGAGGTAAAAAGGGAATGCTTCCTTTCCAACTTCAAAGCTACAATGATCAAGAGTGGGATACTGGCATAAAAACACATATACAGATTAATGGCACAGAATTAAGTATAAGAAATAAACCTAGATATCTGTGGTCGACTGATACTTGAACACACATCTCAAGATAATTTAGTGGGGGAAAGGATGGTTGTGGTGTGATCAAAAAAAATTAAATAAATCTGCTATTTGTCCCTGGTTCTTGACACAGAACTTCAAAAACTCTTGAAACTCCCTGTCAGGTGTGCCTTTGTTATATGACAAGGTGACTTTGGACAGCCTTCCCAGACAGCTTCAAAACTGGGAAGGTTGTCAAAAGCAATGAGCTAGTGATTTGAGGGCTAGAACTATCAGGACCATTCCTCCCAACATCCCCAGAACTTGTGTTTTGGGGATCATCCAGACTGAGTTTGACTCTGGCCTCAACTTGTAGATAGCAAAATCTCTCTGAACATCAGTTTTCTCATCTTCAAAGTGAGGATTAAATTAAAGAATGAAATTACAGGCACAATAATAATGTTCATTTTGGATTTTTTTTTCTGCCTACTTCGAAGGTTAAGATCCGATACGAGTTATGCATTTTAGGAGTTAACAGTATGGTGGATATTATAATATGTATCAGTAAATTAAAATCAAGAAAAAAAAATAAGTGAGATGATCCATACAAGAGAAACATAACAATCTAATTATCACCAAATGTATATAGCATTTACACAGGTGATTACTGAGATAATTAATCATTAAGAAAAATAGATCAATAACCTTAATTTCTTTCCATGAAATTCTGAGTAATTACAAGTTTAACTTTATGGAGGAGATGATTACTTGTTGGTATTATTCCTTAAAATAATGGGTAAAAATGCCATATTACTTCTATCAAGAATGTATTATTCTGGCTTTCTCAGTTCTAGCACTTATGTGTGACCATGAGATAATTACATAATATCTTGGGTCCTCCATTTCTTCATTTTCATTTTAAAATGGAAATTATAATAATGAATACATAACAGGGTGATTAATAAAATTAAGGGAGTTAATGCCTGTCAAGTCCAAGAGTATTTATTGGTCCATTCCGTCTCAATTAATACTATTCAATTTTAATTACCACTCAAAGGGAAGGTAAAGAGTCATTAGATACTTTTGTATGCATATTCGGAAAACTAGGGTTTTTGCTTTATATCACTCCTAGTGTCCAGCAGAATAAAATTCTGTTTACTTTATGGTGGGCAGAAAGTGAAAAAAAGTTCTCATAAAGGAAAGGGTACATACATGTGTATGGGAGAATGAGGGTAGTAAAGCATGCTGAAAAATAAAAACTACAGTTGCCCACATATATTTACTATGTGGATAGGAACAGTGTTTGCTATAATTAAGATTTTCATTTTTTTTCTTTAGGGAGGGTATATGGTTTATTTTTTAATTTTTTTTCAATTTTATTAAAGGAATACTGTATCAGAACATTGATTTAAAGTGTGTGTCATGAATCTTTATCTGTATCTAATACATTAATTTTACCAGAAACAAATTATATCCTTTACTAAATAACAGAACCTCTTGGCATACCCTGATGGAGCGGAGGTTGGACACAGCCCACATACATCCCAAGGTCCTAGGGACCAGTGGGAACAGCCAAATGAACAACCAAATAAAATAAATAAAATATTTCTTCCTCCTTTCTCTTCCTGCCTCTGGTCACTTTCATTCCTGCCTAGATCTTTCCTGATAAATAAATAAATAAATTACCCTTTTTATAAACTGAACTCAATAGATGTTAAACAAATGGGTAAAATATATACATTTTAAACTCTTTAAGATGGGAGAGGATAGCCTCTCCCTCATCTTCTTCATTTAATTGGTTACTGAGTCATGCTCATCTACTTCTCCAATATCTATGAAATCTGTACCTTTCTCTGCATTTCATTGCTGTTGCTACACTCATCTCCTATCTTGATTATTATGATGTCTTCCTATTTTGATGGTCTCCTTGTTCCAGTCTCAGATCCTGTACAGGAGACAATCTGAACAAGCTGTGCTATTTTTTTTCTGCATACTCTTCTCTCAACATTTAGTCCAATTATTATGCCCTTTCAGTGAAGTCTTTTGTAACTTCCTAATGGATATTCAAGAACTTCTTGATTCACGAGACCTACTAGTGGCAGGGTAGCATACATACAAAAGTATTCAAACAGGTGTATGTCAAACCAACGCAAGTTTTTAATTATAATGTAGCATGTTGGTAAGGTAAAGTGGAGTCTTTCAGCGAAAAGTGGCTCATATCTTTTAAAAAATAATCTGATTATCTATACTAATAATCTTAATGGCTTTACATGCAATTTCATTTCTAGGAATACATCCTGAGAAAATAATTTTTAAAATAAGAAAAGTTTGTGCACAAACATTTTTATGTAAAACTTATTGATAATATAAAAAAGGAAAGAGTCCAAATGGCTTACAGTAGAGCATTGATTAAATAGACAATAGATTGTCATCCTACTAAGATGCCAAGAAAAATAAGGCTTAGTAATTGTTACAACCCTGATCCAAATAAACATGTTTGTGATTTCTATATACCAAATTATTCCTAAACACGAATTTTGTTCCAAATAGTATTAATTTCCTAAAATATTAAATTTGGTTGATAGAGGATCTTAGTTTATATAACCAATGAGATACATACATACATATATACTAGATTAAAATATGTTCAAAATATAAATGTCAAAATATTACAATGTTAATATTGGAATTACAGGAATTTCTTACTTTTTCCTTGTACCAATTTACATTTTCTAAATATTTCCCCTATAAGTTAATTAACTTTCATAATAAAAATAATATTAAACGGAATAACAAAACTTTTCTACAAATTGCATATTGCTATTTAAATGAGGTAAAGGGGGCTTTGCAAAAGTTCTGAGTTGCTGCATTTCTCCTAAGAACACTGTCTGTTTCCACTGGAAAAAGGCCCAGTGGAACCACACAGCTAGGTCTACTGCCTGTGCAGTAGTCAAGATTCTCTTTTCAAAACTGTGCATTGATTTACTAAGCTTTAGACACCTTATACACACTTTCTCTTTACTTTACAACCTTTCTACGAAGTGTGCACAAAAACTTAACAAAGTAGGATACTGAGTTGAATTTAGTTTTCTATAGTCACACAGTCAACATGTAGCAGAGTTTGGATTCGAACCCAAGTCTGCCTGATTTCAAATTCTATTTTCTTTCCAAAAGATCAACACACCTTTTCAAAATATACCTACCAACTCCCCATTTCATTTTCCATTCAAGTATTTGCTAGAATATAAAGTGGTTGTCACTGACATAAAAATGAGCTAATTTACCATGGCTAAAATGCCAGAATGGGAGACTTCCTCCCTTGACCTGTCACTAACCACTTTCTCTTTCTTTTATTTCCTGCATGGTGTTTATCATCTCTCAAACTAGTTCGTTTTATGGCCTTGCCTAGTCATGGCTTTACCTCTAATACCTACAACAGGTTTGGTTTAACTTGGAGTTTAACAAATACTTAGTAGATGAATGAATAATTGTATTTATGAGAACATGTATAAAATCTTCTCTTTATTAGTTGTGTATATTTTTAAAAAACCTACTAGTTTAACAGTTTTTAGGTAATTGTCTGAGGTGGTTATCAGTTTAAATCTATTCACTCAAAAACTACTTATGTAGCACATGCTGTATGCTAAATAGTGTATTTAAAGGAATGTTATCATAGCAGGGAACAAAAAAGATGAAAATTCCTCATGCAGCTGACAGTGTGATGAGTGAAAAAGCAAGAACATATTAATATAATATCATATATCATATAATATCATATCATGTTGCTTTTGGTATTTTGGGTAAGCAGCTCCTCTCTGTCCTGCGTATCAATCACATGGCAGATCATTAAGCATCTCCATATCTGATTCACTAAAGGCTAGCAACAATACCCAACCCTTTGAAAACCACTTATTTCCAGAACTATGTTAAATGTAAACTTAAGGTAGGTGAGTCTATTTTACTAGTCCAGGCAATGGTTTGTTATCTTGAATCAGAGTGTCAGTGGCAAATTTGGAATATCTACTTTTTGCAGAGAGAAATTGCCAATGGATTAGATATTAATATGAGTGAGATCCAGAAGTCAAGGACGACTCCCAGGGTCATAGAATGAGCAAAGAGAAGAATGAACTCACTACCATTGCAAGTGTGAAGACTGAATGTGAACAGAGCAGAGTTGGTAAAAATTAGACATTCAAGTTGACACATTAAGAAAGATTATACAAAAGCTGACTGACAGACCTATATTTAATCCAAGACTTTTAGAAAAGGGGGTAATAGGCACTAGGTCTGAACTGATGGATTTTATTAGAGTGCATTTTATGAAAAAGTAGGATTATCAAAATAAATATTATATAAACAGATGAATGATTACTGATAATAGTATTCTATTAGCTATTCTAAGCAGACTATGTCAACAAAAGTTTTTTTTTTTTTAACAGAACCCAAAAGAATGAATCTAATGTGGAATTTCAGGTAATAAATGGTGTGTATATAGGGAGATTTTTATTCTTTTAAAACCCCACCAGGCCCATACAGTGTAGACTAGACATCCTATAGGGAGACTGGGCTCACTCAACCTAGGGAAAACAGCGGGAGTTAAAACTGTCCCATACCTCATGCTAACTAAACATCACCAATACCAATGCTGTGGAGTCCACTGGTCAATATATGCAACATTTTCTACATTCATGGGTAATTTAAGAACCACAGAGGAAAATCTGCATCCAGGCATTATTTAGACCCATCTATGAGTGGAATTGAACCATTATTCCATGGACAGGACAAATTATCCAAATCAACACAATGGACTGATGATGTAAACACACAGTATTGCTAGGAGGAAGTGTGCAATTTCATCGTTCCTAAAACTTTTTTCCCCAGTGACAAATATTCTGCGCATTCTTGAGGTAGAAAAGCAGCATTTGGAACAGCAAAGCTCATCACATAAAGATGAAGTTTCCCCCAAATGAGTAGAATAACCAAATTCATATAGTCAAAAAGCTTTCATTCACTTTGAATTTTTATCACATTTATAAACATTCTATCTTAATATTTTCTATCAATATTCCCTATGAATAAGTACAGGTGATGCATTAACATTTCCAAAGAAGTCCTTGCACTCGCATGTACACACGAATGCACTATGCTTTCTTCAGAATACAGCATCATTCTCCTGACTGACTTGGTATTATTCCATATCCTCTTTCTCTATAACATTTGTAGAGAGGAACCAGGTACAATTCTTTAGTTAAAGGATATCTCCAATCACCATTCACTGAGGAAATCGGAATATTCATGCAAAGGTGGTCACATGAACTAAAGTAGGAAAGAATGAGACCAAGAAGTACCAGTGACAGACAGATGCCACCGGAGTTCACATTGTTGCTTTACTGGAAGGACAACCTGTGTCATAATGAATTACCACTAATTCGAGCCAGCAGAACTATTAGACTGAGCTCAGCAATCCAGGATGACAAACAGCACCTCTAAGACATCTAATGAGGGGACCAGGCTGCTTCAGTAACGCTGCCTCACTCAATTAGTGGACAAGGCTTTTAATGCTGCTCTGGACAACTGAAGAGATTTTGATTAGTTAGAGCTACATCTCCATTTAGAACGTTTCAGAAGCTGAAACAAGATTTTGTGTGTATGTGTGCGCGTGTGTGTGTTTTAATACAATTTATCTTGAGAGTATTTGAATGGTAATAAGCCATTTGAAAGCCAATCACATTATTTCCTATTTTCCCCTAAGTAATACCAAAATACATTTTTTAAAGTTCAAATGATAGAATTTACTCTAGCAAATGAAATTTAAATAAGATAGCAAATGATTAAGGATATGTGGAGGGTCTGCGTGTATGTGTGCCTGTGTAGGCAGGCACAGTGTGGGTCCCTCTGTGCCAGAATTACAGTTGGTAAGTTTCATTTCATCAGCCAACATTATCAGGAGGGTTGCATATTTACTCTATATATCCACGTTTTTTAAAAAATTCCAGATCTTGCCTCCTTTGACCGAGAGCACTTGTATTTCATAGATTTTGATATGAAGAACTGATGTTGCCATCCCATTATATTCCTCACTATGTCACTGCATGATGAAAAAGCACCTATTCATACAATGGAACAATTTTCTCTGATATTATTATCATTGATAGATCTCATCATGAAAACCTAGGCTTAACAGAGACTATTTAGGCTTAGTAAATTTCTTTCACTCTCATTGGGAACACACATGGTGTTCACTAGAGTAGCTTTATATCTATACAGCGTGTTTAATTCAGACTGCCTGCACTGCACGAAATTCTATAAAATTTTGTCTATTTAATTAGAAGGTTGCTAGATAAAAGAAATTGTGCAAATGCCAGATACACAGGTGTGAATAAATTTTTACTGAATTGAACACAATTCTATATACATAAAGGAAGCGAATGTCATGATTGCACATATCCACTTCCTTCTTTACTAGGGGATCAAAAGTGTAGAATATGAACCTATACCTGTATCTTACTCATCACCAAAACTGGAGAATTTTATTGCCAATTTTTTGTAAAAATCCCACGGTCAATAATAGGCCCAAATTGAATGGATTTTTCAATTATACACATCTTCACAATTTGTTTTATAAAGATCTATCTGAATATGCTAGATCAGAGTCATCAAGGGCAAAAGCTAGGAAAAAGTTTAAAGCTTTAATTCTTTAATACTTTGGGTTACTGCAAAACCCATTTGATGAATACATTCACAATGTTCAGACCTTTTCTTTTCTCTTTTTTCTTTCCATGGTCATATTCCATTTAAATAATTAAAATAATTTTCAATAAAATAATTTTAATGATTACTATTTCCTTGCCTCTAAAAAAGTGGTTAACTTCAAAACCATATTATATTCTCAGGGGGATGGTTAGGCTATTAGTAGAAAATGGTACAGGACTGACACTGTTTGTATAGTAAATAAAAATTAAACAGAACGAAATATAGTTCAGGAAGCAAGTAATATTCCTTAAAGTGCTTTATGTTTTGATAATTATGACAACTTAGAGCCTGGCAAAGAACAGGCACAGTCTCTCTTGTTTACTCTCTCCCAAGTATTCCTGATACGAAATCTTATCATTGACTCAAATTATTGCAAACGTAGGGGAAATACAGTGGTTTATTTTTCCCTCTTGTAAAAAGTAGCAGCATGAGAGAAGAAGAGATTGTTCTTAGTTATAGGCGTTAAAGAAAATTTAAAGATCACATTTAATGGAAATGATCAGTAATATATACAATTTAGCAGGTCTCAGCTCTGAAGTACTGCCCCTCTTCCTCTTTGTACTTTAGTAGAGTCTTGATTTGACATCCTATGGACAATGATTGCCATTTGGTTTTTCATCAATGGTAGTGTCTAATATCACAGATACTTATTCACCCTAAATGATTAAATTTTATTTTTTGAATATATGACATTTACATGGTTCAAAAGTTAAAACTATATATAAAGGTAACATTGTAGAGCATTCCTTCTATCTTTTTCCCTTCTATTCCTTCCCAGTCATACATTATATATGCCATCATTTCATTAATTCTGGCTTATCCTTTCTGAATTTCTTTTTGTAAAAAATAAGCACATATATGTATTTTTTCTTAATCCCTTTCTTTCATGTGCAAAAAATAGCATATTGTCTACACTCTTTGAAATTTTTGTTGTTGTTATTCTGTTTTTAAATTTTCACCTAACAATGTATCTTGGAAATGTCTCCATAAAGATCATCTCCATTAGGTATATAACTCCATGATACTCCATTGTATGAACACACTTTAATTTATTCAATATGTCTTTTATTGATGAGGATATAGGGTATTTTCAACACTTTACAAGTGCAAATCATGTTGCAATTAATAACTCATATGCCTATTTTTAAAAAGCATCACATGATTCTGGATAGGTAAGGAGGATGCCTTAGTCTACTTAAGTTCACATCAGTTGACTACACATTTATGATACAAGAGAAGGGTAGATTAGGAAGTCTGAATTATATATTAATGCTTCCAGTAGAGCTCAGATTTGTTCTTACCTCATTTATAGACCCATTAAAGAACATGCGAAATAGTTTTGTCTGATATTAAGAAAAAAATCTAATTTCAAGTTTTTCTAAACGTTTTCTTCATTTCACAAGATATTTGAGACCCTAAGCTCACCAAAATCCTCTAGAATTTCTGAAAACATATGACCCAGAAAAAAATTCTCCTGTACACAAATATCTTTGTAGCGGGAAACGTCCCTTAATTTCCTTAAATTTAGGAAGCTTTAGAATAGTGATTGATTGAATGAATCAATCTATGAATCTAGTCTATGAAGTCTGACACAAAAGCACAGGAATAGTTTCCAGGAAATATAAGCCTGAGCTCAAGTTCTGAAGGTAGTCAGGTCTGTTTAACAAAAGTTTTTGTCCAATCTTGCAGAAATGAGGTGACCCACAGCACGTCCATCTTTGCTGCAGTCCCTATGTAGTGGAAGGGCATGACTCCAGGATTGTGGCTGCAGTCACTATGTCCAGTGGCATATTTCCTGTTGTTGTCAAAAGTTACAGGAATGATGACTAATGGAGCAGAGATTAGAAAAAGTCAGAGAAAAGTGCCAACACCATTGCAAGGGTATATTCCACAAGTGACTTTGAGGCATCATACCCTGGAGGAACCAGAGTTTCCTGGGAGGAGAGAGGGAAGAGGAGAAAAACAGGAATGGCTGTATTAATGCTTGCCAAAAAGTAAAAGTCTGCTAAATCCCTAAGGACTCCATGAAGAAAGCAAAATTGAGCTTTTTAAAGAATTTTGTTGATTTTACTTTTGCCCTTGGAGTAGGCTGAAAAACAGTCAATTACTCAGAAGAACATTCAGGGATTCTAATAAGGAATATAAAATAGGTACAGCTTTTGCACCATGCTATGATTGACCTTTTTTTAGAATTTTTTTTTTTTTTTTTAAATGAAAGGTATAGGCAGGAGTGAAGGTAAGTAGGCAGGCAGGCAGGCAGGCAGAGAAAGGAGGAGGAAACATCTTCATTTATTTTTATTTAGTTGTTCACACTGGTTATTTCCTCCCAGACCCAGGACTCAACCCACTGGTATGTGACTTGCTCCTTTGGAGGCGAATGAGCCAACCACTGCTCCACCAGGGCACACCAATGGTTGATTTTTAATATCAGGTTTTTATACAAATAAAAACCACAATGCATTATCACCTCATACCTGTGAGAATGGCCTATATGAAAAAGACTAGAAACAAATGTTAAAGAGTTTGCAGAAAAAGAACTCCAAGTTTGGTAGGAGTGCAAATTAGTGCAACCTCTTTGGAAAACAGTACAGAGATTCCTTAAAAAAGATGGAGCCACTGTTCAATCCAGCAATCCCTCTTCTAGGCATATACCCAGAGAATGCAAAAGCACTAAGCAGAAAATAAATTTTCACCCCTATGTTCACAACAGCACAATTTACAATAAATTCACAATAGCCACGATATGGAAACAACCTAAATGCCCATCAACAGCTAAGTGGATAAAGAAGCTGTGATATATGAACTCAGTGGAATTCTATGTAGCTATTAAAAAAATGATGAAATTGGGCCTTTTACAACAACTTGGATGGAACTAGAAGGGATGAGAAAGAAAGAAAAAGAGACGTACAGGATGGTTTCACTCATATGTGGAACATAAAGAAACAACAGCAGCAAAAGCAGCAAAATCAAACAGGCAAATCGCAAAAAAAATTCACGGGCCACGGGGCTGCGGGACCAGGAGTGTGGAGGGGAAGGGAAAGAAGGGATTGACAAGGTGGTCATAAAAGGCATCAGGACCCTGGTGGCGGGTGTGGTATGAAATACACACAGACTGAGGTGAGATCTCAATACCCTGAAATGAGTATAGCGGTGCAAACAAAAGAACTAATAAAACTTTTAAAAATCAAGTTTTTAGTTCACATGTATCATTTCAATTAAAATATCTAACTCCATGTATTCCTTCAGTGAGAAAAAAAATACCACTCCCCAGGTGTGGCCCTCTAAGTAACAAAATCACTGCTAATATAAGGATTCTGTTATATCATCTTCTCATTAGCACATGCAGGGTATTAATCGAAGCACCTCACGTAAGGTGGGAAAGAGCTTTGCTGAGAGATGATTCAGTATAGTATCTTCTGATGAGCACTGTCATCTCAATTCCTGTGCAGATGTGAGTGCAACTAATAAGTGAAATGTATTTATTTTCTTAAATTGCTGTTTTAGAAGTTTCTGTTGTAACAATTTTACCTCATTATCTAATGATGTTTTTCTCTAAAACTGCCCTGTCAGATAGGAATCTGTATCTCTATGCATATATACATGCATATACTAGACACACACACACACACACACACACACACACACACAAACTTCATTTGTGAAAGTGAGAAGAGGTGTGGATGGGTTTGAAGTCACTCTGGGGAACCGCACAGGTGCAGCCTCCTTTTTCACAAAGGGGTAAAAGCACATGACACCCTTCCTTCCTGGTGTGCCCGGCCTTAGAGAGAATCTAGATTTCCCAGTGACAAGTGCTTTTGAGCGCCACTAGGAAGATATTCTGCACGCCACAGAAAACCGATGTTTGCCTTCCCACCCATCCAGGGAGAAGGCATTTTCCTCATACAGACACAAAACAGACAGTATATGAATGTTTAATGGAGGCTAAAACTGGGAGAGGAACAGAAAACAAGAACAGAGCAGGTTAAAAAAAATATCTGGTTTCTCTCTATCAAAATACTAATTAAAATTCATGTTCATGGGGATGATTATACATATGTTTTTGAACTAAAAGTCTAACCTGGCACTATTTTTTGGCCTTATTTTTGTGACAACATTTTCGTCCATATGGCATGAAGTGAATCATTTTACATCTTTTTTAAAGCTCTATGTGTTTTTCTTGTTGTCTATTCCCTCTTCTCCCACCACACACACACTGGCAGCCGCTACCGAGTCACCAAATGCCAACTCAACCCTGCAAGCTGGCTGCGCCGAGCTAGATAGTACTGGCATTTCCTTTCTTTGCAGAAATATATTTCTCTCTCTCTCTCTCTCTCTCTCTCTCTCTCTCACACACACACACACACACACACTCTGCAGTACCCTGAATATTCCTCCTCCATTCCCATGCTAATTTTTCCACTCCTGGGGACTCTTCCCAGTTCCAAAGGGCTTAGTCTTGTGGCTGGTGCCTGAGTGCCACGACAGCTTCTTTCGTGCCTCTCACCCCTGGCCTGCCTTCTCTCTGGCACTATGACAATTAGTAGTTCACTTAAGAACCACTGCTATCAATTAATAGTTAATCGAGCCCATGTAATTAGTTTAGTCACAGCAAAGTGCGAAAGCCATGATGGTCCAGCAGATTCCTTTTCTGTCTTATGTTATTATCAGCACCATGGTCCTGCTTCCTCAGACAGAAGAGCCTCCTTGTCTGCAGCACAGCCCCACTGCCTGCCCGTCCGGGGCCCGGGTGGCACATGTTTTGTACACATGCTGCCTCCGCCAGCATCAGGCACTGCTGAGTTTGTGTGGAAGGGCAGCAACTCCACCGAACAAATGTAACTTTAACAACAGTAAAACAACCTAATAGCTTAGCATGCCAGGGGGCTAATGTGGCGGGCCATTTACTGCTGCACTAAATAGCCCCGGTTTGATTCTCATTGCCAAGTGTCGAACTGAGAATTGCAAGGCAGGAGTAGCTCCTAATTCATTAGATAAAGGGGGTCATTGCTCATAGGGCTGGGGAAACTGGAGAAGGATAAGAAGTTGAATGAGGCATTTCCTTTCAAATGCCATCAATACCTGGGCTGTCTGTGACCCAGGACAGACTGCAAGGTCACAGACACACGAAGGCTCCCTTCCAGGCACTCATATTCCAGTTCTAACTTTGGGCAAGTTTCTTTTGTTTTGCAACATTCACCTGGAACATGTGAGGAAGGGACTCTAATACTGAAGCTATTATTTATTATTTATAGATCACTTTGACTCCCTTGGAATTAAAACACCACTACAAAAACAAAGTACAATTTAGTATTGGCTACACAATGAGTCACTACTGAGATGTCCCTGCCAGTGATCCCCCATCATGGGCCCTAGAAAAGTTGCTGTGGACAGCTGCGACCAGGCTAATAGACTGGACAGGAAAAAGTCTGCTAGTGATGAAAGGGAGAATAATCTTCCTGTTAGCTTTGCTACATCTCATAACATTGTCTATTTTTCTTGTTTTATTTTTCTTCCAGACAGTTAGAAAGAGTACTAAGTTCAAACTGCACTGAATAGTCATGGTAAGTTATGTGGAAAAACCGATTCTCTTATCTTGCTTTGTTTTTAATAGAAAAGAAAAAATAATCAAAAATTTCAAATGAGATGGCTAAAATGGGACATCTTTATTTCCCGAACATTAGCCCTAAAACAACTTATTTCTCTAATTCCTGCCATCACTCAGATTGGCCTTGAATTACCTCCCAATAGGCCTCCCATGTGCTTCTAGATGAGAGTGTGTAATGGGGGATCTGTTAATTAACTAGAAGCAAAGTTGCGCGGTGGGGATCAAACACTGGATACGTCCTAAAACTCCCACAGAGAAGATGAAATGCAGCGCAAACTTTAAAGACTTCCCGTCATTAGCTGAGACCTTGCTGCTCCTGGCCCAGACCCCTCCTGTTTCAGAGAACAATGAGGACAATGATGGCAGAAATGAAATAGTGCAGCCAGGAACAAAGGAATGAGCTATTTACCCCGAGAAAAAGAAAGAAGTGGGGTGGGTAAAGGGAAAGAGAAAGAGAGAACTTTCTTTTTCTGTGGTTCCTGTCTACTTTTAATTAATTTATGACTGCCAGAGAACTGCACAGAGAGCAAATGCATTGTACTGGAGCACAGTGTTAATACATGTAACATCTACTGTTCACTCCCAGGAAAAGTGCACCCGGCTAGGGAGAAAGGCACGCTGAGGAAGAAGAGAGAACAGAAAAGAAGAAATGCAAAATGATCGATTGTTGGGCTGAGCTTTCACTCTTAGAATCAGGGTTCAAACTGGAAAATGATTTAAAAAAAAAGAAAACAAAATAATACTTTCCAAGGAGTAAGAAATCTACCTAGACCAGTTCTCCAACACAGTAAAAGGCAGGAACTGTAACTTGAAACAGTTTCAATTTTATCATCTTCTGAGATCTCCTGGCGTTTTCCATATAACATATAAATATTATATAAATATTAAAAGCACACTGTCATGATACTGATGGGATGGGTATTCTTCCCTGTTCCTCAACAGCATGTAAATAGAAAACATTACACTGAAAATTGAGTGAACTACTGACTAACCAAATCTGACTTGTGGAGAATCTTGTCCTTCTGTATTCTACATTGTGATGTTTTGCAGAATTCAACTGAGGAGGTTTTCCAACTGCAACAGAATGACAACAAGAACGAAGAAGGCCAAAAAGGCGCACTGAGAAGACAGCCTTGCATGCTGGAGTCTGTCTTGAGATGGACCGGTAGGATGAGAGGAGCCATTATTAAGAGCAGCAGATGGCTCCACTCCTTCGCTTCGAATTTATTTGAAGATGGTACTTTAGAATTATGTTCTTCTTAAAGCTCAGTGACAAGGCTTACTTTTTGGTTTTCAAGTCACATTGTTTAGAGCAATCAGTGGAAACTCTACAAATGGATGAAACAAGAAATCTCCCAGGATTATGTTTTGTGGCTGCTCCTCTTACTTCTCACTTATTTAATATGAATGGCTTGGATTTAATAAGCTCAACTACAACCTCAGCTCTAGGAAAAAAAAATTCTTAAGCATATATTTCAGTCAACTGAAATACTATATAATCAAAAGGCAGTGTGGGCTAGAGGTTTCTCATTTGCTGCTCATATATTCTAACCAGTATTTTAAAAACCTCCCCCTTGATGTGAAAGACAACGTTGTCAATATTTAAGAATCTTACCAACTGCCTACACACATAGAGCCACAAAGGAATTCCCTGTACATCTTATGATTGATATAGCGATGCCCTTTCCCAATAACAACATGGCAAAATAGCAGAATGGCATGAAAGACTAGGAATGAAATGGCCTAAAGTTATATTTCTGCCTTCTAACAACTAAATGTATGTTCTAGGAATATTGCTTATTCTACTTGGTTTCAGTTTCCATGGGGATAATAATTCTCTAGATTAATCCATAGGTGGTTTTTTTTTAAGTGTCAGTGATATAAAACATGTTAAAGTACTACAAAAAAATCATCAATTTACTTTCAATTTGACTGTCCTCTACTGTTCCTAGAAATGGTAGGTCTAAAATATAAGATCCTTAAAACTAGAAATTGGTAATAGGATTACTAATTTCTATGGGATTCATCATTCTCTTTACAGTTTCTGAAAAAGTTTAGAACTCAATCTAGAAACAATCACTTACTATAATTCATCCCACTTAACTTCATTTTGCCTCTATTTACCTTGTATGAGTTTTTCCTATTTACTAAGCAAGATTATATTATTTTCTCCAAGGATAGCAATGGTTTAACTAATTTCTACTTTATTCAATAATTCTCATTCTTCCATTGAAGTGACATTCTATTTTTTTTGTAACTCTAAAATTCTTAATATCTTTTGCTAATGATTCTGTCTTTATGATAATTTGAGGATAATTTTAGTAATTTTCTTTATATTTAACAAGAGTTCTATAGATAGAATTCCTTGATTTGAACTCAAAATAAAAAAAAAAGAATGATAAATACATAAGGATAATTTCTTAACACAAAATGCAATCTAAAAATTAACGTCTTCAGATTTAAGCAACAAAAATAAGAAAATAAATCGCTTCCTAAAAGAGAGAAGAATCTTGATCACTAAGATTATATAACTGCTAACAAAGTGCCCTAGAACAGAAAGGCCGGCCAAATATTGCTCAGTTCTTACTCTAAAAATGACTTGATAAGACTCACCTCCTTGATTTAATTATTCTACTGCCATGTCATAGAACCTGGACTGTAGCAGCTTTGAGAGTAGCTATATTCCACTCTCTGGCATTCTGTTTGATGGTCACAAAATTAACATTTTAAAAAAGCATTTTCTAGTATTTAGAAATTGAGAGAATCCATATTTATGACACCATCTGAAAATTTGGAAGATCTGGCAATGCTGTGCCCACCCTTCTTCATGGCAGCCATCATGGTACTAAATGGAAGCTGCCCATGTGATTGCCACACATCTTGGGTTCATCCTAGTCCTCACCAGTTCTGCCTGGTTCCTGGAGTCAGCTGAGTTTTTGCAATGAAATTTTACAGTAGGTTTTAGGGAATGGAGGAGTAAAATATTCAGAAACTTCTCGGAATACAGATTTTATAGTTGTTCCTCTTAGGCTTCACCTTATTATGAAAGACAACAATGTGAGACTTTCAAGATAATAGCTTTACCAAAAATAAGATAACAAATTATTTTTAAAATAAGTGCCAAGAAAATAAAATAAGGATAATCAAAATATGATAGAATACATGAGCCAATGTTAGTCACAATGAGGATACATAAAATACATGAAGAAATCATCATCAAAAATAAAATGATAAAACAGAAAACATCACGTACAATTATGAAGACAAAATATTTAAAGAAAATTTAACATACAAAAAGAACACTACAAAAAGATTGATATCACAATCTAAAATCTATGCTAATGAAAGACAAGTTCAAGTTTTAGATCAAAGGGGATCAAATATTTAACAGTGAAAATGCAGTGCAGGGACAATGTTGAGCTTAACTTAGCAATGCAGAAGACAAAGTCTGACATTGCACTTCACAAGCAAACTTTACACTGAGGGATCTGTGAACACATTGCTAATCTGCACAAAGCTGTCCTTTTAAATATTGGCTTTCTTGAAAGGACTGCCTCGTTGGTAAGGTTTGGAGAGTTCTCTGAATTCGAAGCATTCAGAATATGAGTAAGTAGATAAAACTGTCGACCATGCTATTTGATTCCATTTGGATGTGGTGTAGCCTGCACATAGCTCTATATGCATATTTGACAATAATTAACCAGATTTTAAAAACTGATTCCACTCAAGAATAAGGTGAAAAATTTAAGTTAACTTTTCCAATATGTTTAATAATGAACAAGTTCAAGTCCGGAGTTCCTGTCATGATTTTCATTTAGTAAAATACACTTAAAAGAATAAAGGAACTGTACAGCTGGCTTCCCAAACTTTCAAGAACAATCTTTGAAGAAACTATCTTTGCTTTATGAGCTTCTGACTGATGACCAGTTCTGGCTGTCCAACTCTAAACATGGAATCTGAGGCCAACTTCCTCAAACTTTTTATTGTTGCTAGACTGTTTCCACCTACTATCCTATAATGTGTGCTCAGGAAACTGAAGATAATTTTAGCATAAGTTTAAGGGGACCTGTCAGAGGACCTATAAAATTTGATTGCCTAATTAGGCAGGCAAGTATTTCACAAAATAATGATATTCAAAAATTAGTTTTTCTAGTGTTACAGGAACATAAAGGATTCCTTGTACGTGAATTTCTGAAAACACTGACATTTAAGACATAAACAACACCACTTTTTCAAAAATTCTGGACACTAGACTATAGAACCTTCTAACATACATCACATATTTACTTGTCATCTTAAAGAGAGCTAAAGATCATTTTAATTGCATATAATTATAATAAAAGATAGCATAACTACACTTTAAAAGATGCTATATCAAAGTTAATAAAAAGAATATCAAAATTGTTGAATATTATATCTGGTTCTTAAAAAAGGATCCTTTTGCCCCTCCCACACCCATCAGAGAACCTAGGCAAAGTCTGTGACAATTTGTTACAGCCTTGGACCTTGGCGGGAGCTGGGGAGAAGTTACTCCAATTTAGCGAATAGAGGACAAGACTGCTGCTAAACATTCTAAAATGCACTGAACAGCTTCCTCAGACCCACAGAAAAGAGTTAAGCAGTCTAAATGTCAACAGTACTGAGGATAAGGGCTGCTGCACTGCACTAAATGGGACCAATCTATTATGACTATAGTCCTTGTATCTAATTTTTATGTCTTTTCTTTCTTCATTTCTTCCTTTCACTCACATCAGAGTCCCTTCATCTTCACATCAGAGTCCCTTCATCTTCCTGACTCGAGGCATTCTTCTACTGTGGACTCAGAAAACATTTTTTTTTTTTTCAAACTCACTGTAATTGTCAAACTATGAAAGAAGAGTCTAGAGCTACTTTATGGGTGAAGCTTAGTAGCATTATTTTAATAATTTCATTTTTATAATCTTATATTTGGTTCTTCTCTATTCTAATTAGTATCTGTCACCAGACTCCAAATATGTGAAATGCTGCAGTTTATTCAAAACTAAAGGACCAATGAACATTTAAGACCAGTTAACAGAATTCTTATATTGATCTTTATTCTACTGATACGAAATTGATAATATCTTAAAAAAATCCAAGACAAAATGTGACTTCTACCCTTTGTGACAGAGGTATTGTAGCCAAATGAAATTTATAAATAAGACCTGGAAGAGAAAGGCAAGATGTTAATGTTTTTGAAAAAGGATCCTTTATCAATATATTTGTTTTTGTGTTTATCACTTGAGATTGAGGCTAATATTTTTATTAACTAATGACACCCTATGCTCACTACTATCTAAGTTTCCATAGCTAGTCACATGTAACTGTTTCAGGTACCCAAGAGTAACACAATTGCATTTTTAAAATACATTTGCTTAGATACACATTTTCTTTTAATTAGTCAACAATTATGAAATGCAGCTAAAAGATGACTGGGCATGATTCATTACGATGGAAGGCTATAGTTCTTTTTTCTGCTCTCTCTGAATCTAGCACAGAGGAGGAGAGGAGCAGAGGAATGTTGCCTTCTAAGCCCATACATAAATCCATCAGACTGCACATAAAAGTCATACTTCATGATAAAAGACTTGACATCTATATATTTGAAAAACTGTGAAGATTACATTTAGAAGTTCTTCAGTAAAAACTAGAAACTCCAGGTTCGTAGGGAATAAACTGATCCCGCATCCCCAGGAGTTCAGTTCTGATTGACTGCAGCCAACACCGCAAAAGTCAATCTCTGCCTGATTTACCAACACCAACATCGGCTGTTTGGTGGAGTTTCCTTATTTTCTAATTAGGAGACTCTGAATGGCAGTGATGGAGATCTGGGGAGGAACTTAAGGAAGAGGCAGAGTTGGTAAATTGGCAAAGCAGTGGATTGGCAGCCAGAGACATTTACCATACACCACATCATAACAGGGAGTTTCCAGTCTGTAGATCTGTCATTATTTGGGCAAAGTGGCATGAAGGCATTAAAGCAGGTGAAAATAGTAAATACCTGGGTGAGTTCAGTGAAAGGTCAACTTCAGTACAAAAAAAAAAAAGTCAGTATCTACCATGCAAAAAAAAACAATGGATCTGAGAGGTTCAATAAGCTTTCTAGAAGCTTAAAACAGGATACCACCGGGGAAAATGATCAAGGAACTCTGCCAAAGTCTTATGCTCATCAGAGGTGCAAATGTCTACTGCAAAATGAGATGGCTGCCAAGAAATTGTTTATTTTCTGCGGAAATTGGTGTAATAAGTCCAGAGTCTAACTCCTGGTGGCTTATGTATGTCTTGAATTTAGCATGTTGCTGAGTCTGAATAAATGCTTTAATTTTAGGCCTCCACTGGAAGTCAGGATAGCTGAATCACTTCAATGGTAGCATGAGGTAAGGAGTGGGTCATTACCCTTCCTGAGGCAGAATTCCCCACAGTTGCCCTGGGGAATCCAAGATTTGGGACACTGTGATACTCCAGTTTTCCACGATTAAAAAGAAAAAGAAAAAGAAAAGCTAGCTGGTATGGTAATATGGAATCAAATGAACTTTGATTAATTGTACTTTAATTGGTCAATGACAAAGCCATCAATAAAACACATTTAGTTTATTAATGTATCATACTGGATAATAATAAACATTCTAACAATTAGAGGTCAAAGTTTATTTTTGTAATTTCCTTCAAACTAACAAAATTTAAATAAACTCTAAGACTGTAAACTTTGCCTATACTTTGTTTGTTAATAAGCAGATCAACAAGGGAAAATGGTAACAATTATTAACTATTTGAAATAATCAAGGCAGACACATCAAAGCATTATATTCTAAATGGCCACTTAGAATCTCACTTAATTATTTATTTCATATGTAAAAATCTTGTTCGTACTAGGTCATTTTGGGCTAAACTTGCCTGCTATTGCCAAAAAATTCCCCATAGCATCAAGCATGAAAGTGAGCGTTTACAACTCAGTGAATGACAGAGAGTTAGATTAAAATGAAATGTCTTAAGTAATAAAAAAAAATTCATATTTCATTTAATCATTTAAGATTTAAGAAGATTTAAAAAACATAGATCCACTCTAATTCTCATTTAGGATAACAAAGTCGGTGCAGCTATATATTTTTAAATGAAACATGGAATCATTTTACATATTTAACATAAAGACAGATAGCTTGGTTCTTCTTCCCCTGCAGTGTCCCACCAGGTATGAAGACACCTGCATGAGGACACCTGTATGAGGACAGTGCTGCTACAGAAGCATGTTTGGGCCACTGAGGACACAAAGAAATAAGTCTAGGGTAGGAAAGACAATGGAATGGCCAACTAGGCCACTAAACATCCTGGTCCTTCCTCTTCACAGCCCAGAGGGACATGTTGGGTCATAATAGGTAAGAGACAACACTGGCAAACTGAGTTAAAGAGGAATGGTTCTACCTATACTCCAAGGTACCAACAAGAAAAACAAGTGGAATCTATTTTCTTATTGTTAAAGTTCTAGAGTAACAAAAAGAACTAAATTAAATTAGCAGCCATGACACTAACACAAAACACAAGAATTTTTTGAAAACAAATGTACTGAAAGAAAGGAGAAGAGATGAGATTCCTTTAAAGTAAAATAGTACATCCCTCCCTCCCTTCCATGATACACAGAGAAGCAGAGGAAGTCAGGAAGAGACAAAAGTAAGGGAAGACAATAAGGAAAGCAAAACTAAAAGATGCATCTATGGAGCAGTGCACAAAGTTCAATCTCATTGCCCTGAGCTGCTGTGTGAACCCACCTGAGTTCTCCATTTCTACCTTCTTTCCTGTCTGCTGAGCTCTGCTCACATTCGGATCCTGAGCCTCTTCTTAGACACAATAGACCCTAATTTCCATTCGCACATGCCCCATTAAAGTGTGCTCTAGAGCGAGACTTATGCCCATCTCTAATATTCAATGTCAAAACCAAAAGGCTTAATTGCACATAAAAACTGCCTCTCCCCAATGTTGTTTTCCTTCTCAATTGTTTAGTGTGTGGGCCACAGGAGCTTACAAAGGTTTAACAAATGAATAGATTTGCCTTTTATTTATAAGCATCTGTTTATATATGACTACAATGGAGATACCAAATTTTGGTCAGGGTGAGAGAACAAGGTAACAGCCTTCAGAATCACAACATTATCATTATTCAATATTGCATTATAATTGCTGTTCAGAAGAGGCTCTAAGTGGAATAAATAGGGAAAGTGAATTACTGCACTCCACTCAAAGGGAGAAGCCTACCAAATAATAATGGCAGTAATTGATTAAACTATTTATAAATGCTTAGAGGATAGCTGCCTTGGCAATAGTTCATCTAAACAAAAGAGAAGACATAATTTTCAAATCTATTACTTAGTTTTCTTAGAGATGGTAAATGATAAAGTAGAACCTAACCACCACCCCCACCCCATACATAAAATTTTCTTTTTGGCAAAAGATTTGAGGATTCCCAGTGTTACCCCTAACTGCATATACTGATTTTTTTTTAGGGTTAATCTTGCCTTGTGTGCCTCATTTTTACAGGACTTTTGAAATAGAAATCACCAGCATGGGGAGAGACCATTTAGAGAGGTGTCTCCTATAAGCACAACATGTGACTGGGTAATATCGTCTGGATTAGCAGCTTTACAACCTAACTAAGCCCTAGAGCTACAATTATCTGGTTGCATTAAACTGAAATCACCTGAAAAACTTCACAAGGCACAAGCCCTTGGAAATGTCTAATCTGCCAGTTTACACTTCGAAGAGAAACTGAAATTCAGTGTCTAAAGACAAGAAAACAAAGTTTCCTACCAGGAAAAGTGTCATCTTAGAGCCAGTATATGATTCTAAATGTCTAAAGACATTTCTGCAATTTATTTTCAAGTCATTTTCTTTACCTTTAATTTAAAAGATTTAACCTGAGCCTTCTCTTCCAAGCCAATGTTCCAAGTAGATATGTCTTCTAGACCCTCATTAAGCATTAGGAATAAAAATGTATGGCCACAGAGGGCATATAGAGCTCCAGATATGTGGCTTGGTGCTAATTTTAGCAAAATGTATATATATTTTTATATACATAAAGTTATGGCACTATATAAAGAGATCCTTAAATGTGACATACACTGAAATCCCATATACTGCCTATCTATTTAAAAAAATAATAAAAACTCCAAGTAGTGGGTGTATTCATATTAAACTGTCTCCAAAATTCATTTCAGTTAATGTAAAATTTTTCTTTCATGTGTAAGATATAGCTAAATCATATGCCTGAGATTAAAATTCTGATTTGGAGATGAGGTCATGGGTATATAGCAGCAGATTGAAGAGATGGATGCTAGGCTTCACACTGGAAGTCTTACTATTCTGTTTGTAAACACCTCACTCACCACTGTTTGCTTCCTGTTCATTTGTCAGCACTGGTGCTGAAAATGCATTGCAACATATTCTAGAAAACCACATTTCCCCAAAGAACCAGTTGTCTGCAAACAGATACAATGCATGGTGATTTGACTACACTGTATCTAGACATCAAATGCCTACATTTTCAGATAATAAAATGAAATCCTTAAACACTGACAAGTAACCATGTTATTTTACTTTACATACTATTGTTTTATTGGTTAAATTCCTAATTAGGTAATAAGTTACCTACCTTTCCCAGCCTCCAATAAAATCAGTAGAAAAACAATTTCACTTTATATCATGAGCTAATGTCTAAATATATATCACAAGAGTGGCAGCTGTATTTTACTTCAGAACATCTATCCTTGGTGACAAGTGGAGGAAATTCACATACAATACAATGCAATCCCACTATTGAACAATAGTAACAGTGACTGCATTGCATAGTAATATTGATTGTATTGCTTTCATACAACCATTTTTCCATGAAAATTAATATGCAATGCAAATTTCAACTTGAGATTTTTCTTAATGTCATAACAAAAGAATGTATGACCCAAGTATTCAGTTTAGGTTACTAAATCTCTTTTCTATGACTAGAGTTTCATTAAGTGTAATGTTTTCTGGGTGGTGCCACAAAAATACAGAGGTTGATTAGATGTCCTCTGATTTCCCTTCCTTGGTTTTCACAAATCTACTATCAATACAGAATGCCTAGAAATTATTAGGAAGAGCTTAAGGCTCAAAGACAAGGTTCCCAATATGTATAATTAAACCATGTTATTTTAGAATTTAAAATAAAGTGTAAAGTATATCAATATATTTAAAACAATAAGATCATTTTCTACTAACTAAATAACTATAGATGTGAGCACAACATAGAATGATTTATATATAGATAAATAGATTTTAATGATATGAGTGGTTATGTCTTTATTTGATTATAAAAACATCTTTGTTTTTCATTTATTTTAGATTTTAAATTTCCTTAAATGAACATTTAAAACATGTGAAACCGTCAAAACAGGAATACAATTCAGGGCAATTAAAAAACAAGCTCATTTTGTTATTGGCCTTAATTTTGGCAGGGGGAGGTGGGTGCTTTGTCTTTTAAATCAGAACTAAGGTTCTCATCCAGAGATGATCTAAAATGAAACTCGATGAAAAGTACGTCAGTCTTTATTTTTCCTATTGCTGCATAAGATGTGCTTTGCAGAGCTGAATTTCATTTCTGCTGTGTAGCATCTAGATAACCAGAAGTACCTCTGGAGAAGACACTGGGGAAATTTACTTCACTGTCAGTCTTGATGGAATATTCAAGTTCAGTAGGCTGTCACTCAAAACTGTAGTAAAGATCTTGAACATGAGGGTGTGGCAAATAGCAGAGTTATTTATCATTTTAGGATATCTAAATTTCTCTTCATTTCATGTTTTCAAAGCATTGTAAGTATTGGAGGAGTCATGGAATTTAATCAATCGCTAAAATTTCTGATATTATCAAAGCCATTGGGAATGAAGTCAGTTTTATGACTGCATATAGTTTTAAATTTTTAATGAATTTTGAACTTAGAAACAGAAAGACAATAATATTAAGAAGACCAGAGGGTTGCTAAAATTACGTATCACTATCCAGATCCATGAACCAAAATAATTTATTCGCGTCATGACTGCAAATTTTTCTTTGGATCAGTCAGTTGGCCATCGAAAGTTTTTGGTTGTGTGTGTGTGTGTGTGTGTGTGTGTGTGTGTGTGTGTGTGTGTGTCTATTTTGCAAAGCAGAGTGAAGAACCTCAAAGGTTTGTACAGAAAAATTTTATAAAGATGGGAGGAGTATTTGAGAACCTTAAACTGAACTAATCGATTTGGAAAATAGTTAGGAGCTATTTTCTGATATAGGAGTGGAGAAAAATGTTTAACCTGGTTATGGCTATAAATACTGTATCTCTTCTAAATGAAATCAATTTTCTTGATGAAACTAATTTTTGCCTGAAAGATATTAATATAATTTTGTTTTAAAGAAGGTTTTGCTACAGTTCTGCTCATTCCTCCACTGAGGCAAGTGCTTCCATGTATATCCTGATATAAAAACATTTTTTTTATAAAAAATTAGGGCATTTCATAAACACTGAAGTTATGAAATACGCTAATATGAAAGATGCATTTTCAACTACCTAGACCAACTTGACATTCATTCCCACAAACTATAAAAACATAATTTATTTCCTCTTCTTACATAACCTCGTTCTATTACAAATATGCATACATTAATAATCAAAGCAATACAAGTTAAAATTGCAATGAGATATCACTTTTCTCACCAACTGGTAAATTTTAAGAAATCAGAACCTGGGTGATAGTTAGTGAGAGCATAAATGTACATGCTTTCTGGGTGCTCCCTGGTAGAGCAGTGGCTAGGTTAGCCACCTGCAAAGAAGCACAGTTCATGTTCATTCCAGAGACCCAGATTTGCATCCTGGGTCTGGGAGGAACAACCGATTTAACAACCAAATGAAAATAAAATGCTTCCTTTACTACTCTAAAAAGAACTGTGTACCTTCTAAAGGCAATGTGTGAAAATTCTAAATGTGCATGACATTTCGTCCAACACTTCTACTTGCAAAAATATATCCTATCTAAATAATCACTTAAGTGTACTAATATACACACTTAAAAATATGTATTTGTAGCATCATTTGCCAAAGCAAATAACAAAACAACTCAAATGTTGATTAATAGGGAATTAGAATACAGCACTATATAAAGGAGAAATAGTTTTTATATAACATATATAACTAGAGGACATAAACAAACTGTTAAAGCAGTTATCTTTGGGAAAATGAGATTGTGGAGTTTTTTTCCCCATTGTACATTACTGTAAATACTGTAAATACTGTAAATTATTCTTTTATATCAAAAAAAGAACAGAAATAAATATATGGGTAACTCCGTGAACTTAAAACCATAGCTTATTTGCTTTCATATCATTAAACATATATTATTTAGATAAACACATGATTTACTAGAGATGTGTTAAAATGGCTTAACAAAGCTGTATTTCTTGATTTTTAGCTTATGATCTCTAATATTTCCTTTTTTTACAGATTTTATGTTTCTAATAAGTAAAATACATTTTTCTGAATTTATGAACATACAAAGAATATTCAAATTTAAGGTAATAAAAGTAATTTCTCTCTTATACTTGTTTCAAGTGTAACTAAGACAGTAGAAAATGCTCAATAAGCTTTTTAGTAAATCAAAACAAAAAAAGAATTAACACTGAAGTTGTTATTCCAAATATAAGCAATATTATTTTTAACATCTTACGCTTGTCAAATTTAATTTTTATTTTCTGTAAATGGTCTTTCTTTTTATACAACCAGTCCATGTATTATTCTTCATGTATAGTTTGGATAAAATATTGAAAAAAAGTCATTCTAAAAACCCTCAATTGCCTCACTGAATTGCAGTATTACAGAATAATTTAACTGACTGCAACCACTTATCAAAAGGGCAATAGGATTTTTCATTAATTATACATATAGTTATTATGTACTTTTGAATTATATCTAAAATTATTATTATAATCATCTATATTGAAAGTCTTTAACACAATTCCAGAGAGTAAGGTCCCAGTATTAATTTCATACTAGTTCTCCATATGACTATACTTGGAGTTTTCCCCTGACTAAAAATGTTCTTAATTTTGAAATAACAAAAAATAACAATCAAGAATCTGTACAGACATGATCTACATATCTCTTACATAATGGTTCTGAAGTTAATCTGAGTTCTAGTGATTTGATTTATCGATTTTAAGTTGACACAGGTGACAACCGATCATATTAGGATGATTTCAAAACTGAATGAAAGTAAGTTGGTGGCTTTATGCCAAATTATGATTTTCCATACTTGAAGGGTGAAAGAAGAAGAAAGATTTTCCACTCAGCATGTGGATTGAACTTCTCTAACCTGGAGTCATATTATTTAGAGTAAATCTGACTGGAAGATCTTAGGCAAAGTGCAGGATGGATGATCTGCCACACACTGAAGGAAGATGACTCCCCATGGGTTGGGTTGAGACATGTGGGTAGAAACATGAGACATGTGCAGAGAAAGCAGCAGGCAGCAGTTATGAACTCTGCTAGCTTCCTCTACCTTTATCTTTACCCTCCTATTGCCTTGTCTCAGGCCCTCCTCAGTACTGTGCTCCCAGTGCGCAAGCTGTACAGCTTCCAGGGCCTGGAACATTCCTATCCAGACCCTTGATGTGGGCATCATGGAAAAGTTAAACCTTCCAATGTTGGAGTAGAACCCTAGGTTAGAATTGTCTTAGTAGCTTTTCTCTGCAAACTGCAGTAAATAGTAGTGAGTGACATCTTCCTAGGATATTGGCAAGGCTTAGATAAGTTGCCTAGGACAAAGTAAGTGACTAATAACAATGTGCTATCACTAGTATTATCATTTCTGTTGTTCACAAGGTAACACACTTGGTCCATTAAAATTTAAAGTGAGGCCTTAAGCACTGGGGTTATAGAGGAAGGACTCTAAATATGTATATGTATATATGCACATGTACACAAACATGCTAGCCTCAGAACTGGTTGATGTGAAATTGAACTAATTTTTAAAAGATTAAAAATCCAAATGATGATAACAAAGTTTGCTAAAAATACTAACAAAAATGAAAAGAGATATAACATAATTAGAATACAGAGAAGTTAAGAAAAAGATCTATGTGAATACAGAACTCACATTTAAAACATAGAGGAGAGAAATAAACAGCAAAGAAAAACACTTCAGTGACAGAAAGCGCTAATATTTATTTTAAACATTTTTGTCTTAAACTGAAAAATTCTACATTTTACTTACCCAAAAGAGAAAATTATTTCAATGTAGAATTACATATGTGGTATCTTACATGTGCTAGCTCATATACTGAGCACTACTATGATTGTTTACATCAACTGACCATTTCGGATTTGAGTCAAGAACAGTCTTTGGCCTTGGAATTAGGCCTTATAGACTACACAAGTGTTGTTACGTTATTTTAAAATTTTGGTCTTGTTAAACTTTATATTTCAATAAATATTCTCATAAAATAAATACTTAGATGTCAAATAATATGAAATATTAAAATTTTGCTTATTTTAAGTTTTGGCTATTATTTTTCCTGTTGATTTTCTCAGATTATTTATAGATACTTTTTATTTTTAAAAGGTGTTTGAAGGAAAATGTTTCATGATGGTCATATCAGTCAGTGTCAATCATAAGAAACTTAATGTTTCAAACTGAAAAAAAAAAAAGCTCAAGAAAATTAAAATAATAACTCCATACCAATGATTATCAACCTACCATCATACTACCTAATTGAAACTGTAAGAGACTAAGAGCTAGGAATACATTCTTGTGTTATCAACTTTTTTTTTTATTCTAAAATTTTGGCTCTTTTTGCCTCAGTTCCTCCACATTATAAACACTGACATGTTGGCAGCTAACCAAGTAATGATTGGAAAGTGCTTAAAGCTTAAATATTCTTGGAAGAGAAGTAGTGTACAGGTGCGAAGTGAAAGAAAATTTTTTAATGTTTCCCACAAAATTGAGGGGAAAAAAACCCCATCATATTCCCCTTGGGTGGTGTTTATATAAGGATGAAACATTCCAACATCACTATCTATGTAGGGAAATGGGCTGCCTGGGGAGGATTCATTTCACTTATTTATTATGATATACACCAAAGACTTCCAACAAGCTATGAGACCACTTATAAAGAAAGGAAAAGTTAGACAATAGATAAATGAAAAAGGGAGATAATTATACAAAAAACTTAAAAGACACTCCAGCAACTGGAACAACAACAACAGAAAAAATAATTTTGAGAAGAGAAATATGATGGCATCTAAAGACCAAATGAAAACAAGCAAAAGCATGTCATTTCCTAAAGAAAAGAGAAATGCGGCAACTCCCAAACACAAGGTGATTTATTTTTGGAGATACCCTAGAAGGAGCATTTATTCCTACAAAAAGTATGTATTGAGTATCTCCTATATGTGCCAGACACCATGACTAGAGGTAAGGACCCCAAGGGGAGAAAGAAAAGATATCTGCTCAAAACTCATAGTTTAGGAAGGGAGATGAACATTCATTAGAAATGAGTATGTAATTCCAGATTGAGATTGTGCTGGTGGAAAGGAAGCTGGTATAAGGGTGAATAATCAAAAACCATGTCTAGACTGTAGATTGAGAGAAGTTAGGCTGGAAAAGAAATCAGTTCACTGACTTAAGAGTTCATTCTTAGGAAAGCATGAGGTTGGTTAGAAATCATTCCAGAGAGAGAAGAGTTTGTATTATACCCAGTGGAAGAAAGGAGTTTGGGGCACAAGAAGGAAAGCCCAGAAAGAGCTGGAGTGCAGAGTATGGAAAAGAGAGGCTGGGGACATTGTCCTGGGCCAGAGAGGCAGAGCCTTGTGGACATATTAGGTCTTCATCCGAAAGCAGTAAGGAACGCTTGACAGCAGTGCAGAAAACAAAGGCAAAAACACAAAGAAACTTTTTCTATAAAACTATTTCAAATGTTATCTTTTAAAGTTTATATTAACAGGAAGAATTTTTTTTGGACTTACTGTTCAAGATGAAGTTTTATGGAACTTGTCAGAAAATAACTGCCTTTCATGGAATTGTGTCAAATCTCCCTTTTCGGAGGAAGAAAAACAGCAAGAAGAAAAATTTTTGGAAACAAATCAGGAGAGTCTGATTTGAATATTTGGTGATTTGTCTTCGGAGAGCAAATTCAAGTCTTCGAGTGGCTCCGCCAACCACTAGACTCAGACAACCAATATTCCTAAAGTCAAGATTGTAGCTTCTAGGGATCTGGGGTAAAAACAGTTGGAATCTACTGCTTTCCTGTATTACATGGAAGAAATAGGAAGTTCCTTTCATTTCTCTTCTTTTCATTTCTTTTCTTTTCATTTTTCTTTCCTTTGCCTTCCTAGGTCTACATTATCACATATTCTCCATCATGGTCAACTGGTCATTGTAGCTACTCTCTCTACAGGGCCTGTCTCACATGCTAAGGTTTTGATTTTCAGAATATTTTGTTCTAGGTGATTAGTTAACAAAGGAAATGATGAAGAATCTTTTGGTGAAAATGACTGGAGGAAGATGGTGCCCAGAGAAAAGCTAAGAAATCACACAATAGTGATCATGAGTGGCCTTGATAGTTAAACATACATCCTGCTTTTAGTAGAAAAGATATCAAAGAATATCAGTCCCCCATGCTAATGCCACTGATTATTTCTCTGGACTGAAAATATTTATACTGAAGCAATCATTTCACAGTTGCCCATCATATTACCCTGTACTGAATAGGACCTAGGAAATGCTTAGCCTTGAATGGAAATATCTTCTTTGTAGCAGGAAGAAGAGAATGAACTTAGAGGTCTTTCACAGGCTTACATTTGCCCTATAAACCAAATTCCCTTCCATTTAAATGTTATCTTGTGCAATCAATGATTCTAGTCTGATTCATAAGGTTGATAAGCCTGTCCCCAATCAATTGGAGTCAACGCTGATGTGCAGGATTTAAATTAGAAATAAAGAGAGAAGTGGGGTCAGAACAGAAAAATAGGTATTTGAGTGATGCATAACACAAGCCCCTTTAAAAACAAATCATACCTATGCCAGCCATTTTAGGGACAGGTTTCAGTGTTGTTTCCTTGCCATAGTCTTATATCTAATCAGACAGCAGCTTGTGACTTTACTCATCATTACATATGGCCTACTGACAGTTGACAACAACTTAACTCATCATTACATATGGCCATTTACAGTTGACAGCTGTCAACCAGGCAAGTTCACATGCGTCGCTTAACAATCACACGGCATCACAAGGAGTGGGGTGAGATCCCAGGCCAATATGCCATTGATCAGCCCAGAATGAACCTCTGCAACTGTAAACCACCTCATGAAATAAGAGAGCCTGCACCTGCACACTTAACCTCAGCATCTCACCATTCAAAAGCTACCACCACGTTCAAATTAAGCAGCCTTTCATTTTATTCAAAACTTTGGGGACATTTTTTTCCCTGGTACTTATTACTGATACTAAGGCTTTTCTTCCCTTTCCAATCAAATTGATTTCCGTCAGGAAAAAAAAATGAACTGGTATTATGATACGTAGGTTATAAGGAAAACACTGCTCCTTAAGATAGAGATGTAGGCGGGCATCACTCTGTTGAACTGAACCAAGCACATCTTTAGATTCAGTGAATGAGACACGATAGGAGTCAGGAAATAATACTTAAATCACAAAGAGGTAAGACTTCAGAAATCTATCTACACTGACCAGCTTCAAAACCACCTCCTGTTTGAAGCACAGGAGAAAGGAATCGCTGATGCTAGTACCACAAACTAGAAATTGAAAATCCATGTTGAACAAGTTTAACTCTATTTGAACACACACACACACACACAAACACTTCTGAAGCAGAATCTTCTCCATTATAATTTATTCACCTAGCACATTTTACACCATTACTGCGGTACTTAACTTATACCAAGCAGGTCTTAAGAAAGAACCTTAGCCAAGACTAAAAGCATTTGCAGATAATAATTTCTAACTTTTAGTACCCCAGCAAGAGATAGAGAACTTCTGAGATACAGCCTAAACATGTCAACTGGTTGTTTTCCACTAATACTAGCACTGTAGAAAATGACAATGCTGTTTTCTTGGGACCAGAGAAGCTGACAGATTTGCTAGACTGTTCGGTCATTGCAGGATTTTGTTAAAAATCAAATGGCAGCCATATTTCTTTTTGAAGACCTGAAACATCTTGGAATTCAGAAAGCTGAACTAGGAATAATATGGATAATTGGGTTTTTCCAAACTCCATTTTTGTCTAATTTTTTAAAATACTATTCCTAATAATTCAGGGTGTCAACTCACTCAAAGAAACTAACTGAAAGGCATTTAAGAGTGTTGGGCCACAATTCTGAGTATGAAATTTGGTTTCTGATTCTGAAGGTCCTACCCATTCAGAAAATCAGATTCTATCACAGTTCTTTAATTCCTATAAACTTTTCTGGTTGAACTGAACATACGATTATTGTAGCAAAAACCAACATCCAGGATTACATTTTGTGGAGTTGGCAGTTCTATCATTCTGAGGCTGACTGTATTTCCTTGAGACAAAACTGGACATTGGGATGGCAAAAACGGGACAGAGTAATATGCTGGTGACTAAGAAGAGGGGAGGAGGCAGAGCAGAGCAGCCAGACCAGCAACAAGTAAGCACTTTGCATGTGGAGATCAGCGATAGCACAGTAAGATGTGGTCCAGCAGGACTTCATACAAAGGGCCAAGGCTATGCAAGGAATTTTGGCACCTTTGACAAAAACCAAATTTGGCTGCCCTGTAAGCCCCACTCTAAATGTCCTCCCTAAAACACATGCCACTTTAATCATCCCAGTGCCAGAAATGCCTCATAACCCCCACAGTGCCAGCGATCACCCAGAAGGTGCCAGAGATAACCCCCATAGTACCACCTGCAGCTCAACCACTCTGCAGTGTCCTGCTCCCTTTGAAGAAACAGGCTGGCAGGGTGGTGCAGGAGTGGGAATCCTCTTCCAAGGGCGCTTCTGTTTCCTCACAGGGGAAGGGAACAGCAGTCACGGGTTATTACCCAGTGCAGTGAGCACAGGCAAGGGCAGTCTTTAACATGGGGTGCAAGGGGCAGCTGCTTTGGGGCCCTCTCAACAGACTGGGCCCAGAGCAAGTCAACTGTACCTTTTACCCCACATTAAAGCCGGTCCTGGTGACACACCCTGGTGGAGCAGCAGTGAGGTCAACCTCCTCCAAAGAAGCAAGGGACATACCCCTGGGTTACTCGTGCCCAGGGGGAAGCAGACAGTGTGAACAAATAAAAATAAAAGAAAAGATGCTTCCTCCTCCTCCTTTCTCTTCCTGACTGCTTGCCTACTTAACTTCATTCCTGCCTGCAATCCTTCCTTAAAAAAAAAAAAAGGACCCAATTTATTAAAAATGGGAAAATTAACATTTATATTAAACCAGCAGGATGGTCTGGAAATATGAAAAAAATGGGACTGTCCCATTAAAACGGTACATATGGTCAGCCTAATCATTCAGCTCTGGAATACTCTCAAGAGAATATCGTGTAGTGGTGGGTGGCAGCATCAGGCGGTATGAGTCATCGGAGATTGACACAAAAACTTATTTCTACCAAGATTTAAATAATTAAGCATACTGTACTCCAAGATAAAGAACAAGCCTTCGCTATTATTCCTTTAAACCTTTCTTATCCTAATTTTTCTTATGAAGCTGATCAAATCTTAACATTTATGTTTATGCCAAAAGTATGCTCTGGTGGAAGAACAATGATCTCAAAGCATGTATGTCAGAGATACGATTCAGAATAGCATGAAGTTTTTCTAGAGCCTCATTCAATATTTAGATGTGTTCCTATAATTTCAAAATGTAAATACTTCCTATATGTAATACAAAATAATAAAACAATTACTATTTCTCACTTTGTCTCTTTTAGTCTGACCATCTATATTAACACCTAAATATAATTTTGAGTGAAAGTTATAGTGTTCTTTATGGAGAAACCCTAGTCCTTACTGACCTGGGATGGTCAGATATTCAAAAAAATGAAATTAGTGAAGCATATATTCTATCATAGTCTAATAAACCTCAGCATGACAAATTTCATTTTTAAAAGAAGTACTGCTAGAAGAAGTGTAGATTTTTTTTAATTTAATTTGTCAACTTAAGTTAAATATTTATTTTTCATTCTGTAATTCCCATTTATAATCCATCATTTTGCCTTTCTCAACAGTGCAAAATCTCGAACAGTGGGGAATTGGGAGGAAGGGAGAAAATACCTCCTATGTACTATTATAACAATGAACACAATCCCTAGAAAAGAGACACATTTCACTCATTCTGTGGAAGAAAAAGTAATATTGGCAAACATTCCAATAGTGTTAGCTCTATGGAAAATTATTAGGAAGACAATGGAACAATTTCCTAAATGCAAGACTTAAAAGAATAATGGCAAAGGCCTACACATTTTCACCTCCAATACCTAAGCTTGAAACAGCTGCTGTTACAATTTGCCACACTTGTCTTAGTTTTTACATAGAGAATGTGTTTGGTTTCACAGGTAATTTGTAGCCTTGAGCACATGTAACTTACAATCACTGAATGAAAAGATTTGCTTTGGTGAATTAAAATGGAACAATTTCTCCAAAATAAAAGGAAAAGGGCAAAAAAAAGTTAAGGGGATTAATAGGCAAGTGTTTCATCTATTTTTGCATTTAATTTGACGTTATGAAAGCTTTAGGCATCTAAAAATATACCTCTTTTCTTCTTGTAAGTCTGAAAGACTTGGCTTTGGGAACAGAAACAGTTTAGGTGGGGAGGGAATTGTTGCATTCTGTATCTATGCTTAAAAAAAAAAAAAAAAAAAAAGGTTGACCATAACCGGAGGCCCTAGCTCCTGCAGAGTGCCTGTTGTTATGAAAGCAAGGTGCTCCGCACGATCTAATCATAGCACTAAACCTTGTTACAAGCCCTTTTACAGCTCCAATATCTGGGTTACATGGAAACACGCTGGAGAGCCTCCTTGTACTATGAAATAAATGTCATTCTGACTGGCATCCTCTCTTCCAGCAAGTAATTTCCCTCTGCTGATAAATCGATACAGCAAAAACAAATGAGAGTGCACAATGGGCACAGTGAGGATTACATTTTTATTCATTTCAGAGCCCTGCAGCCAAGTTTTTTAAGCACAATAGCAGAAAATGATGCACTTGAGCTAGGAAACAAGAGAGATACATAGAGACATTGAGATAAGAAAAGAAAGCCAAAAGAGAAAAAAAAGGAAGAAATGGGAACAAAGAGAAACCCAAGAGACATGAGGCAAGGGTGTCCGTCCCTACCAAGCAGTTCAGACACAAACTTTTTGTTTGAGGGTAAGATTAATATTTGAATCTCTGTCCAGCATCTTTTTTTTTTTTTTTTAACTTCTTTATTCTGGAAGGTGCAGATAATTTGAAAAGGATCTAAGATCTTACCTGTCTTTGATTGATTAATTATTGATATCAACATAAGACCCACACATGAAAACTTAGCTACAAAACCAGAACCAGAATTGGTAGAAAAGACACAATCGATCCTTATATTCATCTCTGGAAGTCCCCTCAAGTCATTTATGATTTTCCTTGCCTTTAAAGCAAAGACGGAAAGAACAAAACAGACGTAAAAACACACTATTCACAACAGCAATAGGACACTCCCATTTGGGTATCTTTTAAAACTGATTTTAATAAGACCCAAAATAACTGAATGAATTATCATATAAAAGGGATGTGGCACAGGTTCAAAAGTGAAAAATTTAAGACATTTTGTCTTTGGAAGGGAAATTAAAAAATATCTATTTCATGAAACTGCAAAACTTCAAATTTCCTGTGAAGGCACAAGCAGGAATGAAAGCAGCAGTAGGCAAGCAGGTAGGAGGAGAGAGGAGGAAGAAGCACTTTATTTATTTTTCATTTATTGTTTACACTGGTTGTGCCCCAACCCCCTTGCTAGGCACTAGAATCCAGGGGTATGTGTCCTGAATCCTTTGGAGGAGATTGACTGAAGTGCTATTCCACCAGGGTATGCCTATACCATGACATTTAACTCTTCTTAAGGCAATGAAAATAAAAATGGAAAAATTGTAAAGTCTAAATACGACTTTGTAAATGATATGCTGTTGTGATGCTTTAACTCTAAATTAATTCTTGGCCAAGTTACTTAACTGTGCCTTAATTTCCTCACCTATAAAAATAGGGATGATAGAAACTACCTTGGAGGTTTTGAGAGAATTCAATTAGTGTAAGCAAAATGCTTAGAACAGTTACTAAGTCAGAATTAGTGCCACATCAACGTGAACACCAACATAATCCAGTGTTTTTCCCAAACCCGTTTGAATTTTGTCAACATTTGCTGTGTGGCCTGCAGAGGAAGAACACACTCATACTACATATTCTTAGTACCACTGCAAAATACTGAACGGATAGATTGCAGGTCTCATGTGGAAACAGTTTTTAAATATTCTAAACTGTTTTTTTATATCTCAGAATCAGAAAATTATCTTGGGAGTCGCAAGAAAAACCAGTTAGATGATATCCAATTCATTAGTCTTTTAAAAATGATAATAATTCTAAGTCACTACTGAATACATTCTGTGACCTTTCAGGCTTTAGTTTGATTCTTCCTTCTGTCTTGAAAGAAGCACTTGAAAGTGTTTGATTAGTACATGGTGACCACTCCTCATTCATTCATTATTGGACTCTATGGAGCCATCATTTTCCTCCTTAAGAAGGGATAAGAAATAGAGCAGTAAATTACACTAGTTCCTCATCTATGTAACAGGCTCGGGTAATAAATGAAGAGAAACAAGAAAGGAAAGTAAGACAAAAAGAACAGTTGAAGGTCCTCCTGCCTTCTGTTATTCCTTCTCCGTGTGTACTCAATAAATGAGGGTAAATATAACCTAAATCAGTGATTCTCAATTTTTACCTATCATCTTTGTTATGAACTTGTTAAAAAAGTTTTCCATAGTAGACCCTTATAAGATGTTAATATACTAGATACACTGTATGTAAATTAGTACTTTTTGCACAAAAATAAGCTTATATAGTCTCCTAAGAATCATTTTTTTGCCATTTTACTGACAAGATCACCTTTTGAGAATGAATGAACAGGTTCTTATTAGGAAAACAGTTTTCTCTTTAGCACATTGGATCCAACATAACGTACAGTTATTGAAATTCACCTACTGCTTTGTGTTTCTGTGTTTTGTTAGCAAACCTTTAACTACTAATCCATGGCTATACAATTAATCTTACCTCTTACCTGCAATCCAAAATAGTACTTTGAGAACAGAAAATAAATAAATATATATATATATATATATATATTTGTTTGGAAAAGATGCCTGAGAACCTAAAAAGCTGTTTAAGGACAAGAAGTAAAGGGGATGGAGAGGAGAAGAGTGGAATTGTTTCCAATTAAAGTAGCTAGGGAATTAGGTAGGTGGAATGTAATTATCTGCATTGGAGTTTGGCCAGGCTTCTGGGCTCTTTGGAAAAAAAAAGCAGCTTCTGTGATGGTTAATGAATAGAGAGGTAAGTCCAAGTTTAACATCTCATCCCCTCCAAAATGGAATAAGATTTCTAAGTCCTTCTTTCCTAGAACATAAGTGGCATTCTTCTTTAGCAAATTTGAAATTGCTAATAAGTTTCATAGTTCATAGTTTCATAAAGCATTGACCTTGGAAAGGAAAGTGTAGGAGAAGAGACAGTAAAATAGCATCCCCCTCACCCCGCAATCAATGCAAGAAGAAGCTAAATGAATAGCAAATAAAAGTCAAACTGACCACATTTTGAAATACAAGTTTTTGCTATCAATATTTATCTAAAATGTAATAAGTCGGTTTATGGGGTTTGTGGGGTTTTTTTGGTTTTTCGTTTTGGTTATTTAAAGAAGCAATTCTTAAAACAACTTGATTTAGCTCAACGTGTACAAATGCTTCCCCCAATGACTGGGCCGCCAAGGCAGGGTAATGAAAACTGATATCCTTTGCAAACTCGGAAGTCAGAGATGTGTGCCCAATAAATGTAAGCAGACATTATATCCTTCATAATCAGGGCAGAATGAAGATGTGGACTGAATAAATGCTTGCAAAATATTATAGTGTCTATTAGATGCAAAGATCGAAGTGTTAGACACCTTTTAGCTCAACTTTCATTTAATTTACTGCTTTCCTTTTGCAGTCTGAAGGGAGTGAACAATTCTCTCTATATTTTTTCCCCTTTCATGACTTGACCACGGAGATGAAATCGGGGTACTTTAATTACCATTCAGAGCCAAAGGCTTGCCCTTTGATATGGAAATCCCACTTCTGTGACCGCCTTTTCCTGGCCCCTTCTCCTACCAGTTGCCCAACAGGAATTTTAAGTAGCTTTGTCACAGCTGATAGTGGAAACTAACTGTAGCTCTTTCCTGTTAAGTTTTGTTTTTTATATATGTGTTTCTTTCATCAAATTGGAAGAGGTGAAAGCAAGGAGAGAGAGTTGGAATAAGAATGTCACTGACTACCCATTAGTTCCTGAATGAGAGTTTCTACCCTGTCAGCATGGAATGTGGCTGGTCCTGCACAAAACCTCTCACTTTAAACTCACACATACACAGGGCACAAACTGCTGCAAGCTGCCATGTACAGTTACCGCGTTATTGTCATCTGCCTGCTACATGACTCCTGGCTTTGCTATCATTATTAATTGCACTTGTCAACTGTCATTAATTCCTCTTTAGCATCCCCGTCTTTGAGTAATTAGACAGAACAGCCTCACTGAGCTCATTGTTTAGAGTCCCTTCAAAGAGCCCACTGGGCTTTCAGTGGAGAAAACCATCAGGAATACAATAGAGCACTTCTCCTTAACCCTTTGGACTTGGGAATAAAGCAAAGTGCTTTCACAGGTTTGGGTGGCCTGCTTGGGTTCCCAATAAAGAGTCACAGTCAGCTATCTTATACCTGGAACCATATTCAAAATGTGTCTTCCCTGCAAAGAAGAGATTGAAGTTAATTGAAAAGTCAGAGGAAGTCCTGAGGAAAAACAAAATGTTCAAATTAGCATGACTGAATATTGAACTATTTTCTCTTTTGAGTTTATGCCTTGTATTTTGGAGAAGCCACATTTTTCAGAAGTGATATTTTCCTGCATTTATTACATACAGTTACCTATATTAACATATATACACATACATGCATATATATATATATATATGAATTATGCACAAAGTTTTTTTTCCAAGTGACTTCGGATTTCTCTAGCTATATTTTAGATTTCATGGTTTAGGTGGGTAGGATGGAAACTACAGTTTTTATTTAGTTCATTTTCAACCTCCCACACAAGTAGTCAGTTGACAGTGCTTTTAATTGTACAACTGAAAGATCTGAATACATTTGAAATTGTATTTTAAACCCCTTGCACTAAGAACGAAGCCATATTTGGTGTTTGGCGTGAGTCCTCTAAAAGTTCCCTGAAATTAGCCTGTCTCAGCGGAGAAAATGGGCTATTGTGGTTTACATCTGAGTAGTAACTCCAAATGAGAATCACTATGCTATCATTTTAAATAACATTAATGGATAAAAAAGCACTTTAAAAACTGTAAAGTACTTACTTTAAAATGTCATATCACTTTTTATCATTATTGGCTTATTTAAAAGTAAGCTCCTTGACAGTGTTAAATTTATTTGCAGCACCAAATTCTTCAGCAATTAAAAATTAGTTGAGAATGAACATCAGTTAACCATTTTCTAATAATAAAAAATTACTAACATAATATCATATAAGTTATGTTACTTCTTTAAATATTCCTATATGTAAAGTTCCTGGATCTAATTATTCTACTAAAAAGGAAAATTATCAGAATTTCCTTGATATAATTTAAAGTTTATAGAACTTTGGAAAATAAAGAAAATTTGATCACTAGTGACCATTAGAATATTTCCCACACTATGTTAACGTAAAGATTTTTTTTCAGATATCGGGTCTTTTTAGCAATAAAAACATGTATTAAAGTCTGAATATGTGCTCTATATTCTTCACATGTCAATTCATTTATTGTTCAACTCTCTATGAAAAAGGTATTATCTCAGTTTTCGAGATGAGAAAACTAAGCAATGAGTAATTAGGAAGTTGTCCAAGACCGCACAACAAGTCAGTTGCAGCCAAGGACTAAAGCTCGCTCTGAGCCATTCTCCCAGACTCATCTCCAGGAGGTAGGACACAGTTCTAGCCATGTTCCCATGCACTGGTACTAGATCTAGACTTCCAGCAGCAGTTCCTGAAGAGCAAAAATATATAAATACTTGTCATGAAAACATATCAAAATGTGCTGTACATATTAGGAACTTGACATTCAAACATTCAAAGTGGAACCGTGTGTGTGTGTGTGTGTGTGTGTGTGTGTGTGTGCAGAAAAAGTGAGAGAGAGAAAATGAATTTTCTTTGTGTTGGAGATTATTCCCACTATCCTTAGGCACAATTATTGTGTATAAATAATAGGCTGATATAAGAATATATGCATATATATGCATCTGTGTGTATGTAAATAATTTCTATACAGACACACTGAACTATTAATATTAACAAAGCTCACTGCATTGTCTGAGTATTTAGAACATGCTCAGTCTGTGATAAGAAATATTTAAGGCACTGAGGAAAATAAAGTAATAACACTTATTATAGTGAAAACACTAAAAGTTTAGTTTATTATAGTGAAAACACTAAAAGGGGTTTTCAGGCTTCCTGAAGAGAGAATTTCGAGAACCATACTATTAACATACTGCAAAGTGCTAAATGGAATACAATCAATGAAATAGATTAAATGAAAGAGCTAAGATCAATGGGAAACTGTTAGAGGAAGAAAACTGACTTACTAAAAGGAAAAACTTTTTAAGTATCAGAATCAAATAATCAGGCTGATTTGATAAGCAATAGATACCCATCACTAAAGACATTAAGGTTAGGTAATGACCTCAATAAATGATACAGAAGAATGAATGCAACGGGTCTGAGGTTAAGTTGCTAAAACTGGCTACTATGGCCTTATGTAATTTAGATTTCATAATCCCATAAAACACATTTTTGGCAAAGGAAGGAAATTTTATTTTACTTGTCCTGTACAATATCAACTGACTACCTTGAAGAAGTTTTATATTGAATTTGATTTTGAAAGATGAACTGGAGATTAAAAAGTGATGATAAGGGTAAAAAACATCCCAATATAATTACAAGTGCAAAGATGAGCGGGAGAACTAAACATTATAGAAAAGATAAATTAAAAAGATCTACCTCATTGACAGAAAAAAGTAATTTGGGGGAACAGGGGTGGAAATGGTGTCAAGGGCGGTGGGTAGGAAGTAACACAATAAAAGCTGTCTTAGCAAGAAGAGGCAAGCTGCCAAAAAGCATGGTCAAGAGATTTTTTTTTTGTCACTGATACAAAGGTAAAAACTGGGTCTGACTGAGGAGAAGGAGGATGATGGATAAAAGGTCAGGCAGGAGGCAGCTGGAGTTTGGTATTGAGTTGTATGAGAACAGAAAACTGGTTTTCCCTACTTGTTGTGACTTTGAGCAAATTATTGACATCCTTCTAAATAGTATCTATGTCATAGGATTATTAGGAGGGTTAAAAGAGCTCATTCAGGGGAAAGTATTTGGAAAAGTGCCCCTAGCACATAATATCAACAAATATTAGTTATGATTATTATTATAATACACGTGTGTTGCTACCAACACATTTCAAATAGGATAAAACTTAGGATAAAGGAGAAGAGAAGTAACTGGGGATAGTATATTTTTTCTAGCAGCTGCAAGACACCAGAAGGTACTTCCATGGGAAGTAGTGATTTTTTTTTTTAAATTAGCTAATGTCAACATGATGGGAAGGCAAATTTTTCTATCATAGTGGTATGAAGAGGTTTTCTGAAAGGAATGGGCAGTTGGATCACTTTCCTCTCCCTTTTTCACTTGAATGTGCCGGATTTCTTTCTAACTGATTAACAATATATCTGCTAAGTTTATAAGGAAACTAAATGTTTAGTCTTTAGAAAGAAATGAAATACAGATGTATTTTCCCTCAACTCCTGGTTGATGAAGCAGTATACTAGTAAGTGAGTAAGTTCCAGAACAAGACTGCCTGGAGCTTAATCAAGGTAATGTTATTTAATTCTCATGTAAACTTGGGCAAGACTTCTAAATTTCCCTGCCTCGGTTTCCCTAAATGTAAAACTGAGATCATTACAGAACTTATCTCGTAGGATTGTTCTAAGGAATGAATGAGTGGATACATGTAAAGTGGCTATAAAGTGTTATGAGCACTCTATATGAGATAACTACATTCTTCTTAATAAGATTTATAAGTAGAAAGTCAAAGAATAGGAAATACTAAATTTTAGAGAAAAAATTAATTGTATAACTAAGACAAGAACACAGTTTAACTGTTTACCCTTATTCAATTTACCCTTTGGGGTGCTTAAATCAATGTTACTAAAATCTTCAACAGAAAAGTTAGCTGATGAACTATGCCGGCACCATTTTGAAAAGATCTCTATAGTATTATTCAATTCAATTCATGCTCCTTGAATTTACCATGGCCACCAATACCCACTATCATTAAACTCATTACATAGTTTCTACTGGAGAACTTATTTTTGGAATCTCAAATTTCAATGTCAACCACCCATTACCACAAACCATCATACCATACACCATAGAAATCTTTGTGGAGGTGGATGAAACATGCTAAATATTAACTTTTTCCCTATGGGAGAAAATTAGAAAGATTTTATATATAAGCTCATGCTGAAAATAACACAGACGGCTGTTTTATTATTACTGTAATATTTCTGATCCAAACAACTGCACAACTTTCCAGTCTCTGCACCTTTGCTTATACTGTCTCAATTCTCCTAATATTTCTACCATTCAAGGTCTAGCTCAAATACTATGCCTTTATGAATTCCACTTCTACTCGAGTATTTGTCCTCCTCCATCCCTGCCTATGAAACCAACCCCTTCTCTGTCACATGGAAGATAACAGAGAACATCAATTAAAACAATTTGCGATAGAGGACATCAAACTAAAGGGAGGGTATGATGGTAAACGTACTCTACATGTATACCTTTAATATACACTTTGACTGAGGAGACTCCAATTTTGTCTAAGCTTTTAACAGAGAATGAGGAAAGTGGCAATGATCACTTATACAATTCACAGACATCACTAGACAAAAACTGATCAACTGCTTAGGGGCAGCACAACTAGAGAGAAGAGTCAGAAGTTTCTCCCAAGTCATCTTATGGAGTGCATACTGTAGGATGCACGAAAGGACATGTTTATGCAACACAATTCTTGGTCAATTTAGGAGACTCTTTCATATTGTCATTGAAGCCCTGATTCAGGGTCATGACACCAAGCTAAAACATGGATATTAAAGCCATTTTCTTGGGGATCATTAGAAGGCATTCGGAAATATAACTCTACATTTCTAGCTTAGTTCAGTGGTGGATTTCATAGCATCTCTAAAGACTACATATTTCTCAAACCATGTTTCACTTAGACACTGTGGGACAACAAATTTGATTGTTGTCTCTGAATAGATTGGAGTTCAGGTACCATGCCTGGCCAAACATGGAGTCAAATACCAATGATTAAACTAGTACCATATTGGAAATATGCGAGTAACATCTGGACACCAATAGCTCAGATGTGAGCTTATTAACCTTTACAATCTGCCTTTCAACAGAGGGACTGATGAGCTTTTCCTACTGCTACCCCCAACACACCAGACTTACAAATATTTTTGAGGTCAGGAGTCTATTTTTACCTATTGTTTCCTCCTCAACAACCAGTATTGTACTTGGCAGGCTGAAAGTACAACTCCAATTCTTGACACAACTGCCTACAAGCTACTAGAGTGAACAGGTGGTAGGCACACCCCAAACGGAGTCACCATCAACACATTGGGAAAGCACCACATGTTGCCTCCACAGTGTCCCATAAAGAAATTACTTATAAAGAAGATGAACCAAAAGAGAATGGGTGAATCTTGTTTTCATCCATTTTGAGCAATTTCTGATCAAGGAGAATTGAGGCACATGGTTAGCAGCAAGAAAATAAATAAAAACCCTAGTTGACAGATTTCTTAGTGATTGCTGTGTAAGCAAGTAACAAATATTTAAGTAAGACAAGCTTGATAAGCAATATTTTCATAGGCAGCATTTCTGTTTTGGGGGGACGGCTGTTTCAAACTAGATATTCCTCAAAAAATTTTAAACCAGCTTGCACCTCTGTTCACATTCCTGCACACTTTCATCATTCTAGTGATTATGCAGCCTTCAACCTCTTGAAATTTTAGATCATAATTCCAAGGGTTATTAGGCTGGAAAACAGCTTCTGGGTAAATAATAGTAATAATAGTTGCACTATTTCTGCCTCACAGATAGTCTTGAGGTCTGAATTTTAATGTTTTGGGGATGCTAAGTATTTCTTGCTTTTAAATAATAATACTCAAAACAAAAGGCGGAGATAATAGAATGGAGATAACAAACAGTAGTTTGTCTAAGTTACTCTAAGTCTCTCTGTTACTCTCTAAATCTGCTAGTCTTTTTAAGTTTTCTATTTTAAAACACATTGTTTACTCTTAAAAAGGTATTCCTATTCTTAAAATTAAAATATTTGACTATGTTTTTAGTATAAGTATAGATTATGTAGGAAAATAGACTTTGGTCATGTACCAAAACTTTTTAAGAATCTATATAAGGTTTGTTGGACAATGAAGAGAATATCAAATTTACTTTCAGAAGTTTCTTCAAATTAAAAAAAAAAAAAATAAGTACCTTTGAAAAGTCTATCAAGTATAGTTTATGCTAATAAATTGTTTTATTTTCTGAATCACTTTATGGAAATATGGAAATAATCACTCTTTCATTAAAGTAGTTGGTTATGAAGTAAGAGAAAAAAGATAACTTTAAAAAATCTAACTGTAAATATATCTGTGAATTCATGGACATGAATTGTGCTCACAACAATGAAAAATAACTGCTTCATTTTTCATAGAAAGAATAACTATAGAAAGGCTAGAAAAGTGTTTGAAGAATTTAACAATGTTTTTAACAAGTGAATATCTTAACAAAAGGTATTTATTGTCCATGACGCAGAATTTATTTTCAAAATATTCTAAAATTTTGATTACAGGGAGTTGCTCTCAGCAATGGTGAGAACAAGTGAAATTCGCACAAAGACACGAAGAACTAACCAATGACCCCAGACAGCTCAAGTCTGAAGCAGTACTGACTCCATGTTATCACTGGAATTTCCTGACCCTGGACAAACATGGTGGCAGTGTTAGAGCATATAATTCTAGTCATGTGGAATTTTTTTTTAACATATTAAAATGTTTGAAAAACATTTTGTTTCTCTTCACTTTTTTCTAATTAATTTTTTAATAATTTAGATATGCATATATATGTATAAACCATTATTAGAAAAATTACGTATGGAGTATTAATGTAATCCCTATCAAAATTCCAAAGCCACTTTTCACAGAGATAGAAAAAAGAATCCTAAAATTTGTATGAGACCACAAAAGAACCAGAATGGTCAAAGCAATCATGTGAAATAACAAAGCTGGAGGAATTATACTTGCTGATTTTAAACTTTACTACTGTAAAGTAGTAGTAATCAAAACAGAATAAAAATACACACATACATCAATAGAACAGAATCAAGAACCCAAAAATAAAGCCATTGAAAACTTGCATACACAATCAACAAATATTTGACAAAGTGTCCAATAATACTCAAGGGAGAAAAGATAAATAGTGTTGAGAAAACTGGAGAAGAATGAAATTGGATCGCTATCTTACCCCATAATCTTTTAGGCTAGTTATAGGCTTTTAGGATTTTGCATATATCCTGCCAATATGTTTTTTCCATGCATACTTCTGTGCATCTGTATACACACACACCATGCATCCATTCGACAAAGATTACTTGAATGCCTATAAAAACTCATGGTTTTCCAAGGTTTCCATGTTATTACAACATCATTTTTAGATGAAATTAATATTCCAAATAAACAAATGTCACAATTCTTAACCGATGTCCATTTATTAATATATTGTTTCTTTTCAATCTTGTTCCTATAAACTATATATGATGAAATGTTTATATATTTATGCATATAAATACTACATTCACATATGGTATATATTTATTACATCTTTATTATATTTATTATATATTATAGTAATCTATAACTTATTTATATACACACTTTCTATACAATTATTGATACTAGTCTGTGTTATTTTATTTATATAATTATGTTAAATTATATACATACATTTCTATAATAAATACTTATAAAAAAAGCATATTATATATACTACATATATTTATACATGTAAAATGTTAGGTAACTTCCTAAAAACACAAGCATCAACCTTCACAGACTTTAATGCACATTGTATGAAATGAATAGCTCTCTGGTGTACAACTTGTTTTAAATTACTCTGCAATAAAATGGCATGACTAGCTATAGTAAAATGAGTGGTCTCATCTCATTGCAATGTCTTCAGCACTGATCATTGTGATATTTTTAATCTTTACCAATTTGCTAAAGGAACTGGGATCCCATGACTAATTTTCACTTCTGGAATTCTTATAAAAATCAAATTTTTTATTTTGATTCCCCATTTTATTTTGTCCTATTAATTGATTATGTCAATTATTTCACTACTCTCCATTAATTTGTAAGCAGTTAAATTTACATTTTAACTATGTATGCTAAACATATGAAATTGGCACTAGTTGAACAGTTTTAACACAATGGCCATTGATATTGTTAAACTTAATATATTGAAAATATTTTCTCAGTTCCTAATCTCTCTTATCACTTACGTTGTGAGTAGCTGTTAAACTTAAGTAATCTAATGTAGCTAAATTTTTCTTTTGTGATTTCTGCTTTCAGTGTAAACTTAAAAATAATGTCCCAACTTATTTAAATATTCAACACTATCTTTTTATAATCTTGTGGCTTCTTGAATTCAAATTTTAAATCTTTAATCCTTCCATAATTTATATTGGCAATGGTTTAAAAAATTTAGAGAAATCAAAGAAACAAAAAACTGAATTTACCAAAGTAGACTTTTAGCTGACAGCATCAAATTAGTGTTACTAGAATGGAAGGGAAAGGTGATTTGGGCAAATGGAACAAAAGGGGTCAATCACATGGTGAAGGATTGAATTGGAGTACCAGTGGTAATCTTTAGGTATTATACAGATATTGATTTATGATGAAGCACACCTTATTTCTATATATTATATACAATGCTTTTTTAATAAAATTTTTGAAAAGAAAGTTAGCTTAAATATTTTCTAAATATTTAGAAAAAAGGTCCAAAAACCTTTCTATTCATACCAATTTAAAATGCCTAAAGTGACACTTAAATCGGAGAATTGCACCATTTTAAGAGGGACTGAAATTCCAAATTAGAGGTCAGGTATCATGTTTCTTATGTTATATCATATCATAAAACACAAATTATTCAATACAAAATGCAAGTTTTTTCTTAAAATTATCTGAAAGATGCATAGACACATAAATCATCTAAGAAAGTAACAATTCTAATGACTCATAATTACTTTAAAATCAAAAAATATTTATTAAATTTTATAATAAATCTCAGCAGTTCAACTTCACTAATTTATGTAAAAATGTAGTTTCTTTTACGGACTACGACTATGGACCCTGCATCATCTGTTGAGAAGATGTATAAACTAATTAAGCAAGAAATTTTATGGAGACAATTTGGGTTCAAGGTTTTTACTTAAATTAAATTATTATTGTTAGAACTGTTTCTTTGTTATTTAGCATTCTAAAGAAAGACATAAATTAAGCTATTGCTTGCTCACATACATTATCTTGCAGATTTTTGGTCATAGTTCATGCATTATTTTATTTGGAAGGAAAAATCCTCTAAATTAAAAGCAATTACTGAATAAGAGAACACTGTTCAAGCAGTTGTTATCATTCAGATTTTAAAAAGTAACAAAACACTAAATTTTCTATAACTTTTGAATGATTTGGATTCATTATTCCATATCAATCAAGAAGCTGAAAATTACAGGCAAAAAATTCTGCAAAGATCATTACTTTCTGCCATCATCTGATTTTAAAAAGTAATAAAACACTCAATTTTCTATAACTTTTGAATTATTTGGATTCATTATTCCATATCAATCAAGAAACTGAAAATTACAGCCAAAAAATTCTGCAAAGATCATTACTTTCTGCCAGGTTAGAGTTTTAGGGCTGCTTAAGTGGATCAGTATTAGACACTCAAGTAGCAGTTATCTCCTTCACATAGTACAATGGAACATCTCTGTCCTGACTGCATTATGCTACTTACAGTGATGTACATTTGAAATGAACTCTGTAATTCAAATTGTGCTAATAAAATTTCCCCCATTACATTATATGTACATGCACTAAAACACCCAGAAAAAAAACCTAATAACGTAATGCCAAACTATTCAGGTGGAGATTAGTTATTTGTATACAGAAGATAGAGACAAGTCTTAAGCAGGCATTTAAATAAATTTTGAGTTGAGGATAAAACTGTGTCATTAGATTTAAATATTCCTTTAGCATTTTTTCATGGTGTTGCTACTTAGAATGTTTCATTACCTTGAGAAAACTAAACTGAATTTATATAGGAAAGGGCATCTCATTCAAGAGATTCAGGCATAACAATAAAAGATGATCTACACTAATTTATAAAGGGATATGAAAAATGCACTATGGAACTGTATACTGTTCAAGAAATAAATGATTGCATAATGAGCTATTCACTAAGAACCAAGGGATTCAAGTCAAAGACTGCTTTCAGGAATCAATTCTACCATAAGTTATTACAGAACTGTACAAGAAGTTTAGAGAATGGACAGTTTATTTGCATATACATAAAAGCATTGCAAGCTCTGTGTGCGAATCACTGTGAAAATTGGTGCCTTTTTTTTTAAATAATAACCAGAGTTTTAATTTCAGAGGGTCACTGGATTTTACCATGGTCTTTCAGTCTTGTTAATTATTAGGCGTTCAGAGTAATGCACATTTTCATCCACAGGTGGCAGACCTTTTAAAAATCAACTTTAATCACATTCAGGATATTATTTCAGTGGTGCTGTGTGTGTGTGTTTTTCCCTAAACTGCCACCCACATTAAAATGTAAGTGTGCTGTCCAGAGTTCTCATTAATATTGCACAATTTAGATGATAGATTTGTCAACAACGTGGCTCATTCTCAAAGGCCAGTGAACCCTGTCGGGATAAATGCCTTAAAAATTGTATACTGCAGAGTAAACTTTAATTATAAAGAAATCACTTGACAATTTACAATATATTGGGATTATTTTCCATTTTTCAAGCAATAAAGAGTTTTACTTTCTAGATTAGGGTGACTGATAAAAAGTGATTGGATTTGATAAATAGTTAAAGCAAAGAGCTTGCTTATTTGAAAGTAAAAGAGAAAGATGACCAAAAGGCATATAAAAATAACAACCACTTAGGATATAAATTATTAACTGGCTAAATGGTTAAAGCAAATAACTATAAATGCAGTGACATTTTAAAAGAATGTTAACATAGAAGGAGATAAGAAAAACAAAAACAACTGCTACCAATGGTATAACTAACCACTACCCTCAATTTATCACTACAAAATCTTGGATTTATAGTACCTTTGTGAAGTACTTATTTTTGTTGTGTTATATTTGTGATCAATGTAGTATAAAATCAGATAGGAAATGAAGTCTTGTTGTGGATATTGATATATGCAAAGGATGTTTTAACATGGGTAATTGTTTCAAAAATATATATCATAAACAATTCATCATGTTACAGTTCTCAAAGGATTTTGCTTGCATTAATCTCATGGCAATAACTGATGTCCTCTATTATATGACTTAAAAAAGAATACTAGAAAGAATATATTACCATTATTATTCATTTTCAATGTGGGAAATTCTTCACTAGTATCTTAAATTATTTTACTTAATTTTTAAATTATAAAAATACATATTATAATGCATAAAAATAAATTATAAAATTATAAAAATACATAAGCATGCATATGCTTAATTTACATTATTCCAATTATATTTCTCCCTCCTAAAACGTAACACCAATAAAGAAATAAAATCGATTGTAACTATTTGGTGTATCATTTTAACACACGTTATGAAATATAAATGCAAAATATGTACAGTTTAACAAATGCTAAGAGAGCATGCACCCATATAACCAGTGCACAGGACCTTACTGTCACTCTCCTTTGGGTCAGAAGTGCTCTCTGCCAAAAATTCTCCCTTCCTCAGCTTTACTCCTTCCTAGTGAGCCTCACTCCCTGGTTCCTATAGTAATTTCTCCTTGTTTTTGTTCATAGTTTTGCCATCTACGATGAATCTCTAAACAATACAATCTGCCTGAAATCATCTTATATGTATTATGCCTTTGCTTTTTTCCATTTAGTATTAGTTAGATCACTGATATTATTCCAATTTCATGGTTTCCTATTTCATTGATGGCTATTGTATAATTTCCCACCCTGGTTGATGACCACAGAGTTTTTTCCAGTTTTGGACAGATAGGAGTATTTCTCCAGTGAACAGTCCCAAACATGCTTCCAGATACACGTGTGCACATATTTCACTGGGATATATATCTAGAATTTCTGTATTTGAGCAGGAGCATTATATTTCAGCTTTCCTAGATGCTATATGCAAAAGTAGTTCCAATTTACATCCTGAGTGAGTGCTGCTGTCACTGCAGCTTCACCCATGCTATGACCTGTGGCCCTTTCCTTTTTCCCCATTCTGAAGGAAGTATACCAGGATCTGTCTTTCTTTGACAACTACTGATATTCAGTATGTTTTCACTTGTTGGGACATTTGGATTCCTTATTTTGTTCATTCTCCTATTGGATTATGTGAATTTTTATACTGAATTGCTGTTTAAAAATTTATTCTGAATACCACATTTGTCAAAGAGCTTTTGTAAATATATTCTACCATTTAATGTCAGGTCCTTTCATTCTTTCTATGGTGCTTTTTACTAAACAAAAAATAATATAGGTCTCAATCTAAATAATGGATTCTGGGTTATAATGATGTGTCAATTATAAATTTAAAAAATGTACCACTCTTGTGGGTGATACTGATAATGGGGAGGTTATGCTTGTGGAGAGAGGGGGGAAGAAGGATGATGGTATGTGGAAAACCTGTGTATCTTCTGCTAATACTGTTGTGAACTTAACAGTTCTCTAGGAAATGAAGTCTATTAATGATAAGGTTGGATATATGCTTTTTTGTCTAAGGAATCTGTCTCTCTTTCTGGGCCATAGTTACATTCTTAGATTCACTTATAGGATAATATAGGTGACTCTCTTATGGGAGTTTCCATTATTGTTTGCCTCTTACACTTAGGCTTTGAACAACTGAAATTGATTGTGTGTTGTACAAGGTAGGGATTCAGTTTCATTTTTTCTTCACAGAGAATCAGTTTTTTCAGAACCATGTATTTTAAAGTTCTCTACTTCTTTGCAGTATCACCATTATCATAAAGTGTTCACACAAGCAAGTATCTGTCTCTAAGTTCTGTAGTCTCTCTTTTTTCTATATATCTATCTCTGTAAAAGTGCTACACTTTCTAAATTAATAGAGCTTCATATATTGGGCAGTACTATCGATTTTTCCTTTTTAAAGAGTATCTTAAATACTCCTTTTCTTTATATTTTATAATAACATTGTCACACTCACATATATTAAGTTTTTAAAAACTATCCAAAGGCAAAAGAATCAGCATTTTGATTGATTATACTGTCCTTATCAATTAATTTGGGAGTAAGAGATATCTCTACAATTCTGAATCACTCAGTTCACAAACATGGTAGATCTCATTTATTTCAGTCTTGGAAATATCTCTGAATAAAGTTTTATAATTTTCACCACAGAGGTGATAAATATCTTCTATTACTGAATAGTAGGTAAAAAATGATGCCAATCAATAAAAGCATCGTTCGTTTCTGGATATGTATGCATCCATTAACCTTACCAAATGTTCGTATTAACTTATGTCATCTGCCAAGAATGAGAATTGGTTGTTTCTTTTTCAATCCTGATATTTCTATTCCTTAATCTTGTTTTACTGCACTGGCTAGAATCTCCAGGGTGGTGGGGACTTAAATAGCAGGGATAATCACAAATATCCTTGCCTTTTTCTTGATCATAGAACAAATGTTTTGAATATTTTACTGTTATAACTTATGTCTGCTATATATATTTTATATCACATTAAGGAAGTTCCATGCCACTCCAGTTTTAAATATTCTAGGAACTATCAGGAACACAGCTTGGGTTTTATTAAATTATTTTTCATCATTTATTGAAACAATCATATGATACTTTCCTTTATCTGTATTACTTTTGTTTAATGTTCGCAAAACTTGAATTTCATAAATAAATCAACTTGGTCAGGATTAATGATGCTTTTTATATATTATTGAATTTAGTTTGTTAATCTTCAGTTGAGAGTTTTTCTATTTATATCCACAAGAAGAATTAGCCTCTAAATATCCCTTGTCAGACAGTTCTCAAGTTTGTTATAAGGTTATATGACACTAATAAAAAAGTTGGGGGTTGTATTTATTTTTAGAAAAACCTATGTAAGATTAAATTTATTTCTTTTTAGGATTGCCTTTGAAGACCATCTGGGTCCAAGATTTTCTTTGTAAAAGATTTTTGATTACTGAATTAAATTTCCTTAATGGTTACAGAAATATTAGGTTCTCTACTACTTCTTCAGTATATTTTACTACTATATTTTTCTTGGCTTCTGATCATTCATCCAACTCTTCATATTTGCCAACATAGAATTGGTAATAAAAAGTTCACAATATTCCTTGTTGGTTTAGTATTTGTAAGTATTTCTAATGTCAGCTGTGTCACTCCTGACATTTCTTATTTGCCCCTTGTCAATTATTCTCTTGTTCAGTCTCATCCAAGGACTGGAAAATGTGTTATTCCTTCATAAAAATCAACTTTTTGCTTTCTTGATCCTCTCTTTCATATGATTATCCCCAACTTTGTTAATTTTAATTTTATTTACTTTATTCCTTCTGTTTTAAGTTTATTGGTCTTTTTGAGATGAGTTCTTGATGTAGTCATATCACTCTGTTATGTTCTAATACATTTATAGGATAAATGTCTTGGTAAATACTTCCAATAGGTACTCTAAAATTCTTACGTGTATGAAATTTACTTTTGCTTAGTTTCAAATAGTTTGCATTTCTATGTGACTTCTTTTTAATTTTGAGACTTTTTTCAGCTATACTTTTGCTATTCATTTATAGCTTAATTTCATTGTTGTGTGATTCCAATTCTTTGAAAATGGTTGAGATATAATTTATGACTCAGCGTATGTCCAATTTTTATAACTGGTGATGTGTTTTTGAAAATAATGTGAACTCTGCAGTTGTAGCCAAGGTTTTATATATATATATATACATACACACATATATACTATATACTATATATGTGTGTGTGTGTGCATGTGTATAATCTATAATATGTATGACATATATGAATATATATGAGATCAAATTTCTTAGTCTTCCAACAAAACAACCTTACTGATTTACTCTATTTTATTCTAGCAATTACTAGGATAAATTAATATTCAGTGCACACTGTTTATCAAGTGCATAATTCTGATGCCTCTAGCCAGTAGTAGTCACATACATCCCAAAGATCTAAAGTTTGTGTCCTGGGGCCAGAGGGATTAAAAAAAGATAAACAACTATATAAAATAAGTAAAAGTTCTCTTCCTCTAATCTCTTCCTTCCTGCCTACCTACTCCTTCACACCAGCCTGCACCTTTCCTTTAAACAAAAAAGTTAATATCCACCGCTGAGGATTTATTTTAACATGCTCTGAGATCAAACTTTCCTTATATTTTGAGGGTACTTTACTAGGGGCATATTTAAAACGATTCTAACTTCCAATCGAAATTAAGCTTCAATCACTTTTAAAGTTACTGTCTCCATTAATGGCTTGGACTTTAAAGTCTATTTTGTTTAATCAATGTGGTCACCCCAGTGCCCATGTAGTAAATATTTGCACGCTGTAGTGTTTTCCATTATTATTTATGCCTTAGGCATGAGCAGTTGGTGGCTAAAGAATGTATCAACAGTAGACAAGTATAGGTGGTACAGTTAACATCCCATAGTGTGCCTCCAAAGTAGATGCTCCTTAACATTATGCTTCTCTTACAAGTTACAAAGAGTAAAATTAGCTCAGACTCAGGGCAGGGGAAGGGACAGAGGAATGTTCTTATTAAAATGCTTTTCAAAGACTTTCTCACATACTGCCAACAAATTGTGATTCTTTTCCACTTAGCTCTGAGTTAAATTCTCAGTCCCTTAGTATTTTAAGGTAACACATTTTAAGGTAACTTAAAAGAAGAAAGAACGTATTTTTCATCTCATTAGTTTTAATTCTCTTGTATACCAGAGAGACAAGTTTTTCAAGTTTGGCATTTTACCTTTGACACAGAGTTGATTCCCAGTAACCTTCATGTGTTTTTCCAAAGTCCTGGAAGTACAGCACAGCACCTCAATGTAACCCAGCCTACGTCAGAGGCAGCCAGACTGTGGTATAATCAGTATTTATAAGTGATCGTGTAACTCTACTGAGCAGGAAAGTTCATTCCATTCAGACTTCAGGAAAAACAGTCATAAAAGGTGGGGGCTATGCTGATTCGTCTTTTCTCAAATAGACATAAGCATAGTATTTTAATAAAGACAAGTTAAAAAAACACTTACAAAAAAACTTTTGGATCCCATATGTTTTATATTCCTCAAATTTTTAGTACTAAATATAGAAACTATGGACAAAATTTAAATTATTCATGGTTCCATGATCCAAAGCTAATACCCAATTTACTTATTTTCTGCTATTTTTTCTGTTAAATTTTGTTTGTAATATACATGCTTATGTAAATGTACAAGTGTGTGCATATGTAGACAAAAAAATGTGTATCCTGATTTTTCTTCTTTTTATATTGCATATTGCATAATTTCAGGTATCTTTAAATTTTTTAACAGTATTTTATTGGCTATTTAATATATTATCAGTGGAAGGTACTCAAATTTGCCTTAACTACTGTTCCTTTGATGGAAAATTTAGTCAGTCTCAAATTCTTCCCATTATAAATATGTGAAAATGAATCTATTTCCACAAATTTTATCTCCTTTAATTTTTCACTAATTATAGTCTTGAAAGTGAAATTGCCAGATACTACTAGGCCCCAGTACCCATTCTTCCACTGTACTAACTCCCTTACAATCTATCTTCCAGAATAAAAATAACATTTGCCAGCCTCATTATTCAGTGAGACATGGTCACGTGACTACATTCTAGCCAATGTAATGTCAGTGGAAGGACGGTGGACACCTTTCAAAGGAAGTCCTTTAATAGAGAAGGCATGGCCTTATTTCTCCTTGTTATAGCTCCTTCCTATTGCTGGAATATACACATGATTTCTGAAATACCTATAGTGAATATTGCAAAACACAAGAAAGAAAGTCCCATGTTCAGAGAAAGAGAGCAAAGGATGAATGACAATGACTGGGTCTGGGATGCCTGTGGCGGTTCCAAACACCTCTGAACAGTATTCCTAGACTTCATGTAAGAGAAGCACAAAGTTCTATCTTCTAAAAGCTATTTTGGATTATTTGCCACCAAGTCTTTTCCAAACTAATAGAGTGGAAATGTTGCATAAAATACTTTGGAAACATTAAGACTCTTAACAGAGATGGCCAAATCACTTCCTGGAAAGTTGAACAAATATAACCTTTTCCCAGCTTTATTGAAACCACTGTATCTCCTCACATTCTTATTACATTATTATTCCAAATAACTTTTTACTACTTATAGTAAATGGGGCATAAATTTGCTTTTCTTTTATTAGCTTTTATTGTATTAGAATCGCATTCATCATTCATTATTTGTTCTTCTACCCTATCTTTAAATTAGGATAATAGTATATTTTAATAATAGCTCTTTACATGTGATGTTTTCTATATTTGTTAGAAGTAGTGCCTGTTTATCATTTGCCTTTCAGTTCTGTTTATACCCATGTTTTCACTTGTAAAACTAAAGAAGTTTCATATCTTCACTTGTGATTTATTTCACTTGTTAGCATAAAAATCCATTATGCCCTATACTATACCTTACTCTATATATTGTTTCATTTGTCTGTGAATATATGAAGTTTTACTTATAAAAATACTAAGAAAATGATTTGGTATTCTAACAATTAAGCTTTTAAAGAAGATAACAATCATCATTGATTCAAGGGGTTTTCACAAATAAATGTAACTTCAAGTACTAAAAACATAAATCATAAGACTTTAAGAGTGGATTAATGAATCAAGTAAGTTTTAGTTTACTATTCAAGAAGACATTTCATTATTGCTTTCAGAAATTGATAGAAAAAATAATTCCTTTTCCATTTTACTAAAGACAAACTTCTGAACAAAAGAATTCCCTACTTCCAAATTTTTTATGTCACTTAGATGAGCATTAGTCACCCAGGGGATTATAAAAGAATTTTCAACTCTAGGTATGTGATCAAACGTTCAGTTCCTCTTCCCAAGAGCATAACATTTTTTCAAAGATAGAAGAGTATTTCATAGTCTAAGGCACAGACTACAAAAGTCAGGTTTGAGACCAGGGGCTGAGGACGAAGAACCAAAAAGTAGCACTTCCTAAATGTGTACACAGATAGATGACCACTAGGTTTTTCTGCCAAGCAAATTGGAAAACAATTGTTCGGTTTCAGCAAAGCTGCATTTTTGTATGCCTTTACAGAAACATACCCTGGAATATGTAATAGCCTATGTAAATTTTTGTAAAATGCATGTCCTACCTATTGTGACCCAAAATATTTATTTTACAGCAACAACAAAAAGAATAAACAAATGTTTTTTTTAAAAAAAAATGTAAACAGAGAAAAGATTTTTCAACTTCTATAAAAGAATTGCAACTTTTAAAAATGAAAATGAAATCAATAGATCATTTGTCATTTTAGAGACATTATCTTCAGAGTATCAAAAGTTAACTACAAAGTCAGTTATTATCTGAATAAAAATACTATATATTATACTATATAGCTTATAGTTTTATAGGCATAAGCCATATATTTTACTTATAAAAATAAGAAAAGGAATATAGTTCCATTTTTGTGAAGAAGAAAATGTAGTAATTGATTTTTCAAAGGTAAGCAGTATGTGTTTTAGGACTATACCTTTCTCTTATCCAGTATAGTGCAAAAATTCTCTGTTCAGCTTTCAGAATCTTGTAAACAGAATCAAACGGGAATCGTGTCATCAGCAAGAGGAATGCTAGAAAAAAATAAAAGTTGACCATTAACTTTGCAGTGCTTATTTTTAGTAAATATATCAATATATAACTCTTGGAAGCAGATCCCCTCTCTCTCTCTCTCTCTCCCTATCTCTCTCTCTCTCTCTCTCTCTCTCTCTCTCTCTGTATATATATATGTATATACATATATCACATGTTACATTCATATATAAATCTATTAATTATTGTTTATGGAAAAAGAGGCATTCACTTGACATTATAATGCCAGCATAATTAATCGTGCACATAACTTATACCTATATATGTATACATATAAATATATACATAGGGTACATAGGGTAATCCCCTAAGAAGCTGTTCATTTTGTCTAGTTTTCATGTAAAAATCATGCTGATCCTTTAGTATAGGCAACATTAAGGTAAATTATTATTTCTTGGAATTTTTTATGAGTGATTTTTCAGATGTCCTCTTAGGTAGGGCCCTTTATTCCATTCAAATGTGGGACAAATGTGTTGTCAACACAGTAACTGTTCTGTGGGAGTGGTCCAGCTGTCTATCTCTACACTAACATATATATATATATCTGTGATTTCACTGCCCACCTCAACTTTAACAATATGACACTTGACACTCTCATGAGTGAATAAAACTCTGTCTTTGTTACTGGTTTCCCCAAGCTGGATAGAAATAGCTTCTGGTAATCAGCTGAAATTGCTGAGAACCTGCCTTCTGAAAGTGGGGGCCCAGAAAATGAAGCAGTCACATCCTGGATTCCAGCCCCCTCTGGAACTCTCTGTTCAATTCACAGAGAACTGAGTAACATTTCGTCATAAAGTCTTGTCATGCCATTTTTACTTAGTTTTGATCACAAGGTCATGGAATGTGAGTAATTTTATGGCCCCATGTATCTCTGGAGCATGAGTGGTAGAGGGAGTTTCCTGCATTCCAAAACCAGAAATGTTGTTAATAAGCACAAAAATCACAAAGTCACCATTTTGACAAAGGAAAGACTCCACAATATTTTTGTTCACTAATTACTCCACTGGAGAATATTCCCAAATGGGAAATAATATTAAAGTTTTTGAACACAGAAATCATGCTGCTGCAGTGAAATTAAGATTGTCAATACATAGTTTGCCAACTAAAAAATGTTTATTTTCATTAAAACATGTACCCCAAACTGTACTTCTCTTAGTTAATTGAAATGTCACATTCCATGAAATATAAAGAGACTACCACAGGAGAATTTATTTAAAAATAAAGCAGAAATGTTGACATACCCTATATTTGGACAACACAGGAAGACACAGGTGACAGTTCTACCCACAAGAGGGAGCCTGCATTTTTTATATTTTAGTCACAGAATTTTAAAAAATTGAATTAAAATACAAAATTCTTCAAATGTGTTAATATTATACCCTGTATGTTAGGTCAAATTTTGAGATCATGAGATTTCACTTGGCAGAGGTTTCTTCATAATGTCTCATCAGTCTGTCAGAAGATGGGAAAGATAATTGGAAATGTAAACATAGTCTTATCTATATTATAATTAGGCTTTTTTCATATATAAAAATGAAGACATAACTGCCAAAGGAGTATAAGGGAAAATTTCTGTTAGGTTGTAGCAACACTAGTTGTTTGAAATAGACTAGAATGATTCTGAGTGCACTGTACCCAAATATAATCATATAGAAGCAAAATAATTTCCATCATCCTCTTAATAGAAAAGAGGCTACATATAAACCAAATACTTTTCTATATATTTATGGGAAAGGACCCTATTTTATTATTTTTTTTGAAGTGCCATGATAGCCATTCTCATCAACATCACTGAAAACTTGCTTAAGAAAGCACATAGCTAGCATCATACCATGATGAAGTTCTATTTTTTAGGGCTGAGAAAAAAAATTTTTTAAAAGAAAGAATCTAAGCTTGATTCCTTTATATCCTATAATCTCAACAATATCTTAAGTTATGAAGATTCCCTAAATAAATATGCTCAGGTTTGGGGAAAATAAAATACATTATTCAACTTAAATACTACCTATAAAAAAATAATTTTGGCAACTCTTACCAGCGCAGAGCAATCTATTCTACCACATTCAGAGATGTGGTAGTAAGTGAGCTGAACTTTGTTTTGTGACCCCAGCAAACTGCAGGAAAGACAGATGATACACTGGCCCCTTGCCCCAGGGTCTTCTCAGCTCCTTGCCCATATTATATAACAGGGGCAGAGAGCTGAGAAAAAAGGGGTTAATCACTTCTGCTCTTCCTTCTGGAATTCCAATCTACCCATTAAATCACTGTTTTTTCTCCCACTAGGGACTGTGAATCTAATGGACCTAAAATCAATACCTTATAAATGACATAAAAATATTTTCATTTTATGGACTAATGTACTCTGGTGTCTGAATTCTATTTATACCCTCTATTTTCAAAATAACAATGAACCCATTTCTGTCAATAAAAGATCACTCAGTCACTCCGGTGACAAGCTGTGGCTTGCACCCATCATACTAAATGGCAGCATCAGGGAAGAATGGGTGTCTGCAAACTCACCATGGTGGAACCATGCAACCCAGGGCGATAGTCATGTTAAAAAACATAAGCAGGGAGCACACGCTGGTGGCTTCAAAGAGCTTTTTCCATGTTCTGAGGTGGGTTTATAGGTCTGTTTCATTATCTTGTTTCATGACTTACATAAAATTTTGAGTGCACTGCCTATGATATAATAATATTTGAAAAAAAAAATACCACTTCTATTTAATAGTGAATTCTCTCATGATTGAAAAAGCTGGTTAAAAAAATCAGAAAGGGTAGCAATGCTAACAAACATACCAAAGAGATACTAACCAAATAAAATAGTGTGAAATCACTCATAGGGACCACAGTTCATAGGAAAGCTCTGACCAGGATCATCTATTAAACAGTAGTGAGGCAACTAAAAAGGATGCAATGACTTTTGTTGATTTTTTTCCATTTATTAAGAAAATGTGCTGCTTGAGAAGGTTTCTTACTTAAAGAAGATTCTTCAATCCAAAATACCCACATACTTATTTCAAAAGTCATTCTTATCACTTGGAAAGTATTATGTTTAATTAAAAAGAGAAAATTAAAACTCAGTTTACAATCTATTGGTAAATTTATTTGAAGAATATCTTCTGCTACTATTTTTAAGATATCAAATATAAAACAACCTTGTAAAATGCAAAGACGCTTGCATCACAAAGTTACAAGTATCAGTTAAAAAAAAAAAAAGCCAGGAAAAAAATAAAGCTAAAAATTAAGGAAAGACCTGTTTTCCTGGAAAAAGAATAATGAATAGGAAACACAACTTTAAATCAGATACTTTTTGAGAGAATTCTAGCAACAGGTCAGAATAAGATTTTCTGTTTAGTTGTACTGGTTTAAAATCCATATAGTCATGAGATTACAAAAGAAAAAAAAGCTGTTGTTCTTTATTCCATTTGCCAACCAGAGTCATTTATCCCCTATTAGATAAAGTATAATAGACTCTACCAAAAGGGTCGTTGGCCCTCCATTTAATGATATTGCCAGCCCCAATCTGCATTTTCCCGGCAATGTCCCTCAACACAGAATAAATGGCTGATCTCTTCACAATAACAGCTGATTTCTATTTATTAAGCTAAAAAGGTCACCATTTTCTACGGCTGGGCCGCCCTGCACTATTGATAATTTTATGCATAAACAAATGGCAAATTTGTGCCACATAAATATGCATTAGCAATTACTTTTTCCTCGGGCAACGCTCACCGCATGCAAATGTGTACCTCACAGGGCCTGGTAGCTTTTGTTTTAGCTCTTGAAGAGTGAAACAAAAGAGCACAATAAACAATTTTAAAATTGCCAATCAATAAGCAATGCAAATGCAAAGGTAAATGGCAAGAAACTTGCTTAGAAACAACAAAACAAAAAGTAAGGTGGAGGGGGAGATGGTGGAAAGATTTTCTTTTTTATAGTATTTCATTCCTTTCTCTTTTATAATGAAAAGGCTAAAGTACTCTTGACACAGAAGAGCTAGCTAGGCTGGTGCGAAAGCAGATGCCAGATGGAAAAGTAGAAAATACACACATGTTGAGTAAATACACACACACACACACACACACACACACACACACACACACACACCCCAAAAAAGGGAGTAAGGAAAAGGCTATGTTCCAATGTAATTCCATGTGATTTCTAATGTATCATTTATTCAAATATCTGGTTTTCTACCTCAGATATTCAAATAATTAAAAAACTAAAAGGAGTCAGGAATATGCAGAAACCAAATCTCAATTCCAGGGCACTTAGCCATGTTTCTTTCTAGTTTCATCTTCCTCAAAGAGACTACACATGCTCAATAAGTAGAGAAACTTTAGGAATATGAGGAAAAATAAGGAATGAAAAAATAAGGAACAGAACCATCTCATAAAATATCTATATGTCCAGATGTTTAGAACCTTACTGCAGAACAATTCAAAAACAGCATCAAGGCACAAGGACATATGAGGGGCTAAAGAGAAAAAAGCAACAGGGAGAAAAAAGCCTAGAGGAAAAAGTGTTGCCTAACTTGAACACAGAAACAAATGATAATGCAAGAAAAGTTGCTATTTTTAAATCAAAACTGAACACAAACAAGATTACCATCACTGTTCCGTTTTATAACTCTGCTTGATCCTCACATAGGTTATTACAGGTCAAGGCACAGAGATAAAGGAAGGTTAGGAAACTTATCAATTAGTTTTGACCCAGTCTGACTCTAGTAAGCTCCACTATCGCTTACTACTGCCATCCTCTCCATAAACCCATGCATTGTGACCTGACTGATAAATCCCTTTCTAAGTGTGTAAATGACTTGGTCTTAAAACAATACAATGTCCAAATAAATCAAACTGTATTTTACGTGTGATTTATGCAAGCTTCTTTAATCAACTTATTAAATAAAACACTTTAGCTTCTATAAAATATGCAAGTACTAATTTGTACGTTTACAGGGGTACGTTAGTATATGTACGTCTAGAACATGTCATGGTCTTAATAATCATTTGAGAACAGAAAAACACTCTGTGATCCCCATCTTGATTTTTAACATAAAGTTTTTACTATTACACAAAGGATTAGCAAGCATCAACAACAAAGCGGTAAAGAAAAATAAAGTATTCTTGAACTAAATGCAAATAGACAAACCTGAAAATCTAAACCCAACTGTAGCTCTCTCGTGGTCAGAGTCAAGATGTTCTTCACAAGGGTCTCTTAGCATCCTAATATGAACACCAAAAGTCAAGTTCCTTCTTAGAGAAGGGCACGAAATTTCTCTTAGTGATAATTTCTTCCCAGTAACATCAGTGTTGGAAGGCTAGGGTTCTTGCTTGCATGTACGGTGCCTTTGTACAAATAAAAGAAAGCTGTCCTTTTGGGTGGACCATTCAGAAAATTTGTTGTAACACAAGCATCAGGATGGGACTGGAAGAGATTTAACAATTTTCTCATTTAGAAAAGTGTTATTTCTGGTATGAACTAGTCTTTTATACTTAACTTACCTTTTTTATATTAAAGATTTTAAGAATCAAGAATCTACTTCTCAATATAAAATCATTAGAGAGATTCCAATACTGTAGTGATATTTAACAGGTTAATTCAAATAAATACATATTTAACACACCCCATTTTGTTACATTTGTTTTGATTTTCAGCCTCCATGGCCGAATACATAAAAACAAAAGTAGTTTGTCTGCTTTTAAATTATCAAGTAAATGCAATTATCATGTGCCAAAGACCATTACTATGCAACAGACCCAAGTTTCAGTTATCATCATTCCTGACCCAATTCCTCATGTTCTGTGCAAGGTATTTCAAGCTAAAACCATGAATATTCCAACTGAAGTGGTGTTTGTTCAAAAGTTAGAAGAACTTTACAGACTATGTAAGAATGCATGCAAATTGAAGTACCCAAAAATTATGTAAAAATCTTAGTGTGTTACACAGACACTTCAGTGTCTAAAGGCTCAGTATGGGCTTTGTGGCCTAGGGCCAGGTGAAATAATCACATTATGAGTCTCCCAAGTTTATTTGTATAACCACAAAATCAGATTTAAATAGTGGGTACACTTAAGAGGTTCAGAAAATCATAGAAGGCAACAGGAAACTCTTGGGACTTTGTGTAGATGGTATAAGGGGATCCAGGGCCCCATTTGTCCCAGGAAAGGGCCTCCCAGCTTCTGTGCCTGAGATCCTTCCTTTGCCTAGCCCCTGGTCTACTGATCCCTGACATGGGATGATCCAGGTGGGAAAATTTTCCAGACTCTGCTGCCAGGTGAGTTCAGCCACTAGGAGATCAGCAAATGGTATGCGGTGCACAGGTATAACCGCATGAGCAAAGTCTTTGTGTGCATTGTATACATGTGCTTGGATTCCTATCTCTTGCTTACTTACAAACTTATTGTAGACACTTACATATTCAAAAAAGAGACACTAATAAAACCAACACCCATCAAATGAATCCAGGGTTCAACGCTTAAAAGCCTTTGACTATTTGAATTTCTGCCCCTTCTCTCTCTGCTTTGTCAGGCCTCTAAGCAGCAATTCCTTCTTTTTCTGACTCTACCTCCTGACAAACCAACCCAGATTCCAGCTTCCTTACAGAGACCCTGAGAACCTTGCCTCCTCTTTTCTCCCAGCATAACAGAGGCAGTAAGTTCATACTGTGCCCACCTCTAGGTTGCTCTCTTACAGTATGTTATTGCCGAGAGTGTAACAACTTTCCAATATTACATAGCCCCCTTTTAAAACAATCAGAGTGGCTTCAGTCTTCCTGCTAGGACCATAGAGTGCTTATTTTATTTTACTTTAACCACCTACTGGCAGAATCATTATTTTTCCTTTATTCATAGTTCCTTTGAAGAGGTCAAGGCCATGTAAGCTACAGGACTCTTTCAAGGACATGGAGTCCAGCATGCTGGTTCAATATTTGCCTTGTCTGAAGTATGGTTGCCTATATATAATATTCCTAATGCATTCAGGTTCCAGACAATCTATTCTTATTCCTCGCCTTTTGTCAAATGCTTATTAAGATCCTATTTTTGTAGTGACTTGTCTTAATCTATGAGCAAATGAAGGAGCGCTGGAGACCTACTACTACTCCTAGAAATTCTACCCCAGTGTCTAAGATCATGGGACTCTACCCAGCTTATTTTAAGGAAGCAACGCAATCTGACATAGAAGTAGATTTTTCTAATGGTTGATGGCAGAGACTAGTTAACCAAGTTTATGCCTTAGATGAGACATGTTTAACATGCAGGCATTTATTTATTCATAACAAAATATGACCTTCTGATGTTAGGAATGAACACACACATAGACGTAGCATAAAAATGACTGATGTTCGATGGCTCTTACAAAATTACATTTTGAAAAATTATGGGACTATGAATCAAACATATAGATTAAATTTCTCTGAAACTGGCATGTGCTTAATAATTAATGGGAAAGGATACAAATAATATTTATGATTTTTATCTTACCCAAAACACTTGAATGATTATTCAGTAATCATACAGCTAGATGAAGACATACTTACCAAATTTAAACACTAATCTGTGAGGAAATTTTAAAATATTAAAAGATCTCAAAATTGAAATAATGGAATTTAAATCTATAAGCTGCAACTTTAACCTACTTGAATATAAAATCTCATTATAAAAAATACCAAGATAAAAAGAATTGCCTTAAGGATGGTTCACAAGACTTTGTGATTTTATTGGCAGCAATCACAATGCAAGCAGTGAACAAAACATGCCGTGGAAAAGAGAGAATACAGTTATTGCTGGTAGAATGTTCAAATAAAAATTAAATAAAACCAAGGTCCAAAGGTAAAGCACTACTTCAAACAACAGTATCAAAACTTGTTTCCATCTTATCAGTAGGAAACTGGGTAAGTATTCAATACCCAGAAAAGGTCAGTCAGGAGCATAGGGGCATGACAACTGTGCTGAATCAGACATAATTAGGAAAAGACACATTTAGTCTGAAGAGATCAAACTGTAGTCTAGGAGAAGAGTCATCTTTAAATACAATCAGATATTGAAGGGTTGTCATTTGGAAAAGTACAAATGACTTATATATTCTCAAATTCCATATAAAAGAATTAGGTGTTGTTTGGTGTATTTTTGGTTTTTGGTGACAGGGTTGCAGACAGATAGATTTCAGTGCATGATGAAAAATAACTTTAAAAAAATTTGTCTGGCAAGGAATTGATTAAAGATAAACCAAATGATTTAAGATCTGTCTAGCTGTAAACAGATTGGGTCACTTTCAGGCTTTGCTACTAACAATCTGAATGGTCTTGGATAACCTATCTATGCCTCAGTTTTCACATCTGAAAAATCATCCATACCACACCACACCAAAATACATACATATCAAGGAAGGGGAGAAGACAGAGCAGGGCCTGCAGACTTAACTGTCAGAGAGCTGAGAAAAGAATCTCTGAACTGAACAGGATATCTTATCATCAAGTTTTTAAGATCATTCTAATCCGAGGCAAATTACTCTATTTCTCAAATTTTCAAGTATATAGTTTCATGCAACTTCAGGCAAGGAAGGCTAGTGTTAAATATTTACAAAGAGGAAAAGTGATTTTAAAAAACCGGCACCAAATAGAGAAAGGATACTCATTTAAATAAAAAAATAAAGCTATTAAATAAAATGCACCTAGTATTTTTACATAAGACAAAACATAAAATAAGTCAGATGAATGACTTAAATCAGTGTTATCCATTTTTAATAAATTTATACTATTAACTTCATGGCTTCCTCTTTATAATCTTACATTATTCTGTTTATAGCTACTTCTGGATACTGAGGAAACACAAATGGTGATGCTTTTCGAACAGCAGCGCTGCTTCATTGCTGCTGCCATTCAAGGCTTTCCACAACCCCTCCAGCTCACTGTCCATCTCAGCCACTCACACGGCAGCCAGGGACACAGCAGAGACTGCTAAGCAGGAGAGAGGGCATCTCCAGGAGAAGTGATTCCCAAATCTTTTTTTTACCATGCCCCGGGGTTCCTCTAGTTATTTCGGGGAATGCTCTAAAATTCTCAGGAAATTCTTAAAACAAAATTATTTTACTTTTCTTCATCTTAAAAATTATAGTACCCTGTAGATTTCTCAAAGTGTTTCCTCTTAAACTATCTGATTGGCTTCCCACAGCAATTCTCTATGGCAGGTATAACAGGGGATGATCCTTTTCTTTCAGATTGAAAAAAAGAGCTTAGAAAAATGATAACTTGACTCCAGATTGAAAAACTACCAAGAAGCAAGAAAAAGGCAACAAGTCAAGTTCAGGCATCTTTCCTGCCCACTGTGCTATGCAGCTGGCCACTGCCGTACTTACAGACCTGGCAGAGAGGCATTTTGAAATTCCTCCCATCATGGAAGCATTCGCTTACTGCTAGACTTGTGAGCACATATCAGGATTATGCTACATTCTCTATTTGCCTTCTCCTTCACTAACAGAACATGCCCATCTTTAACAACAGGAAGAGTGGTGTGGTTCTCAGCAGAGGGTGAATTCCCTGTGGGGCTCATTTGGTGATGTCTAGGGGGATTGACCGGTATCTATGGAAAAGACCGGCATGCTACTGAAATCCTCACGTTCCCCCACAACCAAGAAATATCTGGCCCCAGACTGAAACATAGCCAAGGCTGAGCAACCCTGGGTTAGCAGTGTTTTTATGTAAGCCATCTGTTTTTGTCTTATTTTTCTTACATAATCATAATAATGCTCTCAGAATGTAACATTTGCTGAGTACTAATGACTGGTTTGACATAAGGCTATCAGATCTTCAGTAGTCACTAATTCCACAGAATGCCCTAGGCCTTAATCTTTGCTGTTTGACAATACATTGAACAGGGGTTCAAGTGACAGAGGTCACCATTACTGAGATAAATGGATCATAAACTAATTTGTCATGGTATGTATAACACTTTGCTTATAAGAATGTTGAAAATAAAGTGATGCAAATAGGGAAAGTCAGAAACATACATTTTGATTATGTGAAATGGAAATTTATTTGAGTTAAGGCAGTAGCCTTTGACTTTTGCGTTATGTATCGCATACAGCAAAAAGTGCACAACAATGCACATTTACTCTTTGAAAATGAATTTGGCTATTTTTTATGTACTAAGTTATTTCAAGAAGCATTATAATCATTAATAATATCATCTTGGCAGAGAAAGCAGTCACTCTGACCCTGCACACATTCAATACTGAAGCCAGAACTCTCCAGACTCAGATCCAGTCTGAGTCTGAACTAAATAAAAATCTTACGTAGAGGCAGAGAGTGCCTCCTGGTATCAGAAAGAGTCCTCCTGGTATCTCCCATGTGGTGTCCTTGCTGCTTGCTTAGTCTTTACTCTTTCGTGTCCTCAGATACGTAAGCTCCTGAATGACTTGGGATTTAGAAACTCAAATGTATTGATTCACAGATCCATTAAAGAATCTGATGAAAACTGCAGACCCACTTTATTGAAATACAAATTTGCATATTAACAGACCATTCTCTATTGGTCTCTTTTATTTCTATAATTCTTACTGGTGAAGGAACCAACAGCTTTTCCTCAAGACTCTCGTTTCTAGGATATTTATATAGTGAGAGTCTTAGAAGAAAGAGTGTCGCCCTCTACGCAGAGGACTGGTTGGTTTACTGTCTGAGTGACAAGGTAGCATCTCACTTACTGGTAAAATGGAAGCACGCTTACTGACTGTTAAAAAAGTCGTGTTCCCTGTGTTGAGCTTTTCTCCCCCGGAAATGTAGGAATCATCAGGCTCTCTCTGAATCAACATGCGGGAACTGGGACTTGAGGCAAGTGGTACAATGCTAATGTTCTGGCTACTGCTATTGCTGTGAGTCATTAAACACCCTTTGTCTCTGGTCTAGAGTCTCAGTGTCTTCTTCCAGGATCCACGAAACTGTGGCAGTTGACGAGTTACCTTGAGAATTAGGGTAAAAATCTCAGACCCTTCGCAGTTCTTAACAATATACAGACAATAAGGAGTAAACCATGTTATCATAGGGCCATTTTCTTCCTTTCAGAAATCTGAAACTAATTTTATTTCTTAGTCAAAAGAGTAGAATGACCAGAGATTCTGAAAGTAACTAAAAAGTCATATAATACAGTGCTAATTTTATTTCAATAAAAATACATTTGGCTAATGATAATATCAGTAATAGCATTCAATGAGCACTTTCTATATGTCAAGCACTTTGTTAGGAGCCAAACAAATAATACTGAAGTTTATTCTGACAGTAACATGGATGAGGCAGTCATTACTATCTTCATTGCACAGGAGTAAACAAAGACCAAAGGAAAGAAAGTAACTTTGCCAAGGCTACACAGTCAGTCAATGTCGGAACCGGAATCTAGACTCAGAAATGGGATGTGAATAGCTGTGTCCTTACTCACTTTTCTTTCCTGCCTCCCACTCTTAGCCAGAGCCTGGTGATACAAAGGTGTGGCCCCTGCCCCTGAGAGCTTATGCTTGAAAGAGGGAAAGAAGTTAATAGACTCAGCAGAACGCCCTGAGGACATCAATGAAGTATGCAATGGAAATGACTAGTTCCAGGGAAGGGACCAGTCTCCCCTGGGAGCCAGCAACAGCTTCTCAAACAAAAGGATGACTAAGACGCATCTTATAGGAAGAGGAGGAGAGCAGGTGAAGAAGTGAGGGATATATATTTCCTGATTTTGTATGTAATAAAATGGAAGCCCAAGACATAAGGCCAAGATCACAACTGCTTCGAAAAACAGATTGCAGTTTAATGGTTGATGAACTTTATCATCACTTGTCCTCAAAGATTATTCCTCACTCTCAATCAGGCAATAGGCAATGCTCAGTATTATCTAGTGTTCATATTATTATTTCTCTTTTAGTATTTTTCAAATATGAAGTCAATAAGCATTGGGCATTCAAGGAAACTACATGAAGACAATGTCATAAGAGTATCTCTGCTAGGATAGGCAGAGACTATCACAGAGTATTCAAAGGGTTAAAAAAATCACTTGGAAATTTAAATGTCATTTTCTGTAAGATTTTATTGAAGGACTTATGATTATAGACAAAGTTCCAACAAGGTCAACATCAATGTTCCAAAGGCATGAGCAGGTAAGCTAAAGAGAGATCAAATAAATTGTTTAAATGTTACAGCATAGGTTGTTCTCACGAATGTCTCTGCAACCAGTCTAACTTCCATTAACATAGTTAGAAAATCTCTGATATGAAGAAAATTACTATAACTTCAGATATTACTCTAAGGAGCTATTGCTGTAGAATAGAAATGAAGAGATGTAGATAAATCTGCTAATGTTCATCCTTTTCACATAAAGTGTGCATACAGGAACAGAAAACAGAAGCAAGAAATTCAAGAAAATCAGCAACAATTCTTTCTAAGTTAAAAATATAGTACCTGCATAAAGATTTTGATAGGGATTCAGTGTGGTTTGATTGATAAAAATCAAACATGGGGTCTGATACAGCGAAGAGTGAAGTTATCAAAAGAGCAAAATATTACCACAATATTCCTTGTTAAGACAGATGATATTTTGCAGGATGGTAAGACCACCACTACCATACATATTTAGTGTCATTACATGACAGGAACTAGGATGGGTGCTGGGAAGAGATGAGATGAGCATGCCCATATGGAGGGAATATGTCCATAACTACCCTAATTCTAGTGGAGGGGAAGTTAGCAATAACACAGCTAAGTGAAATAACTACTGTGTTCATCCAGCAAACATTTAGAGCAAGGGACGCTGAGCAAGGGACTAGGTGGTGCCATAGGCTGACAACTAAAGAAATCCAAACGAGGAGGACTGTAACTAAGGGGATGAAAAGGTGCTAATAGCTTCTTGCATTTCCAACACAGATATTTCCAGTTCTTACCTGAGCTAGAAATGAGCAATGGGGACAGGGTAACAGGATCAAAGACAATCCAGGGTCAGAATCACTGATATCAACATTAACAATATCATTCAATCTCATCAAATGGAGGGGTTATTTTTATTTTAGGGTGAAAAAAAAGATACTGTTTAATTTAGCTACAAAGGAAAGCAATATTTTAAGTTTAATTATTTGGAAAATCATCTAAAGTGGCCTAAATAAAATTTTCACAAGGATAAAAAAATACTCAGAATCACAATTAAGATACTCTACTATTAAATCCCCATAATGTGGCAAATGCTTTTTGATATTTAAGACTATCTGGAACTATTATTTGTTCATCATAGTTTTAAACAAATATTGTTAGATATATAATACTTACATATTATTTCTAAATGTATCATCCTAGAGGAGGACACAGATTATACCAGGCTTGAAACTTAAATGATTTAGAATATTCTCTTTAAAGAAATATAAAATGGTGACCTCTTCAAAGGAATCATAACTTCACAGAGAAAGTTTTATGTGCAAAATGGAATTTTACAGGGAGAATTTCATAGGGAGTCATAAATATAAAAGAAAGATAATTTCCAATGTCATGGTGAATAGAATTTTCTGTTCTTCTTATTGATAATTGAGAAATGATTCTTTAACTTTACAATTTGCTTTTGCTAAGTTCATGTAAAATTTTCTGACCGTATCAAATTTTGGAAAACCTTTATCAAGTTTCTTAAAAGATTTGGATAAATTTTCTACAAACTAGCTTCTGGCTCTATACATTAAAACCAGTTTTTTAGCCACTAACTACATACTCCCAGGGTCTGCTGACACAGGAAATATTCATAGCTTGTCGGAACCTCTGACCTTGAAACTTGCAGATATTCTATCAGATGAGCAGCAGTAAGATTACCTAGAGATGCCACTTCTAACCCGCGGCAGCTCTGAATAACACAACCTTGGATATACGTGATTGTGGATGATGTAACTACATCCCAATCAACCTAAACTCAGTTATCGTCAAATCAATTTTCCTTTACATGACCCCCCCCCAAATGCTAAACCACTCCCAACACTCTAATGTATAAGGTGAAAACGGATAAAAGGAAAGTTGGATTCCAAAGAGAGAGTGATACTAACCATTTTGCAAATTTAACAAAAAACAGTTCCTATGTGATACACTACTAGAACTCAGTCAGTGACATAGGATGAATTTAGGGTTCACTTGCTTCAAGGTATCTGTCTCTGATCCTCACCAGTGATTTTTCATTTCTGTGACCTTAAACTTCAGGTGGTTGCACTGACCACCCATTAAATGACTTCACATAAACTCTTGTGTCCTTTATATCTACTCCAACAATTATTTTCATCTATATATGACCAGGCCATATCTACAGCATGAATCTTCAGCATAATTCATGAAGACCTATGGAAAAACCATCAGAGATGGAGGGTGTGAACAGTACAAGGATTACTAGGTGTCAAAAAAGAAATGAAAATAATTATGAACCAAAAGGAGAGAGGAGAAATTTCATAGATTATGTAATTTAGAGAAAAATATTAATTTCAGAAGGTATGCATTCCAACAGGCAGGACTGTGAAACCAATTTTCCACTTTCATTCTAATTTTCCTAAGCCAAGAGATGTAGTGCCCCCACCCTACTGATCAGCATATTGGTCTTAGTTCCTGAAAAGTGAATTATATGTTTCTACTTTAATATTAGAACTGGGTTGTTCATGTAAGTTCTTTAACATGTCTCCTCCTCAAATGGCATAAATTATCAAACGTGGTTAATCCATTTTGATCACCTTTTAGTGTTTCTAATAAAATAAATCACCAGGACAGAGCAATAAATAGGAACAGAATAGAAACAACTACACTAAATAGTAAAGTGTCATTTTTAACATTATTCTGACAACCTTAAGTTCCACCAAAAAAAAAAAAAAAAAAAAAAAAGGAAGAGAGAGAGATGGAAGTGGTGCCTATAAAACAAATCAGAAAAAGATGTGTTTGCAACTGCAGATTCAAAATGCTTAACAGAATTCTGATGTAGGACCCCATAGAATCTGATCAAATGGATCCATCTGTTTGCCTTCATGTAATTAATGCTCACAAGGTCAGTGCTGGGATCTCTTTTAGGACAGGCCCTGAGACTCACCACATCTGTCACTTCCTCAGTTTACAGCTGCCTCCTCCATTACTCAGGGGGTTTCTTCCTACACACTCGAACAACTGAGGAAGCAGCACCAGGTAAAAGTTATCTCTCCATTTCTCCTCTCTCCCTGACTTCTGCCTTGGTAACTCCTATTAATACCCAATGCAATAAACTCTTCTCGAAAGCATGGAAACTATCTAAGAAAGTCATTTGATTTCTCATTTCTGCTTCTTGAGCATAAGCAAATGTGAACATCTCCAAAAAGTACCCACATCCTAGAAGCAAAGTTCCTCTCACAGGTGACAAAGAAGGAGAGTCATCAGAATGCACAGCAGGGGCGCCCTGGTTGAGTAGCAGTAAGGTGTGCCAACCTCAGCTGCGTGCAATCCATACAGATCAGAAGGACCCAGGTTCACAGATGGGCCAGGGAAACAACCAAGATGAACAACTAGATAAAATAAATAAAATGCCTCTTCCTCTTTGCCTGTCTGCTTGCCTGCCTACCTATAAATCTTCATTCCTTCTTGCACCTTTCCTTAAAAAAGAGAAAAAAGAAAAAGATGCACAGCAGCTGACAGCTTTAAACACTTCCACCCTATCAATGCCAATAACAAAACCTCTAAGAGGGTAACAGCAGCCCACTCCACCCCTTATCGGTAAATGGGTTAGATTGTTTCAAGACTGCATCTTACTAAAGGCCACCAAGCCCCCTGAGAAGAAAGTGAATGTCCTGCACACGAAGCAGCCCAGGTGTGACAGAGGGATGAGGCAGCTGTCATGCTTAGGGAAATCTGTCTACGGAAACTGAAGAGTGTGTTGCAGTTGGTCCTAAAATTGGCCTGTCACTGTATTCTCTGTGCTCTTTCCTCTTGAAGAAAAAAGGCCAGATCTAATACCCACAAAAGGTAAAATCTGAAATTCCGACGACACAACGTAGTATAAGAAACTGTCAAGTCTCCAAGTTTGCAGGATTATCTATTGGTAATGATAAATCTTCTCCAAAGGTTTAGCACAGATATATTTAATCTATTCTATATGACACAGATGCATATATGTATGAAGTTATAAATTAAATAAATTATCCATATAAATACCACACCTTTAAGAGCAATAAAGACATATGCATACATACATATTTCTATTTGGTTTCTTTTATTGGAAACAAATTTTCTTTATTCCTGGAGGACCTTAGTATTCTCCTCTACAACAAACGAATAGTTTTCCTAATTCCTTCTTGTCTGAACTCATTTATCTACTCAATTCAAAGTCTTTGTGGCAACACAGAACGGTAAGTGGAGGAATGGTGCAGGCACTGGCTATTTCAGATGCTCCCAAACATCCTATTCCTGAAATCCAAAACAGCATGCTTGGGATCAACAGCCTGAAGAAATATGAAGGGAAGTGTGTGAACACTACCTCCTTAGTCTGAGTCATTTGTGCTCCCTAAAAGATAGGCTGTTCCATGAAATGATTCCGTATTTTATGGCCCTTTTCATGTGGAGCATCTAACAGACTAAAGTCAGACTACATGAACCTGGACCTGTGTGTGGTTCCAAGCTGATCATATTTAAATGAACATTCATTAAAAACCTCCGTTGACCCAATGTATTATTTCTAGAACGTCTCACTTTGAAATATGAACCACTCATAAAAAGAATAAAGGGAAACTAAACCTGAGAAATATATCCTAAGATGGTGCTAGAAAAACTTCATCATATTTTCACTAGAATGCCAACTAAAAATTTATTTGAAACTCTATCATGTGACATTTAGCTTCTAAATTTACTGAAATATCTCTTTACAAGCTGGTTATAGTTCTTGAAGATATGGTCATCAAAACTCACCTGCCTTTGTCTTTTTTCATGAATTTTTTGGAAGCAGCACTGTAAAATAACTTAATGGAACAAGAAACTACATTGCCATATCATTGTGAGAGTTCCTCACCGACAAATTCAGAAAGTCACAAGAGTTCGGATAATTTTACACTGAAACCACAATGCCCCATCTCCAGTGCCCCTCTCCAAAGCTTTGTGTGCTTGGTCAGGACAAAAGAGTACAGAACAGACCCAGGCCTGGTTGACCATAATCAGGTCCTAGACTGGTGCTCTTCCTGCTTGTTTCTCCCTTGACCTCTGACACAGGTGTCAGTTATAAACATGACCTGGATATTTAACCATAATGTCAAAATGATGAATAAGTAAGGAAAATACCTTGTGAAGTTGAAAAGCAACAGTTGTAGCATGTTCATCCTACTTTCTGATAATCCCACTTACTAACCTGGCAGTCATGTAAAATGAGAGGGCAGTAGAAGCCATTTGTAATTACTCCTATGCAACCAACATGCTCTGTAGATTTCTTCTCCTAACTAAGACATAATCATTTCACAGGTCTAGAAAATATCATCAGGTACTGTTAACTGAAGGATGGAAATTCCCCAAAATGTTCCGACACGCTTTTTTCAAGATGTGAAAAGCATGTCTGTCCAATATGTGACACTGTGTTATGGACGTCAATGGAGGCCCTGAGGGTCTCGAAAGAAATTGTTACCATTTGTTTAAAGAATAAAATTCCCCCAGTATGAGGTCATCTCCAAAAATAATCTTTTTATCAGAGAAGCCTCTCTTAGAGCAAAGCAAGTATCAAGAGGCAAGATTTGTTTTGAGAAGCCATCCCCCAAAAAAAGACCCCCTCCTCTCTCCTTGATGCTCCAGTCATGTCTTAGTTCATAGTCCTCGGTCTGCCTCCTTTGCTTTAGAATGTACCGCTATATAAGTTCTCCTTATGTATTTAATTACATATGAACTTTTTTTCTCCTATTACTCTGTCTAATGTTAATAGGTTTACTCAACCAGCCCCAGAAGAACTGCACATGGCTGGGGCAACTTTCTGTGCACCTCTACATATTCTAGCAAAGGAAATAGCTTGAGAACTGCTACACTTTTTTCTTGGATAGCATAATTTCTACCACCTAGACACTCATACTTCCAACAGGGGCTGTCAACACAGACAGACACACTACACACCCAAGCTGCAAATCCCTAATCTACTTGTCACCTCAACTGCCAGATAATTAGTAATTTCTTAAATATTTTTTAAAAGAAATATGTAGGCAGGAATGAAGGTGATTAGGCAAGCATGCAGGAAGTGACAGAAGGAAGAAGAATGTTCATTTATTTATTTTATTTAGTTGTTCATCTTGGTTGTTTCCTGGGCTCCAGGATGCAAACTCGGGTCCTTGGGGGAGATATATATATATATATATATATATATATATATATATATATGTGGAGATATATGTGTGTGTGTGTGTGTGTGTGTGGACTGTGCTCAGCTGGAGGTGGCTGACTTAACTGCTACTCCACCAAAGTATGCCATTTTTTTTTAACATTTAAGAGTCACAGACATAAAGGTACTTATGCAAACTATTTTAAGTTTTGACTTAAATTAGACTAAAATACAATTTTGATTCTTCCTTATTCATCTACTTTTCTTCCTTGTAATTAAAATTGTGGTTCCAACCAATACTTTGATCAAAATCTTGAACAACGACTGGTGCTTATTACTAAGGAGGTTTATCTAACATGATGTATATTTCAGAGGACAGCACTTATGGTTTTTAAATTACTGGGTCTCCCAGTTCAAAATCATCAATGCTACACTTAATCTTTTGCAGTGCTCCCATTCTCAAAAGGTTGACTTCTTTCTTTCTTTCCAATAATACAAGCATTTTTTTTTCCTTATTCCATAAGCTAAAAAGCAGCCCAAGATTGCAGCACAGGTATCTGGAAATGGGATTTCATTAACTACTACCAGTGACCCACAAGCTAAATCAATGAACCAAATTGGTTAACACCTATACTCTCTCCCTTAAACATTGCCAAAGCTACAGTACTACTTAGAACAACAAAAATATCCTTCAGAACAGAAAAAAATGAGTCAACAAGCCAAGAAGGTATGATTTCTTTGAAGACTGTCTTTTGTATTCTCACTGAATTCCTCGCTCAGGTCAGGGTGAGAACTTTGGAAACTACAGCCTTGTGGAAATGCAGCATCTGTGGCTCTCATATGGTACATGGTTGCTGGGAACAGTTTCCAAAGAGAAAGAATTGCACAAGGGCAGAGTGTTCCAGCTGCTACTGGGTTATGGTGCTACATGCAACCCTGTCTGGGCAGTGGGATAAGGGTGCTTCTTCAGAGAACCCATGCCCCTCAGCTGGCACCTCTGTGCCTTCAAATCCCTGCTTCCATATGAGTTATGCATGCCACATGTGCACATATATGTAAGTTACTATCAACGAAGAGCCATTAACACCCCCTATATGCAGTACTCCTAATTTGAAAATGAATATATATATATGTATATATATATATACACACACATACATATATACATATATATATATATATATGTATATATATAACTGGTGTACCATTGGCTTAAAATACTATTTAAGTTTCAAAAGTATAGCTTTACACCTTGATAAATGTGTAAAAGAAATGTCTTTTAAAAAAAAACCTTGCAAAACAATATCAAAGTTCCGTTCTAATGTCAAGGCTATTAAAATGCATATTTATTTCTAATATTTTATTCCAGGCAAGTGATCAAAGAAGTAAAAAATATGCTACATAAAAATAATATATTCAAATATTCTGGAGTTACACTAGAAGCAATAGTGTTAATCCTAGTAGACCAGTTGCTAAATGTCCCATACTATGACTAGTAATTTGACACATACTTTGTTCATTTAAATCTCAGAAAAATACTATGAGAGAAGTGCTTTGATTCCTTCTATTACCCCACACAAAAAGCTACCCTGTTCACTTCCCTATTTCTCCTGAGTCTCTAATCTTTCCTGCTACCTGCCATTTTCTCCCACCACTGGTCCCAGAGTGAATCACATTCCAGCAATTGGCCAGAGTAGTGTTGATTCTCATTCCTCTACAATAGGGAAAAAAAATTTTAGTAATTTACAACAGGCTTCATATTTGAGGTTAAACCCTCAGATGTCAGAATAAGTCGGAAAAAAAACAGAACTTAAAAACAGAACTTAAGTCTGAAAGAATGAAGATTTGTACAAAGTCTCTCACATCCAGTCAGGTGAGAACTTAATATTTCAATTATTTTTATTTTGTAATTTCAAGTCTTTAAGTGTTTATATCTGGGTGCATTAAAAAGATTGTAACCCACCCAGACAGGAGTTACCATTTTACAACTTATTGTCTATTGTTTAAAAGATGTAAAATTATCTGCATGTCTTCACATTTCCAGAGAAAAGGGGCTACATAAATTCAAAGTAAACACATATGAAAAAATGTATGTGGTAGCACTTTTGATTTTCCTGATATGCATTCCCAACTGGCTGGTGGACATGAATTCATTTAATAAATTAATTTCAGAAAAAGAAAACTAATTTATCCCCAGTGAATGTCTTTATTTCCTACTATGTTAACTAAGTGCTTGCAAAATTCTGCACCAAATAAAGGTTTATTTTGAGTGGGAATTTTTTTTTCTCCTCTGATTTGATGCTTATCATTACCTACCCTTGATTTTATGACCCCTTAGCCTGATCTGTGTGGTATTTAATTTGCTAAGAAGAGGGCATAACAGCCCTTCATTTTTCCAAAGAATCTCAAAGGTAAATAAAATTATAGAGGCATGTTTTCCTAAAGGAACAAATAGAAGCACAAACTTTTCTTTATGAACTTGACTGAGGAAGAAACAAGGCTGAAATTTAGGGAATACCTGAGAAGCAAGCAAAACACTGCTATCGTCAGCAATTTAAACTTATTTTAAACTGTAACACTATCTTTTCTTTAAAGGTTGACAGAATTCTGAGAGTGAAATTCTGCCAGAGGTAACTTATGGGTTCAGAAAAACGGAAAGTTTGACAGAAAGGGAAAAATCTGAATAAAGATGGAGAAGAGACCTTACATATAAGAATTAAAGTATACTGGAATTTAGATTATATCTGCATTAACTAGACACGTTAGCTAGTTACAGGAAGTCTTAGAAATGGTGTTAAATGCACCATCTGGGATCCTGTAAAATGAACTTTTACCTGATGGTTAGTGGCAATTTATTACTAAACACAAGAGAAATGTGTGAGCTATTTTGGACTCAAATAGGACATTATCCTTGCAACAAGACCAATATTCGCTAAGCAACATACCCACTCAGCAGTAAAACAGACCACTGAAATTGTGGTAAAGATCCTGCCGCATAATGGATTTCAGTCTGCAAACCAGGAGACTTTTCACTCCTTCTGTTAATCTCTCCTCACAACTTTCTTCTAGGAAATCATCCAGTAATAGTTCTTCCAAAACTAAAAGCTTTCTTCAATTTTCATGCATTGTGTATTAAAAACTATATGTTGCCTATTCACATATCCCCAAATCCCTGCCTGAAAGTCAACATGTCACCGCAAGCTGTGAGAACTCAGCATTAGGATTTTAACGTGGGGGGTTGGGGGTGAAGGGATGCGTAAACACTTATTTCTGCTATACATCTTGCATATATAATTTTTCTAGGCAAGAATAAATGTGAGTAGGCAGGCAAGCAAGGAAGAGAGAAAAGGAAGAAACAGCCCAATTAAAAACTATGTATTTAGTTGTTCATCTTGGTTGTTCCCACCTGCTCCGGAACACAAACCTGAATCCTTGGGATACATGTTGATTGCACCAGCCAAAGGTGACAGAACCAACCACTATTCCACCAGGGTGTGCCATCTCTGGGTATTTTATATGTATGTACACTAATAAAATGTAATGCTGACCTCCATTTTTCCAACGATCCTGCCATAGCTTGATATTCTAATAAAACCCTCCTGCACTACTGCCACTACAAAATCCAAAAACGAATGAAGCTTCAGGGTTTGTGAACTCTTCAATGCCCTGCGGTTGCCTAGCACTTTCTGCCTAGAGCCAGCAGCTGCTGTCCCCTCTGCCACATGGAAGACTGAGAGACAAGATACCTGTAAGCTCTGCTTACTGATGTCCCCTATTGAATATAAGAAGCCACTGTTGATCCTGACACTCAAATGTCAGTATTAATTACTGAAAAAGTATTCTACTTTCAAGAGGCAACTGAATTCGTTATGACACAGTCGACTTCATAATGAAACACCTTGATGGATCTCTTTAAAATTTGCCCCAAATGCTTTGCTTGAGTGTCTGGATTATTCATGGAAAACATCAGCCTCATGGGTAGTTATAATATCTCATGATAACTATGAATTATGCACATTCCACATTTCCACACGCAAGTGAAAAAGGCAGGACCAAGACTAACTTTGTCAAAAGCTTTCAGCAACACCAGAACAAAGAGCTAAATAAAATAATTGCTATAAAGCAAAAAGAGAAATATTCTAAATTCTTCAATCTCCTATTGCAGTTTAAAATATATGGTTCTGACCCAAACACACCTATTTCTGCTGATGTTGTTTTTACTTTTTAAAAAAAAAAAACTAGTGTGTTCTTAAACATGTACACTTGTCCTGTCCCGAGAGGAAGATGAAGAAAAGTGCAGCTTCCAATTTCTGACTACAGGAGGTCAATAAGTTAAGCAATTATCAGAGCTAAAATGTCACTGATCAAGGCTGATTTTAACATGCTGAAAATGTTTTTCCTCACTGATATTTCTTAAGCAATATATATCAACTGGATCAATGTTGGTAAAATAAGAAGCAAGAGTAATTTTCTCTATAAATTATACACATAATATTCATATTCACATAAATACACATTGATAAAGTTTTATAAATCTCAATATTTTAACATAACAGACATTTTTCTTTAGGTTTCTCTTTGTTATTTCAGCCAAAATATAAAATATTAAAATATAACTGGGTTAAAGCTCTTATCTTTTTTATATGGCTCCATCCAAGTAGTCCTAAAGGTATTTCTGTATTTTATGTGTGCATTCCCATTTGTTTCACACATCTCTCTCTCTCTCTTTCTCTCTCTCTCTCTCTCACACACACACAAACATTCTCACAAACCGATACATGTATTTCCATAGGTATTATTCAATTAAAAGAAAATATGACAAAGACAATACATGTGCTCTGCTTACATGGATTTAACATAACTTTAGATTTACTTATACATATTTAGACTTATTTTATATGTATTCATCAACATCTTGATTTCTTAGACATCTTGATTGCCCAGAGGGAATATCAATACAGGCACTTTTACTATAACTTGTACCGGAAGCACTTTCCAAGTAAGGACTTAGAAAATGTTTCCAAAGAGCATCAAAGTGGTGTGTCTTTTCTTATAAAACATGGAAAAAAAGTCCCAAACAGTTCAAACAGGGATAGGTCAAACGGGACTTGAGCAGTTTTTTCTAAGTATTACACGGTATGGGGCATTGGTGAGCTAAGAGAAAACCGGGGGCCATCAGAAAGGGGGCGCTGCTTTGCTCCTCTGCTAAGAGTTTCTGTGCATCTGGGTGTTCAAGCTGCAGTTCAACAAATGGTTGGAAAAAATGAACTGGCAAAGATTTTTAACGCTGAAAATGAAGAGCGAATGTAATCATTGTTGTCCAGCATCAGTCTCCTAAAAGGAGTGATTAAATAGGGAAGGGTCCAATGTGTCACAATGGGAATATCGAAGCCATTATTTGGGGACAATTGATGACAACAGCACTCAGAGTGGGTAAAATTTAACTGCTGACTTCACATCAGTTATTGGAGAAAAAAACACCACCACCCTAACGTCCCAAAAAAACAAAAACAAACCCCCCACAACACTCAAAAAATTGCACCAATTCTAAAAGCAACTCAAGATTCATTGTAAACCAGATGGGTCAACAGAAAGAGCACAGATAATTGAAAACAATGCTGACAAAAGAGGTTATTTTTTACATATGTTTTTAGAGAAAGGCCAATAAAGACCTTGCACACAACAGAAACATATACTGAAGAGAAAGAAGGGAATGAAGCAGAATTCCACAGTGATTTTTGTAGCTACTAAGAATTTTTCCCTATCACCAGAAACAGGTGAACTCTATACTATTCACTATAATTCAGCTATTTCTTGAAATGGCTGCTTTGTCTTACTCTCAAGTTAATTATCATACTATAGGATACTATTAAATAGTATAGAGTAATAAGAAGCTAGAAGTGATGTTCATAGAAAGTCAAAAAGAACATATCTATTTACCCACAGAAGAATGTCATGTAAAACGTGTGGTATCCCTGACATGAGCAAAACCTTTTTAATCACTGGGGACGGGAAATCCGCTAATGAAGTATGGAGTCTGAAAATACACAGAATTTCCTACATAAAGACTAGCTTTCCTTTAAATATAGCAAACTTTACATGAAGAAACATTATTGAATTTTAAGTACAGTAACATATTTCAGATATAATTTCTATAAGTCTAAGAAAGTTTGAGACATTTCTCTTAATATTTGTACTAAATAATAAGGTTTCTAGCACTGCTCAGTCTCATCCATGTAAGAAAACAAGGACATGTCATCCCTTCTGCTATATTCTATTTGTTATAAGCATGACAATAAGTTCAGCCCAGTCAAGGCGAGAGGATTACATAAAGGTTTGATTGTTAGGAAATGAAAATCATGGGAGAAGGCATTAAGATGGCATTACGTCTGTCAACCCCAACTGATAATGCTCAGAGAATTCTATTGATTAGCTTTTCTTTTGAAAGTTAGACAAAGTCAGCAATCATTTAATTGTATGTTCCAAAACAAAAATGTTGAAACTAACAAACTAATGAAGCTCTACGTTATCTTTCCAATCCAAATACACAGAGATTCTATGAATCCTTGGCATATAGCAGCAAAAAATTATGTCAGAATTCAATACATGCCTTAGAAAAAGACATGACTAAATGCAAAGGAGACAAGTAACATATAGGGACAGGAATAAGGTTTAGATAGTTTTGGAATGAAGAGAACTCTTTGTGGAAGGACAGAATGAACAAAGAAAAGCATGGAAGTAGGGAAAACCAGGTCCTGTTAAATAAACTGAAAAATTTCTGGTTTTAGACTAAGGATATGTCTGGTTGAGGAAAACCCCAAAAGAAAACTGAACAGAAGACTCGGTTAGATCAGAGACTCAGGCATTCCAAACCAGGAAACTGAACTAAACAGAGAGGTGGAACCTCCAAAGATTTCTGATGAAAAGAAGACTTTCTGAAAAGTTATGATGCCAAAATAAAAGTCTGGCAGCCCAAAGATGGACTCAGAACTGGACCACAAGAGGAAGAAAGAATAGTTGGGCAGCCATGCAGTCTGGAAGAGGGTTGTAGCTGCTGGAATAGAAAGAGCACATACCGGAACCCTGGTGTTTTTCAGACTTCCTTCTCTGGTCATATTCTCTGCTTCCTCTCTATTTTTTATCTCAAATTTCTCTCCTGATCTACATTTCCAATGTGCTAAAGCAAATGATTCACAGGCTCAGCAAACTTAGCATGTCTCCCAGTTTACCTATGATCCCTCCTTTCAAAGCTGCTCTGCTCATATTCCCTCTTTTTTATCAGTATCATTAATGACAGATTGTCTTAAGACAGAGACAGTCAGTCTAAACTTCATACTTTCACCCTCCCCACCATCAGTCCAGCCACCATCATAGTTGATTACCTCCTACCTTCCATCCCCCAAGCCCCACCTTAAGTCAGGGATCAGGTATCTAGCCTGGGGGACTGTTACCTCCAATCCATACCTTGTACCTGAGGAAGATCTTGTGAAAAAGTTGACAATAAAATCAAAGTAATGAATTCAGAAGACTCAAGAACCACAGGTGTTAGGTTTTCCTAACCAGTCTGGTTGAATGGTGGCAGGAAAGTCAATAATTATGTCATTATGACCAATTATGTTATTATAAGATAATGATGTCAATAATGATGTTAAATAATATAAAATAAAGGAAATGCTATTTCTCAATCACATGAGATTGTGTTCTGATGTTTATCAACACTAAATGGGACCTCTTCACTAGATTGCTAAAAATCCTTGAATATGTATAACTTTAACAAAGAAAGGTATCAGGTCTTGGAACTAAATCTAATAGGCTTTGTGACAGTGCTTGAGATTCTGCTGGGCATTTGGTATACAGAAATGGCAGAGAGGTCACAAATCATTTCTTAAATATCAGTGACTTCTGATGAAGTGAGTTCTATTTTAAATCCCATAAGCAGATAAGGAATGACTGGTAAGGAGGAAGAGACATACTTCTTAGACTGAAGAGACGAATCTCTATGATTCTTAGGATGATACCTAGGGGAGAGAGAGGTAAGGAAAGATATTGTTAAGATCACTACCTCAGACTCCAAGTTCTAAAAAAAAAAAAATCAAGATGGAAGGTAGAAAAAAAAACATAAAAAGCCCCAAACTCTTCCTGGAAAGGGATGGGTTCTGCCCAAGGAAATTTAGAATCAGAAAGTGTAGAACTGACCTGTTGAGAACAAGTTTTGGCAGGTGCAGAGTACCATCCTCTGCTTAAGGCATTGTCAGACCAAGTCCCACACCCATCAAAAAGTCTCCTGAAGCTGGAATTCAGGGTTGGCAAGAGATGGGGAGGGCGGGGAAAGTTGGCATTTGCTGCTCACCTCTGAGGAGCCAAGGGCGCCAGGCACAGACTGGGTGATGCCTGCAACACCAGCTCAGATCCAAGAGATAAGAAGATGGAGCTTGGCACTGCAGTTCAAAGTTTGTTGTAGTGTTTTAGGATGCCAAGAGAAAACTGACCTCAAAAGTACAAAGGGGTGATGCCTTTTAACCTATGATTCTTCCTCTCAAATAGTGGTGTGGGAGCATTCAAAGATAGTAATAGGAGAACAAGATCATAGCCCTTCAGGAGAGCCTCCTGGTCAGCCTCACAAATGGAAATGTTCTTAGTTGCCCTATAATCATAAGGAAGTGCAATCTTTCTTCTTCTGCATTTGCTTGAGGAGAAAGGAGTGCTTGTTGTCACTAGACGGCGTCCATGAAGAGAACCTCCAACCAGAAAGGAGTGCTTGTTGTCACTAGACAGCATCCATGAAGAGAACCTCTAACCAGAAAGGAGTGCTTGTTGTCACTAGACAGCGTCCATGAAGAGAACTTCTAACCAGAAAGGAGAGAACCGAAGGATGATTCGAAGGGCAGCATGGAAACTTACCGGGCTCAGAGAATTGAGCCATTTCTACTTTCACTCAGGATAGCTGAAGCCCAGTAAGGGAGGAAAAGGCAAGGAAATATCCTTTGATGACAAATCCCAAGCTCATGATGATAGCTACCCTTCCATGCCTACCCTATAATGTGTAGAAATGTCAGAATGGTGCCCATATTCTCAGTCTAATATTCAGACTCAGGGCAAGGCAGGGACTCTGAGAAATAAGGAAACACATTTAGAGATAATGGCAGCCTGTATCACCTCAATCAAATTAAATAATGTTCCCATATTCTGCCAGAAACCAATGCTCACCTCCCAAAAATTTTAGGACTGATTTTGGAAAGATAATAGCAATGGGCAAAATGGTGACATCCTTCCTGAAGGAACTGCCATGCTCAGAATCTCTTGGTTGACAAGAACTTCTCTTACAGATATAAACATCATAAATGGTAGCATTCTGAAGGGTTGCATGAAACAGATATTAGGATGCCAATCAACATTTATTGAAACTTAAGTTCACCAAATAACTACTATATACATTTACAAAGGAAACAAGACTTTAAAGATAATCATACATATATTCATGTTCGTCCATGAGAAGATAATCTTCAAAACCATTTATGTGAAGTGTTTTTAAAATATGATAGACCACTTACATATTCATATAATCACATGTGGCTTTTCTGCAAGCCCGCAGTAACAAATGAATGGACAAATGAATGAATAAACAATTAGATGCATAAGCACCAAAGACCTAAGCAGCAGCTTTAGCATTAACTATCTCTCACCCCAATCACCTATCTAAATTTCATTTCTTCTTTGCTTCCTGTTTTCATTTTGCAGATATATAGTAGAACTCTGATAAGTCTGAGGGATGATGTAAGTTTTTCTACAATTTTCAAAAGTGCAAATTTAGATATATTTTACAAGAGTTATTGGTCATGAATCACAATCCTATGGAGAATCTGGTATTGCTTTAGTTTTATTCTACACTTAACAGCCTTCCAGCAAAAGTTTGATTTCTTACTTGATGGCCACATTTCAGTAAAGCAAGGACAGAAAAATAAAACTTCATTTGTTGAGGTAAATGCTGAGCAGTCAGTTGGGATCCTTCTCTGGTGGTAATTAAGTTGATAATACTAATGGTAGATTCCATTTACTGAGGGCTGATCATGTACCAGACACTTTGTAAATTACAATTATGTCACCTCTTTTTGTGTTATAGCAATCCTCACAACCAACTATTTTAGGCAAGTATCATCATCCTCTATTGAAATGAAGCTGAAGTACCTGGAAGGACTCACTCAGGTTTTCCTGACTCCAAAACCCAGAAGTGTGACTGTTAATCTGTACTACTTCTCAGGTGGTTATTGTCACTAAGAATCTCAATTAACATTTCAAATGGTGGCCTCGGATAAGGGATACTTTATACATTACACAGCTCCAGAGCCTACTGGGAAAAATAAAAATTATGAATGTTAATAAAGTATCTATTGTAGGATATCACTAACCACTTCCTTGACTTTAAGCTGCCTCTTTTCTAAAATCACTGTATTCATGGCATGCATACCACTTTCTTGGAACCTGAGAATTCAATTAACCTCTTAAATATAAATTATGCAGATATATTACATATATCATCTCCGTCATCATCCTCACCAAGGTTCTGCGATTTAGATACTATTTTTCCCTATTTACTAATGAGGAAATGGAAGCTTAGAAAGATTTAGGGCTTTTGCAAAAACATCACACTCTTGAGGATATAGATTATGCTTTTTTCATTTCAGTATTTGCATGTATTTTTATGCTTCTACACACAGAATGTGTCTCAGTAAATGTTGAGTAATAAATGGACCACTTGAAGGAAGTTGGTTTTGGTCACTTTGCTAGAAGCTCAATAAATGCTTGCTAGGGGAAGAATAGAAAGAAACTAGGGACACATTCTTAGTTCAAATCTCTCTTTGACCTCACAACACTACTAGATTATTTCTGTTGTCTTTACAACAGCTAGCACAATACCTGACACTCAGTAAATGCAGACTGAATATGCTTTACCTGCTGAAATAATAAATTTAAAGCATACACACACACAACTTTTCAATACAACCTGAGATTTTCAATGACAAAGTAACTTAAGTCAATGATCAGGTCAACAACAATAAAGAAGCAGAGAAAATACAATCAGAGAAACCAAAATGTCTTCCCGTGGAAAATTAATGTTGAATATGAATAAATACTGACATGGCAGAGACTCACAAACACATATAGAACACGATACAGTCCTAAAGAGCTGCACATAGTATTTTTAGTCTCTTTGGGTCTCCAGGTCCCATATCATTTAATACATTAAAAATAAAGGTCAGAACAGTGAATAGAATCAACAATCAATGTGAAAAGCAATGTTTTTAAGTACATAAAGAAACCAAATTCACACTGTGACTTTTCAAATATAAACTGCAGAGAGCAGTAGAATGATATCACTATAGATTGGATGCTCTACTTAACAAAAATGGTCATATTCTTATTTTCTTCTTCCTTGGGGAGTCTTCATCTGAAGATAACTTTTAAATAGAAACAACCAGCTTTTCAACAGAGCCTGATTATCAATTTGCACCTCTGGCAAAGGAAGGCCTAGAATTCTATTGTTTTGTTAATTGTCAATTTGCATCTTTGAAAGGTGTTGCATTTTCTCTTCTTTCTAGCAGGTTAAGACTAATTCTGTATGTTAATAAATATTATAAACACTTTCTACAGAAATGGAGTTTGCTAAAAAAAGTATGTTATTATTGTTATTCTCTATTTTCCTACTTAATTTTCTACTTAATTACACCTTCAATATTAAAAGTAGATTTTATGAAAACTAGTTAAGCTCTTATTTAAACTACTCTTGCTTCAGGCAAAAAAAAAACAACAACTTGTGCTTTTCAAATAAACATTTGGACAAAATGCTATTAAAATACCAGTTATTGATAGTCATGAAAAAGTAACAAATTAATTAAGGCAAAATTTCACAAGGAAACCTATGATTTTTTAAACCTTGAATGTATTATTTGAAAAGACTTCTTCCTTTCTTTTTTTCCTGGTACAGCTATAGCATGAAAAATACAACATTAAAACCCCAAATCCATTTTTTAAAAAGGAAAGGCTCAAGGCAGGAATGAAAGCTAGCATGGCAGGCAGGCAGAAAAAAAAGAGGTAGACACATTATTTTATTTTAGTTGTTCTCAGTTGCTCTCCTCAGCCCCATCAAACACACACACACACACACACACACACACACACTCTTTGCCCTGCATAGGGGGCGGGGAAGCGGGGGGGGGGGGGGAATGGAGGGTACTCCAACCTCCCCACCCCTGCCCCACCCCCAACCCTTCCAAGGCACGAAAAAACCCAGGTCCTTGGGATGTACCTGAACTGCACCACAGATCCAATGGGACTTTATCAGGGCATGTCCCCCAAATCCATTTTATGAAGTAACAGAAAAAAAGAAAACAGAAGATACAAAATACATACTAGAGGTATGCCCTGGTGGAGTAGTGATTGAATGCAGTCCACATACATCCCAAGGCCCTGGGTTCTTATCCCAGGACCCATAGGAGCAACCAAGATGAAATACTAAATAAAATGAATAAAATGTTCCTGCCTCCTCTCTCTTCCTGCCTGCCTGGCTCTACTGTTCTTCATTCCTGACTGCACCTTCCCTTTAAAAAACAATTAGGAAAAGGGCTAAGAATAAAACAAAGATTATTCTTTACACTGATGTGTGCAAGTAGTGACTTGGAGAACTAAGAGTTCTTAACACGCCTTATCAGCACTAGTTCCAGTACTTAATTCTGAATGGTTTGATCTTTCTGATGTGCTTGTCAAAGCAGGCACTTTAATCCACTGAAACATTTTCCCTGATTGCTAGATATAAAATATCAAGTCAAATTTTCCGCGGCAACTCTCAGCCTTTAATTATTAGGGAGGTAGTGTTTTTAAAAGCTGAAGGGCTCACTTCTCATTAGATACAAGTGAGAATGTTTAAAGGCTATTTGTATTTATTTAAAACAAAAAATGACTTCACATATCATAAGTAGTTTTAATTTGCTAAATCTATTTACATTCTACCTTTACTCTTAGAGGATTTGAGAGGGCTAATTCCTATTTGTGTGCTTTTGACTTCTCAAATGCAAAATCACAAGTAAACAATATCTGTCAGTCAATAACAAAGATAATATATTTAACGTGTCTGTCAAAAGTTGTGTAAAATACGACTGCTACATGTGTTACTTATTAGTCTGTGGGCTTGCTCCTAAACTATGTCATCACTCCAAGAGGAAGCATCCACTTAATGATATTCCTTTACATTGTAAATATTTAAAAGCTTTCTTGACAAATATTTAACATCTCAAAAAGAAAATAAAAATTTTCTTTAATGTTTAAATCAACTTCCTCAATTTGGCCTATCCCAGTTCCCAGAATATTTCTGTCACACACACATGCGCACACACATTTTACACAAGAATCCATTGTATAAAGATTCTGGATTTTGTTCTATATGCCTTTTTAATGAAATCTATGCTGTTGGTCAGACTAAATTCATTTTGGAGGAAATGTCAGAAAAATGGTAATAAAGTAACTGGAAAAAAGAGAACAGAGAAACAGGAAAATAACAAAGAGTTGAATTTTAATAATATAAGGAGTTAATTCTATGTGTAAATAACTTCTGTCAAGTAAAATGTCAGGTAAACAGACAATACTCATTTATAGCTTCAGTGGCTTAAGTTACTGTCGTAAGTACTTTTATTGTTCTACTTTCTTTTTCTTTCCTCCTTTTTTCTCTTTTTTAATTTAAAGAAAATACACTTCCAAATGTTAAAGTGATTCTGAGACAGTGGATATCCACTACTGTAGTTCATGAACTTTTCATCACACATCTACCATGTGCCAAGCATGTCTGAACTAATTTTGGGAAAAACAATCAGAGTGTGCATGTGGGACATTTTAGTAGAACTGAACACATTACACAAATAATTTCCAGTTTTAACTCACACCTGATGTCTCAGGGAAAAATAAATAAAATTTAGTCAATTATCAATAGAGAATAATAACTTTAAACATCATATATAAATTGATTGGAATTATTTTCAGGTCAGGTTGCTAGTAGAAATTGTGAAGATGGACATTCATATTTCTTTAATTCTATCTAAAGGCTGAGGAGGATACCGCTGGACATTACCTCTCAAAGAATCTGAGAATCAGTGTCTACTTCATATCATGAAATGAACACTTGCTGCCTTTTCTAACACTGAATCAGGCTGTGATTAGGAGTGTGATGTTAGGTGTGTCAGGCGGGGGACCATTTAAACAATATAAAACAACTAAAAAAAATATGACTTATCGAAGCAAATATTTAGCAGGTTTTAAGGCCATAAACTGTATTTTAAAAAACTATACAGATCTTAAGAACTTTATGAAGTTCCCTTTAAACAAGGGATACAAATTCTAGATAAATTAAGCTCAAAGAAAAGTACTTGAGAAAAAGAAATGAAGGAATTTGATTTCTTTAATGAAGAGTATGAAAAGTTCTTTTCAACTTACATTTATCTCACAAGTAATTCTTCTTCCATTTCCACTAATAGTCTATCTATCTATCTATCTATCTATATATATATATAGTATTTAAATTACAATTTTAAAGTAATATGTGCAGAAACTTTGAGTCATCTGCTAAATATTTAATCTCAACTTTTCCATCTTTAGACCTAAAGATCAGGTAACTCCCCTTTTCCAAATGCTCCAAGAATTTATCATAATATTTGCAATAAGTCTAAAACCCTTTCCCCAGGTTAGAAGAACCTAAAGACCTTCTATTCTGCATATATTTCCATTATATGACAATTGATCAATAGATTGCACTTATTTGTCTTTGGGGCTTATTTTCTGTGTTCATTTTCATCTCTCTCTTTTCCTTTGTGTCTACCCAGTATTCTACTGATGAAGGTCACATTGATATTTCTAACCCATTCTTCTGCTCAACATTTCTACTTGGATATTTAATAAACTTTACAAAATTACATACAAAACTCATCTATTTTTTTAATCTTCAAACTCTTCTCTAAATACCAGTAAATGAAAATGCCTACTTCCCAATAACTCTGTCCAAAATCTTGAAATCATCTATGACTTCTCTTTCTCACATACTCCATATTCACCTGGGTCAACAAATCATGCTGAAGGAACCTTTAAAATGCGTTAAGGTACCAAGTCAAGGTTTTGACCAACATGCCACCTCTCTGCTACCTCCCTGCTCTAATCCCCATGATCTCATCTGCCTTACTGCAATGGGTCTTCCATTCCTCCACCCAAACCTCTGTCTCCCAAACCTATGCAGTCAGAGGAATCTTTTAAAAATGTAAATCCCTTTTCACCACTCAGTCCTTAACAATGCTTCTCATCTCATTCAGAAACTACAATCCTTACTTGTCCTACAAGGCCTAAATGATTGCGTTCACAGTTGTTCTTTGGTCTCACATCTTATTTTTACTCATTTGTCCACTCTGCCCAGTCACCATGGGTCCCCATCCTCCTCACATTTTTTATTCCTTGTTTTATTATGTCCATTACCAGCTCTGTGAAGGCAGGGAAGTTTATCTGTTTGTTCATTACGACACCCTCAGTGCCCAGACCTGCACCTGGAACACAGTAGGTGCTCAGTACTTATTTACTATTGGATGTTAACATGACTGTATCCTTCTACTTGGCTGAAGTTCTTTGCTCTGTTTATTAATATATCCTGAAGGACAAGTATATTTACTGGTCCATAATATATGATAAATGTTAACCAACTCGTTAATTAATGGGTGAACGAATTAATGAAACATGCTAACAAGGAACAAAGCTTTAACTTTAATGTTAACAAGGACTCCTCCTTAAAATCAAGTAATAGAAATTCCTAATCACCCCCGTGCCCCACACCTTTTTTTAAGGAAAGATACAGGCAGGAATAAAGGTGAGCTAAGACAGGCAGGCAGGAAGAGAGAGGAAAAAGGATTTTATTTTATTTTTATTTAGTTGCTCACATTGGTTGTATACCCCCCAAACCCCACCTCCTTGGACCTGGGACAAAAACCTAGGTCCTTAAAATATATGTGGACTATCTCCTCCAGAGGCAGCTGACCTAACTGTTAATCTACCAGGGTGTGCCTCACCTCTCATCTTATATTCATCCTCCCTCTTTACCCCCTTCTTTTTATTTTATCCTTCTTTTTATTTTAATTGATCTTCTGCACTCTTACTAATGAGACTTTGTTAAGTTACACACCCATCTCTAGCTCCCTGTAGAGAAACAATCTCTGAACTGAAGAATACTTTTTCCGTTTCCATCTTGTTTATAAACATCTCTTATAATTTAAACCTTTTTGCAATTAATATATATTACATACTATTTAGTAACAAAGAAAAATGCAAGTTAAAAACTTACATTAAAATTTTCCAGAACATTTACATAAAAAGGACAATACAGAAACATTCAGTTGTTTGAATATTATTGTTTTAAGAAAACATGAGTCTACCAAATTTACAGTGTTGCTTGCATATCATAGTAATTTATGTTATTATATAAAAAAGTGTAGAGACCTTTCCTTCACAGCTTCAAATTAACAGACACAGGTTACAGGCAGTTTGATTCTTCCACATTTCTGACTAGTTTCCTTAAGACTTTCATTACCAGAATCAGGAGCAGAAAAACCAAAATAAAACATGTTACTTATTAATAATTTTCCAACAGATCATTTAGAAAGATTTGCAAATTTCCTCTAGTTTCAAATACAAAGGGAAAACTAGTTCAGATAAAAACCACCTTCCCAGCTTGTGATCCCTTTATTCTGAGGGCCCTGGGCTCAAATGAAAGTTACAACTTTAAGTCCCACAAAGAAATCTTGAAAGTACCAAATATCTGTTCCTACAACTCAACTCAGTCCTCAGAAAATGGAGGCATGTGACTCCTTTTGAACCTGCCTTCAAAGCAAAGGTTCTTCAGCCATCGGCATCTCTTTCATATCACTTGGGCCCACTGGTGAGCAGACAGCTGTGAAGCTGCCTGCATTACCTCCAAAGCTTCACAGCTTCTGCAAGCACAGCCATGAGGAGGATGGTCACCTGTTTCACTTGTGGTATTCTCATGATTGATAATTAAGGAATTAAAACCACTGAAGTACTAAGAAGCAGAACTCTCACCAGGTGATTTTAAAATGACTACTTTCACCTTTTGCTCTATCTTTGGAGCTACCAGGGAGGTGGTGGGTAGAGGTATGGTGGGAAGGTTGGCGGGTCTTTCTTAGCACTCAGTATTGCCTACCAACCAATGGTCCAAAGGAATTGGTTTCTCTTCCACCATATAAAACTTGATGTAATGATATGCATGCATGAAGTTGCCTCTTTCTGACATTCACTAGCAGACTTGACAATGACACAAGTTCTCTGAATGATCTGCCATCGGAACACTTTTTCAAAGATTTGCCAATACGGTTGGCAACATTTTCAGCACTCTTTCAACTCACTCAGAAGTAACTGGAATTCCCCATTCTGGCCCTCTAATTTTGGGGTGTGAAAGGAGGAAAGAGGAAAAAATATACAGAAATACAAATTAATGCATAGAGATTCGCAAGCATCAATATTTCTTAGCATGTATGTGGAAATAATGAAGTAGAGCTGTGCCAACTATATTTAAATTCCACATGTCATTTCAAAATGTATTTTGAAAGAAATTTTTTTTTAATTTTAAGTTAAAAGTGGAATCCAGCATTAAAAAACCTTCCTTATTAGGTGGGAGGGTTTTAATTAAAAAAAAAAAAATCTGAAAGTAAAATAGGGCTTCCATTTGTATAAACAGACTCTTCTAGGCTGATGGCAAGATAATTTGCTCCTAAGGTAAGGTAAAAAAAGGATAAGCTTTATTTAAATTATATCAACCTTTACCCAGGGGTCAGCACCATACAATCCCTAATCCTGGGGGACCAGGGAATAATGCACTATTAAAATGACCAAAATGAAGCCAGTTTTTAAAAATCATAGATCTTCAATGTGTCATAGGGGAATGTATATAAGGAAATAGCTATTAGTCTTTCATTTTATTCCAGGACAATAACTGACAATGAGTATCAACCACAAAATATGTTCTGTCTGTGTAATATTTTAAGAATGAAGTCTGTAACACATTTTAGGAACTTCTCCATGTGAATGGCTTGCAGTGAATGAAAAGACTGTTATCCCAAACATTATTTGTTTTGAAAATTTGCCATTTTGAACACAACAAATGTCAACTGTATAAAACAAACATGAACTTCGATTTAGAATTACTCATGAAAAATGAAATTGAATAATCATTACCCCAGTGATAAGAAACAGTTTCTAAACCTTTATCAACACTGCTGTTGATATACTGAATAATAATCATAAAAGAATTCTTGGTCTAGTCAAGTAAAATCTTCATTTCCATTCCTTAACCACCCAAACCCTAAATATCTTCACCTATTATCAGCAAAATGCCAAAAGCATACTTTCCATGGTTGCTGGGATTACTTCATGTCCAAAATCTTCAACTCTTATTCTCTCTTCACACAACTCGCTCTCAGGAATTCTCCACGAAGGTCTCTCATTCAGTGATGCTGAGAACATATCTGATTTGTCTTTACAAAGTCATTCAGACCTTCCCACCCTCCGCTCCCATCCATCCAGCAGCTACCTCTTGGTTTCACAGTTCCTTTTTGCTGCTGCAATTCATCATCTAATTACACTCTTTGGCAGCACCCTCAACTATGAATTCTTTTCTTTTATGTCTGATATAATCTGAAATTGTCCACATTTTGATCAATAGCTCAAGGTAAGAGACATCACACTGTTTACTCTTCCCTTACTTCAAATGTATTCATTCTAAAGAAAAATACTTCACAGTCTTCTTTGGATCTAGATGTAGCCAAGCAACCAAATTCTAAAAGTGCATGCAAAAGTAGTATGTGCAATTACTGACACTAGAACATTAACTGAAAGTCAAGAGTTGTACCTTTGATGTCCTCTTTATTTTTCTTAACGTAGAACTGAAGCACCAGTAACCATATTGGATTGTTAGGTAGGCTTGGAAATGGGGCAACGATGACGTAGAAGACCCTGTGTCTCTGAAACTATGGAGGGTCATACATTCTGGAAGGAGTCCCTAAGGATATTTTGAACAAAGAAAGAAACATTTTCTTGTTTAAGCCTCTGCTATCTTGGTTTGTCTATAACTGGAAGTTGAACCCAAGTTAATTATGCTGATGATATACCTTTTCTGCTTTCATATTTCTCAATGCCTCAGTTTCTTCACTCATGAAAAGAGAATAAAAATAGTACTCGGGTTAATTTTGAAGATTAAGGATTTTACATTGCCTGGCACATAACAAACATTAAAAAAGGTTCATTATTATTATTAACATTAGATAGGTGCAATGCAATGTTGCTGGTGAAAATCTACAAAATCTTAAGGATTGGTATGACTGATAGCAATATCCTTTCATTTGCTTAATAATCTCTGAACCCATTTTCTTCAATTATTATTCTATACACTAAAATTCTCTTCCACCTTTACTCATCTCTACCTATTATCCAGGCTCCACATCATCAATAATACCTCATACTTAAAATCAACTTGTGCTGTTTGATTGACATCTCCTTTCAACAAAAAAGCTCAATTCCCACCAAAATTCAGTATGTATATTCCTGCATCCCTCTCCAGTTAACACAGAGTCTCCCTTTCCCTCTTCCTCTCCAAGTCTGACACCTCACCCCTGCACTTAACTCCCATAAGAAAAAAAGTCATTCTTCCAAATCTATTCTTCATGTTGCAAACAGTTGCCTGTTTTCCTAAGCTAAAAATTGTAACTTGTCTTAGACTACACTTCTCATCTTATACATCATAATCAATTAATCATCAATATTAATTTAAGCCCTTAAACATCTTTAAGTCATCCCTCTTTCTCTGTGCCAGCTGCTATTTCCCTTAAACCTTCTTCATGATCTACATGAACTTGTGAAATAATCTCCTAAGTGGGTCTTCAGCGTTTTTGTTCTCCTTTTCTAATCCATCCTACACATGGTTACCAGAGTGGTCTTTCTGAATTGTAAATCAATATATATGATTTTCCTCTAGAATGAAACACAAACGCTATAAAAGTTTGTACAGGTCCTCCGCTATGGAGAATCTAATCAGTAACCCCATTTTACCACCTAAAGCCACAGCCTTGCCCTATCTAATTTAATGCTGTGACATGCAGTTTCATTCTTCTTTGAATAAACTTCATTCTTTAAGCCCCAACCCCAAGTCTCACAATTCCTATGATGCCTTCCAAGACTGGCAACCTTTCCTAAAGAAACTAACAATTACCTCTGTATAGTAAGTTGGTTACATGCTCATGTCACAGTTTATTTTAATTATTTTTTTTGTTTTTATTTTCAGAATTATTGAGATATAATTGACACGCAGCAGTGTGTAAGTTTAAAGTATATAATGTGATGATTTTATATATTTACTGTGAAATGATTACCATAGAAGTGTCACTTAGCACTGACATACCCTTACATAATTACTATAAACATCACACTTTATAATATATTGCCACAATTTATTCTACTTTTACCTGAAAGTTTATACACCTTGACCGAAAACTCTTGATTTATCCCACCTCCTGCTCCTAGAAACTACTTTGTTTCTACAAATTAGACATTTTTAGATTGTCAATATAAATGATATTACACAGTAGTTGCTTTCCTCTGACTTTCTTCACTTGGAAAAATGTCCTTAAGGTCTATGTATGCTGTCATAAACAGAAGAATTTCCTTCTTTCTCATGACAGCATAATGTTCATTATGTGTATAAATATAAACCACATTCTTTATCCATTCATCCTGGAAGAACACTCAGATTGTTTCTGTATCTTGGTTATTGTGAATAATGCTGCAAATAAGCACGGGAGTACAGCTCTCTTTGTGATCCTAATTTCTTTGTCACTGGAAAAATCCGCAGATGTGGGATTGCTGGATCATACAGTATATTATTAATTTTTGAGGACCCTTTACAGTGTTTCTTACAGTGGCTGAACAAGTTTACATTCTCAACAACAGTGCAGAAATGTTCCTTTTCTCCACATCCTTTCTAACACGAGTTATCTCTTGCTCTTTTAGAGATAACCATTCTAACAGGAGTCGGGTGATATCTATTAAGGCTTTGATTTACACTTTTTTGATAATTGGAGTTGTTGAGCATTTTTTTCATGTATTAATTGTCCATTTGTATGCCTTCTTTGGAAAAATATCTATTTACATAATGTTAAATGTTTGAGGAAAAGTCTATTTTGACTAATAGTATAGTTAATTCTGTTTTGCTTTCGTTTCTACTTTCATGAAATACCTTTTTGTCCCTTTATTTTGTATGTATCCATAAAGCCGAAGTAGTTTCTCTTCTAGGAAGCATATAGTTGGGTCTTCTTTTTCTAATCCATCTAACCAGTTTGTGTCTTTTGATTACAAAATTTGATTCATGTGCTTTTAGAGTTAATAGTGATAGGTAAGGAGTCATGAATGTCATTAATTAATTTCTTATGGTTTTGTCATTCGATTCCTCCTTTTATGCCTTTTTTACTGCTTAATTTTGTGAGTGGTATATTTTTGAGTCCCTTCTTTTCATTTTTGTCAATCTACTGTAAGTTCTTGATTTGTGGTTATCACAAGTCTCAAAAAACATCCGACAGATACAAAAGTATTTTATAGCTATGGGAATGTAATCTGGATTACAAAAAAAAATAACTACCCTTTTACACCCTCCATTTTATGTTCTTGATGTCATAATTTGCCTTTTTATATTGCATATTCATTAAAATTATATAGCTATTTTTAGTCTTTTTGTCCTTTAATTTTTATACTAGAGATACAATATCATAATATTAGGGTAAACTAAATTTGACTGTATAATTTACTGGCATGTGGCATATTTTATTATATTCTCAAATTACTAAATAATGTCATCTCATTTTAGCTTAAACTCCTTTCAACATTTCTTAAAATACAAGTCTAGTGGTTGTAAATTCCCTCAATTTTTGTTTTCTTGTGAAAGTCTTTCTCTGTTTTCCATTTCTAAACAATACATTGCTGGAAAGATTCTTGGTTGACAATTGTTTTCTTTCAGCACTTTAAATTATATCATCTCATTTTTTTCTGGCCTGAAGTTTCAGTGGGAAATTCACTGATCGTTCCCTCAAAGGTTACAAGTTTCTTTTCTCTTGCTGCCTTTAGGATTTTTATCTTTAATATTTGGCAGTGAATTGGAGATCTCGTCAAGTTTGCTTTCTGAATTTGGACATCCAAATCTTCCACCAGATTTAGAAAGCTCTCAGCTATTATTTCTGTACATAAGGTATTAGCACACTTTTTCCTCTTTGCTTCTTTGGGACTCTAGCAATTTGCACATCATTTCTTTTGAAGATAACATATAAATCACATAGGCTTTCTTTGCTCTTTTATTTTTTTGTTCTTTGTTCTTATCTATCTGGATAATTTCAAAGTCTCTGTATTCTAATTCATAGAGTCTTTCTTCTACTTGATCAATGCTGTTGCTGATGTCCTTTCTCTACTGAGAATTTTTCATTTCCTTCATTGTATTCTTCAGTTCCATAATTTGTTTGGTTCTTTTTAATGATGTCTATCTCTTAACTAAACTTATTTTATTCATGTATTGTCTTCCTTAATTTACTGAAATATATTGATGTGTTTTCTTATATTTCACTGAGCTTCCTTAAAAAAGCTATTTTGAATTTCATGTCAATTATAGAGCTACAGGATGCTAACTTAGATTCTTTGGTAGAGTTATATTACCTTGATGTTTCCCTTGAAGTTTTCATTGCTGTCTTCACATTTTAAGTAGTAGAATCCTCCTCCAGTCTTTAATGACTGCCTCTGAGAAATACCTTCTATCCACTCTACAAGAGATTGTGAGGCTATTTCAGACCTTCTGCAGATAATTCCTGCTTCACATTTCTTGTTAACTCTCATAGAATTCTTAAACTTGCATGCCTCCTCTCTATCCTGCAATGTTCCAGGCAGAATTCTGACAGCCTCCCTTCTGCTTTCTCAAGGGTGACACTAAAGCTCAAATTTGTCATCTCTTCCTGGCACACAGATTTGGGCTGGTTTTCTGCATGTGTTCAATATCTGTCTGCCAAACTCATTCTCACTGCTGCTGCCATTGGTAGCATGCCCAGGGAACTGGCCACAGAGTGGTAAGGTGTAAGGGTGAAATACAGAGTTGAGGATCCCATGGGCCATATGCGGCTATCACAGGTCAAGCATCTCAGAGCGGGTTTTTGATAGAGTTTATGACACAGTTAGATCCACATTTCTTTAATGCCCTCCAAGAGTTCTATCTTTTTCTCTTCCAGCCACTTCTAAGCCCCTCTGCCAAATGATGTAGTTCATGATCAAGTAGTCTTCTCTATTGTGTTCAACCTGTATTTATTTTGCTCCAGTGGTACACTAGAACTTCTACAGAAGACTGAATTTCCAAAAAGGTTCATGGGTGATAGAATGAGACAATGTTTTCCAGGAGCTCCTAAACTGTGGTCAAGAAGACCAGAGTCAGTTCATGGACCATCACTGGGTCAACAGCCAGAATTAAGATCTGTATGTCTGTTACCTGATACATGGGAAGATGAGTTTTCCCTGGTCCCTTGGTAATTGGTACTGAATCCCATAACTCCCACAAAGGCACCTTTGTCCTTGAATGATAACAAATGGCTACTGTGGAGAGGACAAGATGAGCAATGTCTTATTTAGCTTGCTGCTGACATCATTCCCATGGCTTTGCTTACATCTCTAGAATACTGCTTAACTACATGTTGGCAGGTACAGGCTTCCCTTCACTTCACATTCTCAGTGCGTATCACAGAGATAAATCCTTGGATGAGCACATAAATATATAGAAAATAACTGGCAAAAGATATACACATTGCACAAAAGCACCAAAGATCAAATAATCTTTAATAGTTAAGGACGGCCATACCTGCCCTCTTATTTCAGCTTTTGGTTTTCATACAGTCAAGCTGAAAATCGCTTCAGTACTGTATCCTCCTAATAGTTCTAAATGACTAGTTTTAAAAGAAGTTTTCTTTCTCAGTTATATTTCCTTTATAGGTCTTATTTTCAACTGCTTAATCTTGAACTCTTGTTAACTACATCTCACTATTTATACTTTAAATAATTTTACATTAAATTGATTGCTCTTCCTCACCAGAGTTCTCATATTTCTATTTCTAACCATTAGAGCAAAATCTTGTCTAGTGTCCTTGATCTTGTTTTTAACTTTTTTCCTGGACAATATCAGCTGATTTATTGTTCTCTTTAATATATGGCCATATTTGGACTGCATAACTAATTCATTGTGAAATCATGAAACTTTTCCTATAATCTATCTAAATACAACATTCTCCAGATTCTAAGTTTTCAACTGTATACCATTTACAGGTGTGGACTATGTCTTTTTTTTTTTCCATCTGTGCTCTACTAAGTCATTCAAATTTCTTTTCTCTGCCCCCTTGTTAGCAGAACGATTTTCATGGGAAAATTAGCCATAGTTAATTCTATAGCCAGAATTATCAGACAAATTTACTCCTTCAATGCTAATTGGTTTCCCTATGGCTTTAAATTGTTTAAGAACTCAACTCTGAACTTCTTACATTATAAGTGAGTTACCAGTGTTTATGAAATAATAAATATCTTCATTAATAAAGGTCTGTGTACTTAAGACATTGCTACTCAAATTTGTATTGGAGCAGGAAAAAAATCTCAAGTGAGTAATCATACTGACAGAATTCTTACTAATTATATTTGGATTAAATCTGAAGGTTAAGTATTAAATAATTACAATTGAGACACCTGAAATATAACATTGGTAGCTTACTAAAAGTTGAACATTACAATATTTTTCATGTTTAAGTGTTTAAATGCTTACTGTATATGAACTAAACAATACAGTGAATTTGAATACTATGCCTCTTCATATTTTTTTTTAAATTTTAGGGCCATCATTATCACATGTTTGTTCCTTATTCATACCACAGAAGATAATGTTTAGGTTTACAGTGCTGACATGGTTGAACAAACCACTATTTGAGACATCTAGGTAAAACATTTAAAGGAAGCATTTTTAGGGTTACTGAAAGTAGAATATTTACTGAGCACCTACAGTAAGCTGAGCAAAAACTCCTTCTTTAATTTAACCTTGAATTAAAAAACAAATGATTTAAAAAGTTACATGAATGAACTTCAAAAGGTTCATAACTTGGCCCTGATATACTCACATTCTCATCCAAAGTGAAAGTTTGAAATATTATGTTGAAAATGGTTTAAAATTGTCTTTTTAAAAAGACTACAGGACCTTATTTTCTCCTTCCCACCAGACTATAAATGCTGGAAGAACAACCTGTCTTATGGCATTTTGGGCACACAATTTCCCTTTCCAGCAATAAATTGGAAGTACAGAGTTTATATCTGTTTGATTCCCATCTGTCAACTAAACAGCAGTGAGATCAAATCCATCATTCAGTTTCTAAGACTGTTTATTAGTTAGCTGCTTGATCATAGATTTTTTAGGAATCCCATTCATAAGATCAAAGTATCAAGGTATTAACCTGCTATAATGCTGCTAAATCTAAATAGGCATACAAATGTTTGTTTCTCATTAGTTGGCACACATTATCACTATTAACAAAAAATACTTAAATACTTACTTAAGGCAATATTTCAATATTACTTATGACAAGTTAAAAATATCACTTCCCCTAAATTAGGACAATATAAGAACTAAACAAGATAACAAATTATGTGATAACTACAATTAACAATGAACAATGTTTGCTACAATGAGAAGGATTATGAATAGAGGTGATGGAGATAATGACATCTTTGGAAATTAAATTGCGTATGTGTGTGCACACTTGTGTGACCGCTTATTGATCCTACTAGAAATTTTTCTTTAAAGCTGACCTAAATTCTCTTTTCTGTGAAAATTCTGAAACTGTTAGGTTGATGTCTCAGTGAGCTGATGTTTCTCACAGAGATTATACTGAATTGTCTCACATTTTCTCAGTGTTATACCTTTGATAACAAGTTAGAAGTGAAGAAAGGGAAAAAAAAGTACCTGAAAACAAGAAGTCTCTGCTAGTGAATGTCTGCATTACTGTATAGTAATCTTTATACTTATAGAAGAGACCAAACCCCTACTCACAGAAAGAGAGGCTAGCACTGTGGGCTAGGGATGGCATAGAACAATGGTTTCTGTCATCATCCCTCAGTGTTATTGGTCAAAATTTCTGGTCTTTATTATATCCTAAACAAATTCAAGGCCAAGCCCCTCCCTTATTTGAACATACATCATGTTTTACTAATGTGTTCCTAGTTGGTTTTATACTAAACCTCTTCCAGTTTTAAGAGGCAATACGTCTTGATGTGAGTGAAAAATCAGTGAGGAACATCAATGACATGTTGAAACTTGTTAGCTATGCATTTTCACAGGCCCTTACACAAACCTACAGATTCAGAAACATTGGGGTCACCCCTTTCATCTGTTTTAATAAGCTCTCCACATAACTATGCATCAATGTAATAAGGCAACACATTAATTTTCATAATATAAATGACTTCACTCATTTTCAAAAGTTTAATAAAGCGGTAGGGTAAAACAAACTGGTAAAGATAGATAATTGTAGGATGGAAACTATATATTATTAAGTTAATTAGTGACAGAGTCATGATAGAAATAGGGTTCAAAACTACAGACAGAAATCATAATAATTTTCTAGCACATACACTCTAAGAACTCTATCTGTACTTTTAGGACGCCATTTTAAAGATAAAATAATGGAATAATCATTCATAATAATTTTAATCTCTTTATAGTATAACATGTTTTAAATGTTAACATATTAAAGAAAATGCTCCAAATAATTAAACGTCACTGCTATTTCTTAAAAGTGCATGAGAAAAAGAAAAATACCCATTCTAATTGACATCCCATTTGGGGCACTTTATTAAAATTTCAAATGTCAGAAGAAATGTAAATAGCTTCTTGAAATATTAAAGAGTGGGTCAAAAAGTCACAAATCCAGATAAAGTTGGTTCTGGTATAGAGAATAGGTAATGATAGTACTGTGAATGCCATGCTGCTTTTAATTTGTTTGGAGAGGAGGGAAAAAAATTTTATTTATAATTCATATAGGAGAAAAGTCAAATAATTAAAAAGGAGAATGAGTTTCACATTTTTTATCCATTTTCCTGGAGAATAAATTGACAATTTTTTTATAAAGATTAGAAAATGAATTACCTTTTGTACTTGGTGATAATGAGCAGTCTAGTTTTTTTCTTTTCTTTTTCTTTTTGAAGATGTCTTTCCACTTTTCCTGACACCATTTATTGAATAGATTCTCCTTCCTCCATTGTATGCTCTTGGTGCCTTTGTCATGGACTAATGATCCATATAGGTGTGGTTTTATTTCTGGGCTCTCTATTTGATTCCATTTATTACTATATCTGTATTTGTTTCAGTACCACACAGTTCTGATGACAATTGCTCTGTAGTATAATTTAAAGTCTGAAGTTGTGATTCCTTCACTGTTTCTTTTTTTTTTTTTCCCTCTTAGAATAGGTTTGACTATTCATGACCTTTTGTGGTTCCACATAAACTTAAGTATTTTTTGCTCCATTTCCTTGAAAATTGTCCCTGGGATTGTTATGGGAATTGGATTGCATGTATATATTGCTTAGGGTAGAATGACCATTTTACTATTCCTTCAATCCATGAACATCAGATGGTTTTCCATCTCTTATGTCTTCTTCAATTCCTTCTGGTAAGATGCTGAAGTTTTCATTGTAGAGGTCTTTCACCTCTTTTTTAAGTTAATTCTCAGGTATCTGATGTTTGTTGGTGCTATTGTGAATGGCATTTCTTTCTTATTTGCTTTCTCCTCTACTTCATTATTTGCATATAGGAATGTTACTGATTTTTGTGTGTTGATTTTATATCCTCCCACTTTGTTGTATTTATTTATTCTTTGGAGAATTTATGGTTTTCTAGGTATAGTATCATGTCATCTGCAAAAAATGATAATTTTGTTTCTTCTCTTCCAATTTGGGTTTCTTTAACATTCTTTTCTTGCCTTATTGCTCTAGTTAAGACTGCCAGAATCATGCTGAGTAGTAGTTGTTATAATGGGCAATCTTGTTTTAGTAGAGATCTTAGGGGAAAGGTATTCAGTTTTTCACCACTGATTATGATGCTGGCTGTGGGTTTGTCATATTCCTTTTATTATGTTGAGAAAATGACTAGGGGAATATTTAAAAATTGATAAAGAATGTCTCAGTTGTTAAATGAATGTGATAAATTATTATGTATAAATAAATGGTTAAGACTCAGAAAACACTTTCTAAAAACAGCATTGGACTCTAATTCTTTGTCTCAATTGCTTAGATTTTATGCCTTCAGAAGCAGAAACAACACAATTTGAACTTGAGTCTTATATCCACTGAAGTTTTATCTCAGATGTAATTTTGCTCAAACTTGATTTTGAAATGTAGCAATTGATTATTAAGCATTACTCATGATATTAATTCATTAACTGTATCATTTGCAAAAATTCCAAACATATTCAGTATGCTTCTACTTTTCTGGGCTGAAAAAAAAAAAAGCTTCGAACATTTCCATTTTGTCTTGGTAAAAGAGATGGATTCATATATTAAATTGTTTCTAAGCTAATTTGTGTCTCCACTGGAATTCTGTCAAATAATATCTCTTACTTGATTTTGAAATTCTTCTTTAATAACTACATATGCTAGCTTTCCTTTTCATAAATAAATGCAAAGAGGGACTACTTTACATAGCAATTCTATAGACAAGAGGTATTTATTCACTTTTTTAATAAAGAAAGGTTTTTGCAATACTATTATGTATATTAATATCTTACAATACCAACTGATTTTAAATCTTTATTTAAAAATTCTCTATCTTCTCTTATTTGTAACAAATAGATAGCATAACAGTTAAAGATCCAGATGGTAAAGCCAAATTACCTATATAATATTTCCTAGTTTTTAACATGCCTTTAGGCAAATTACCTAACGTCTCTTTTTCTCCATTTTTTTGTGTGTAAAATGGAAAGAATGATACTTATTTTATGGACAAATGTGAATTTTCAATGCATTGATAAATATAGAAGACTTTATTCAACACTTAGTCCCTGGGAAGTATTCAATAAAGGTTAGTTTTTGCTTTCGTTAGCATCTTTTAGATCTAGAAAAGCTAATCCTTTCAAGTCTTATAAATTTCACATGTCACACTACAAATATTTCTCCTTTAAATACAAAACACAAATTAATAAACATCTGAGGTATAAATATGGGGTAAACAGTTGAATTTGGATGTATTTTCTCCTGAATAAAAGTCAAGACAAGCCCAGTTCTAGAAGTCATATCATTGTTGAACCTTGAAAAAGTTATCTAACCTTATTTCATATCATTTTTAAGTTATTGTAAAAAGGTAGTTGAAGAAACTCTTAATAAGAAGCAGTAGTTGAACTCAATAAAATATCATATACACTACAATTAACTGAGAAAAAAGGATGCTTTCAGTTGAACTTTTCCATGAAAAAATTTAAAGTTATATACCCATAGATATAAAATATGAGTACATGATACAACTACTATGGAAAGCCATACAGTGACTACTCGAAAAAATTGAGACTAGAAACTTCATATGATCCAGTTATCCCACTTCTGGGCATTATCCTAAAAATACAATAACACTAACTAAAAGAGATATTTGCACCCCATGATCATAACAGCATTATTCACAATAGCCAAGCTGGAAGCAACTGAAGTACCCATCAATAGGCATGTGAATAAAGAAGATGTGGTATCTATACACAATGGAATACTACACAGCTACCAAAAAGATTAAATCTGGCCATTTTCAACAATGTGGATGAATCTAGAGAAAATTATGCTTAATAAGAGAAGCCAGAGAAGAAAGACAGACATCATATGACTTCGTTCGTATGTGATATACAGAGAAACCAAAAAAACAAATGAATTAACTCAAATCAATTTTAGTCTATAGACTCAAATTAGTGGTTATAAGAAGGGAAAGGGCAGGAGGGAGGGCAAACTGGGTAAAAGGGATCAATTGTATAATGAACATAGAATTGGACTGGTGGTGGTAAACTGAATGTATTATACACAGATGTGGACTTACTATGCTGCATAACTTAAACCTAAGTAATGTTATAAAGCAATGTTCCTTCAATAAAATTAATTTTAAAAATAAAATATGAGTATATTTTATAATTTGTTTATGAGACATTTAAGTGTCTCCTATATTTTCAAACAAATCAATATCACATGTCAGATATGATATTTCAGAGAGATCTCAATCACATAAAGAAATTAGAGAAGAGTCACCTAGAGAAGTGATAGGACAACCCAGAAGTGCAGGATACCAATGGGCCTTGATTTAGACAAAGATGGCACATGTTATTTGTTATTATTAAGACATCATAAAACTTTTAAGTCAAGCATCCCAAGTTTAAGTTAACACTTTGTTACCATCGATTCCAGTTCAAAGAGTCTATAATCCTTCATTACCTCCACTTTAACCTTTATGCTGATATTTTAAAGTCCTCATTTGTCATGGTCAGGGACAAGTTGGGACAGGGATGTATATAGTAGGAGTTAAGAAGATCAGAATATGAACCCTGGTGCAAACATTTACTCACTCTGTAACGGAAAACTCTTTACCTCCCAGAGATCAAGTTTAATCATCTCTAAAGCAAGGCGCAGAAGAAGCATGTGGCTCTGACTCTCATGAGAACAAAATAAGACCATATTTAGAAAATGCCTCATATGCCAAAGATTGGGAACCTAGTACAGCTGCTTCCTTTTCTTACTTTCTTCCACAAAAGTAACAAAAAGTCCTCCATCATATGCATGCCATTCCTTATCTATTTTAGCCATACTTAACCTCACATCTGCAAAATATATTCTGAGGAATCTGTGCTACAGTTCAGAGTCGGAGCAGAGCTACTGTCATTCTTTCCAGATGGCCCGCCCAGGACTGACCCTCCTTCAGGGCTTCCCTCCCCTTAACAAGCTCCCAGGATTCCTACATACTTTTATTCTATCACTCTCATTTATATGCTTATCTGTCAATACTAGATGGTAAACTTCATGAGAAAAGAAAGAATGTCTAGTATGCAGTTAGTGAAGGATCACATTTTTAAACGAGGGCATGAAGCAATGCTTGGCTAGTCCCCACAATGGCCAGCATGTTCCTGCCTCAGGGTTCCATTTAGCTGTGTCCTGAATCTCAGATGCCTTTCTTGATACTAGTATGACTCCCTCCATCACCTTTTTCAGGTGTTATCTCAAATTTCATTGTCGCACTGAAGCCTTCCCTAAATACCCTATTTAAAATGTGCATGTACATGTACACACACACACACACACACACACACACTTCATACCCAGTCACCCTTTCCTCCACCTATCACTCTCTGACATAGTATAAATGATTCATATTGGCTTTCTCATAATTGTCTCCACCCACCCTCATTAGAATGCACACTTCACGAAGACAGAGATTTTTGTCTTTGTTGTTTCTACCTAATATTTAGCACAGTGTCTGGAACCATAGTAAGTGCTCAATAAAGATTTGTCAAATGAATGAATAAATTTTACAGTGGCATAGCATTTGGTAGACAAAAGATGAATACTTTTGATGAATGACAACAGACACATTCATAGAAATGTAAAATGTATGTGATGATTAAGTTCATCCCTTGACATTGCACAAATGCTCAGAACTCATTTTATGTTACTTGATATACTGCAGTCTTAATTTCTTCCTCAAGCAATAGAGCCTTTGTATCTTCTCATGGGAAACAAACTAACTAGATTTATCTAGTATTGAGTTATCTCAAATCTTCCTTATCAGCACAGATCAAAGAAAAAGTACATGCTAGTCAGATGGAAACATCTACATGCCAGTGTCCTTACAAAAACTCAGATCTCCTCACTATACCTCAGGACACTTTAGAACAGATCTACCTTTATGAAAATGACTTACAACTAATAAAACCCAAGTGATCTTCACTGCCTACATGCTATTGCTGTCACTTAGACTATGCTTAGTTGTTAATTAGCCCGTGTAAACTATTCAAGGAGAAGCAGAGATCTACTCATGACAACAAATCATGTTCCCTAAGCAGCCCCTTCTCCACTTCTATACTTGAGAAACACTGACAATGTGTCCACCTGGACTTCTCGGAGGATCTGGTTTGCAGGGACAATGTAGGCTTTAGTTCATCTACAGAACAATCAGCTTAAGGAGTTGTATTCAGATATTATTAATGTTTTCAAAGCTACTTCCTATTTTCCTGCTGAAATCCCTGCCAAGCACATACTTCAGCAGACACTAAAATAATTTGGGTAGTTGACATTCAATCCAAATTTTCTATGGAAATCTGCCAGATTTGACATCTGTGAGAAAGTGGGTAATTTTTATTATCCACAGAGAGCAAAAGCTTAGTTTGATATTTCTCTACCTCCACACATTTCCCTGTAGTAGGGCTGCTACTCAGATATACATGAAAAGTGAGTAACAAGGAAAATTATTTAACTCTTTCACCCTTATCAGGATATGGCAAAAGCTTTACTCAAATTAATTTTAAAGGGACAGCAGCAATGAAGAAAACATTTCAGAGGTGTGGGAATTGCCAGCAACCTTTAACATTATTATCATTACATTTTGCTTAAAAATGACGTAGCTATGTTTTATCAGTTGTTTTAATGCAATTATTTGTCTTTAAAGCCTCCTTTACTTGGTTTAAAATGTAAAACAAAAATTTCAAGTTGATTTTCTTTTTAGTATACTTTTATAAATCCTAATAATAATTGACTCTGTAGTACTGCAGAAACATGCTTAAAAGCATATGAAACTAGTTCTATTGAAATTAAACTTTATTTCCAAGGAGTTAAGACTTAGATACGTGCTTAACTTTTAAGGTTTTTCTCATTATCTTTACAATAAAGAGATAATCCTACATATTCCATGTCCTTATGTTATATATTAAAATACTACCAAGATTTATAGTACAAAGAAAGTCATACTAGTCCACTACAATAAAAAAGGAATTTCCCTTCTCACTCTTCCGATCTAATTGTTTAGCCTTATTCAAGTTAAGAAATGATAAATGATCATGGTATTTGATTTTATGTTGACACAGGTTTAAAAGTAGGTCAAGGGAGTAGAAAAGAAGAGCAAATTACTCATTTCATGAAAAGTAAAATTCAAACACTGGTGCTTCATTCTTATTTTTTTTTTTAACACAAGAGAAAATGCTATTTCAAATATATGTTAAAAACCCAAAGATAACTACTAATAGAGTTATAAAGAAAATAAATAACTCCCAAGAGACCAAATAAAATATAAAATAAACATACCATATAGTACAAAAAACAAAAAAAAGCAAAAAATTTACTAAAATAAAAAATGCAGATCAAAAAGAAACTGTGACAAATAAGGTTAACGAATTACTCATTACAATACATAAAAAGTTAAATTACCCTATAGGGATAAAAATTCAAGAAAATTTAAGAAACGAGTTTAACAGGTAAACCCTGGTGGAGCAGCTGTTAGGTCATCCACCTCCAGTAGGGACAGTCCACATAAATCCCAAGGGTCTGGGGCCTGGGTGGGATAAACCAAGATGAACAACTCTTCCTTCCTGCCTCTACTTACCTTCATTCCTGACTGCACCTTTCCTTTACAAAAAAAGAAAAGAAATATATTCAACAGTATATTTCCATAAAGACCTTAAAAAATGCTCAAGATAAAAGGCAGAGAGATAAATATACCTACATAGGGGTATGACCATGCTTTTGGGCAGAGTGAATGTTATTTTACAAGAGGGTAATAGATGAAGAGGGTGAGTCAGCTCAAACTGCATATTTAGAACCTGGTCAGGACCTTCATTTCCCTGGAATCAGTCTTGCCTGGGTTCTCTTTACTCTTCTCAATAATAGCGTGGCCATAAAAACTTTTCCTTATTCTGTTTCTACACAACCCAACTTAAATGCAAGTCTTATGAGGTTAGGGGTTTTTCTAAGTTCACTTTAACACTCTGCCTTTGGAGACAGTTTAGCACATGGCAGACAGGATGACTTTATGTTTTGAATGAATGAACAAGAAAATAAATGAAGATAACCCATAAAGAATGCTAGAGATCAAAGCTCAACCATTTGATTTGTTTCATCTTCATTCTTAAAATCCATTGAACTGAATAAAAGCAATTTTTTTAAAGTTAGAAAGTTAATGAAGAATAAAATGAAGATTATCAGTTGTCAAAAGATTTCACTAAGTTTCTGTAAGATGGAAAGCAGATGGAGGGGCAGTGATTGAAGGAGTAGCTGAAAGTAGAATATAAATATGCAGTTTGCAGCTGAAAAAAGCAGTCAATTTCATTATCAGATCTCCAGAGTAGGAGATATTAGGTACCACGGAAAAGTAGAAGGAGTACAGAAAACCTGGGTGGTCCCATCTGGTATGTAAGAGTTGACTCCCCAAATCTGTACTATGCCCATGTAAGAAAAAAAATACATTCTTTGCTAATGAAATTGTTCAAACTGTCAAACAAGAATTCATCCAGCTGGTATGAAAGTCAGCATCCCAGAATAAAGCCTCTTTTTTGGTGTTAATAGTCTTTCAAGGTATTATAGACAGCACACCTGCTATTTTAAGTTGAACCCCACATTTGTAACTAAGCATTGAAATGGCTGTTCTGTATATTGTCCTTATTCTTAAATTGGATAAACAGCAATGGATCACCTAATTTCTTAGAAAAGACTACAAATGAAAGATAAATAACAGTCCTTTGGAACACATTAACAAAAGGAATGAAAATCTTTAAAATACTTGATTTAGAATCTACTTGTTACTCAAAAAAATATATGGTACCCATAAATTTATGAAAAATAATTACAGAATCACAAGGACTCCATGAAATTAAAATACAATTGCTGAAAAAAAATGAGCATAAGTATGAAGAAACAATTTGAATCTTTCCCAGAATATGGGGGAGGGGGTCAAAATTTGAGAAAAAAAGATAAAAGTCATAAATATCAAAACAGAAAGTTTAAGAATTGATCAATATGTCTCAAACAAAAAAAAAAAAAAAAAGCCTTAAAAGTAAGGACATTACTGAAGAGAAATAGGAAATAGCAGGAATTTCCCAGAAAATAAGGAAATAAATTTTATGAATAGAAAATATCCATAGCTCCATCCAGGTCAAATTTCAGAATGAATAAATACCAAGGATAAAAGTAAGAAATAAAAAAAAAGAGAGAGAGAAAAACACATCTTCATCAGAACATGAGTTAGCCTACTTACTGGCTTTATTCTCTTTTTATTTTGTTTTCTAGAAAACAAAAGTTTCAAAACTGTGAAAGTGAATAATTTTCTATTTTTAATGTGTAGCTCAGTCATGCAAGAGAAAACAATGACACTTTCAGATACATGAGATCTACTGAGGTTCAAGTGTAACTTAGAAAGTTGCTTAGGGTGGTTCCAGTAAATTTAGGGATTAATTGAGACAAAAAAGAAAACAGACAGGAAGCTTAGGAAAGAGGGGGTCTGACCCAGGAGAAAAGTTAACCAGTAGAGAGTTAGTAGAAAGGCCAGTCTGGATTGTAAGAGATGGCAGAGCATCTCCAGGGCTAAGGGAAACTTGTTAGAATAGATAATAATAGTTTATAAAAAGAGAATGTCAAAGAGGCAAGTGGTGGAATAGAAGAAGGTAGCAACCAATTGAAATACACACTAGAAATATTCCCCATTGATACTGGAAATCAGCAAGTGGGAAAATTCCAAGTAATGTACAATTCATTTTTGAATTGTTTTTATTTAAAATTAACCTATAGGCAAATCCCAAAAGATTTAAGTAGGCTCACAGAACAGAGATTAAATGTTGTCAGCTGCAAGCATGTTCAAGTGTTGACAGAGTTAACAGAAGCTGGGAAGAGGAGGAGAGGTGGCAAAAATAACAGGAACAAGAGTGTGCTCATCCTGCGATCAGATAAATTCTTATCACAAATTTAACAAGAAATGCAGGTTTTGATTTGTTTAAGTGGTTTGGAAACAAAAACTTAACCAAAATCTAAACAATATAAAGAAAATCTCCTAGATTTTTTAAAACTATGAAAAGTATCAAACCATACTATGCTCTGGAATAATAATTTTCCCACCAGTAAGCAATTCCAGACTTTCTAAGAATAAAGACATAAAACAGAAAAATAATAGTTCATATTATACTAGTGTAATATTATTAATAAATTAGACAAAGTAAGCAGCAAAAAAAATTTTAGGATAAATTGATGGAAAATTCAAGTCTAAGAAGAATTCCTTCTTAGAATAAAATTTTAAAGAGAGCTCAATATGTAAAATAGAATGAAATAGGAAGGTTTTGGTCAGTAGAATAGCAGGAAGGGCAAGTACATTTGTGAAGACAGATGGGAAATAAGAAAAAAAGATGCAGGCAGACTAAACTTAATAGAATCGTTAAAGATCTATCCATTAAACTAAGAAGAGTTTACTAACAGTGTGTCTATTAATAAAGGAATTCACATCAGTGTAATCACCCTACTAGAGGATACAATGACATTTTATGCAGATGTTGATTTACAATGATGCACACCTTAAATCTACATAACATTATGATGCAATGCTACTTCACCAAAAATTTTTTAGTAAAATATTGAAAACCCACTCAACATTTAAGCAAAAATTGAACTCTTCTCAGTAAACTTTAAAAAGTATGTAATTCCTTAATATGAGAAATGTTATGTGTCTCACTCAGTTCAACAGGATAACAACAATTACAACAAAAAGGAACCATCTATGATATACCAGTGATATTAGCAAAAAGATCAGGTTGCCAAATGTCAAAATGTGTAGTTAATTTTTTTTGGTTGTTAATGTTGTCTTAATAATAATCCCTATAGGCATTTTGGATATTTCAAAATGTGTCTAAACACACAAACACACACACACACAAAATGAAAAACATTCATAATAAAATTTATTAAGAAGATACATCAATTGAGTAAGTTATTGTACTGGTGCAAGAATTAACAATCAGATAAACTGAATAAAATAGAATGGAATCAACTTAATACAGCAGTATAATCCTAAACTCTAATATACATAACGTTGTAATAGATGGATTGTTTAAAAAAATGGATTGGAGAGAATCTTGGGGAATTTTACATAACATACCAAAGTAAATAATCAGAAAATAAAAGAATTAAATGTTAAAGAAAAATCAGAAGAAAGTATATATATGTAGATAGATTTTTTAACTATAAAAGTCATGGAAGAAATTTAAAAAAAAGAAAATTATAGATTTCAGTGCATAAACACTTAATACTCAGTTTAAGAACTGAGAATATATTTACAAAAATAAAATAAAAAAGGAACACTGTGAAGAAGAGGCGAGAATGACTCCTGGATAAACCAAAGCTGACCAGCCGCTGCATCCACTCATCTAGCACCTATCTTGCACTGCGCCCGGCCGCCACCAGACCAAAGAGAAAGGCTGAAGGGAATGCTAAAGGAGATAAAGTCAAGGTGAAGGATGAACCACAGAGAAACAATCTTCAAGGCTATCTGCTAAACTTGCTCCTCCAAACCCAGAACCCAAGCCTAAAAAAGCCCCTGCAAAGACGGAGAGAAGATACCCTAAGGGAAAACAGAGAAAGATGATGCTGGAAAGGATGGAAAGAACCCTTTGAAAAATGGGGACACCAAAATGGTCCACTCACAAAAAACTGAAGGTGCTGGAGTGGGCAAGTGAAGTATGTGTATTTTTGATAACTGAGTACTTCTGGTGACTGTACAGTTTGAAATACTATTTTCTATCAAGTTGTATGAAAACGCAGAACTTCGCTTTACTTTTTTTTTTAAAGCTATGTTATTAACACACAGAACATTTCAATGTTTTTTGGGGGAAGGGCATATGTCACTAACAGAAATGTCTCTGAAACTGGATTAATGGAGTTGGGGGAAGGGGATACCTTTCCTCTTAGTTCCTAGGAGGAGGGATTCCTTGATGATGAAACATTATAGTCAACCTTGGCAGAAACGCCTCACGGTGTGGAAAAACTAAAATTTGTTTTTATGTCCTCTTTTCCCTTTCCACCTTCAGCATAGACTTGACTCCTTAAACCCAAGGCCTGTTGAGACCTGACTCCAAAAGAGTGGTTACTTGTATGTCAGGCAGTCTGGACTTCCCAGTATCATCACTAAGATGACAAAAAGTGCAGCGGTACTTTTTTACTTGTGAATCATCAGGTGTTAATTCTGACATTATCTTTTTTTTTTTTTTTTCCTGAAAGTCAAGGTCGGTTTGTGAAAAGTTGCTAAACAACAAGCTAAGTGTAAAAAATCAACCCTTATTCTAAACTTTTTGCTATTCAGAGCATCAATAAAGACTTCAGTGGTTTTTATAATGGCTTTCTGATTTTGGTTATCCAGTGAAGAAAGGAGTTTGAAAGTTACTGTCTTCCCATGTCCCACCTGAAATAACATGATCAATTATGAAAAGTGTTTTATTAAAGATGAATACAGTTTGATTTGGAAAAAATAATTAAAAAATAAAATATTAAACCGATTTATAATCATATAGAAAATATACCCAAAGAGAAACAAAGAATTTGAACAGAAAATTCTGGAAGAAATACAAATGGAAAAAAGTGTAAAAAAGATTTTTCCTCATTAAAGATAAAAGAGGTCAAAGTAAAATAAGGAAATATAATGTTTATCATTTTGCCAAATGTCAGAATTAAAATGCTCAATCTTACCCAGGCACTATTATTCCCTGCAGATGGAAAAGTATCAAAAGCCCAAAGAACAATGCTTATGCTCTTTCATTTAGTAGTTATTGTTTTAAGAATTCGTCTCAGAAAATTATAATAGACAAGGTAAACACAGTTTTATTCACACAGATTCAATTTAAAACAAAAAACATAAATGCTCATCCACAGAATGGTTGCATAAAAAAGAGTACATAAACTAGAATATACTTACATGATGACAAAGCACCAAAAATCTCATTAACTAAGATATTTTATCCTAATGGAAAATTGATCAATGTAAAGCTAAGTGATAAATACAACATATAATAGCATTTTTACAACTATCATCACCAAGTTTTAAAGTAAAGAAATCTGGATGAAAATATATAAACAGTAATAGTGAATTTTCTTTGGTTCTTAGGATAATAGGCTAATTTAATTTTTATATAACTCTATAGTGCTTTTTTACAAATTGTCTAAAATCATCCATTTTATTTGTTTCTTTGAAAAAATAATACATCTTAACTCTTTTGTCTCCATTTCACCCATTTAAATGCTCTAAGCCACACCAATTTATTCCTTAGGATCATGAAAGAAAAATTCCTCTTTCTACCACTTCTAGATTTTTTTGAGAACCAATAAATGTGAACTGTAGAACATCCAGTCACCAGGAGCTATTTCAGAGATGTGGAATAAAAGCTCTTGCTTTTTTCACAAATCTTTCTCTATCTACCATGTGATCCCAGAAATCTCTATAAGAGAAGATATTATTTTTTATTTCCATTTTATTATATTACAACAGATTTAATGGGTATTTTGCATGTGCAAGGTGCTATTACACTGTATAACCTAATATTAACTTAATATGTAACATACTTAATATACTATATTATATATAAATGATTTACATATTCTACAAAATATATTTAATAACTCTTGATGACTATTGTTATCCCCATTTTGCTGAGGAAACTGACAATAAAGAGCTAATTTACTTGTTTGGGATCATTTAGGAAGTGAGATGACAGAATTCAAATCTTGGTAATTTGGGTTCAAAGCCCATCATCTCCTTCACTTCTATGCTGCGAGGAATAGGTCCTTAAGGGAATTAAAATATGGATCCAAATTTACAATAATGTATGAGAGGCTTATCCTCTTTTAGGGGCATAGACTGGCTGGGAAGAGAGATGCTGGTATTTTGAAGGGTAGATAAGTGACATTTGGGAAATTAATGGAAAAGTTAGATGGTGAGCTTAAATATAAACCTCATTATTTTACCACTGCTTTCATTAACCAAATTTCCAACATAATTTCAAAGCTTAGGAATTGGAATATTTTATTAGGTATATTTTTAATAGCTACTAGGTTCCTGGCTATGCTAGGCCTTTATAAAAAGCCTATATTAGCATATAACAAAATTAATTTTGTTCTGTAACTAACATATGATTGACTACTATTTCATAAGTTTATATGTGGAAATGAAATATGGAGATGTTATTCTTTATGTCAAAATGTCACAGTTTAGCATAACAGTCAATCATTCAAAGTTGTACCAATAACTCTTCTGAGATCAGAGTGGACAATGAATAAACTACAATTTACCCATTAAAGAACTCTGTTTTCTGACATCCACTGAGAGACAAGAAAATCAGCTAGGAAATGTTTGCATGAAGATTCATCCTGCCTTACTACCTAAATATATTCTGCTAAAACAAAAATAAAATGGACCCTCTCTGTTAGAGGCATAAGAAATAAGAATAAAACTAAGAACATCTGAGGTATAGCTCAGGAAAGAGAGTACAACGTTTAGGCATAGCTGTCACTATAGAGTCGTGAAAACTCTTTTATTAATGAGAAATCAAGTTGCGCAGGGAAGAAAAATGGGGCCCAGATAATTCATGATAAGATGCAAAACTTCAGACAATTTCCAGGCAACTAAGTTTTATAAATGGAACCATATTAGCTAAACTAAATTTTTTGCAGAGCTACCAAATGCAAGCGATGTAAATTGAAGTTAAACTGTACTTAAATGCTTACTGAGCTGAAGATCTGAGAGTCTGCCATCTCAGAATTCTTTGCTGCAGTTAATGGTTTATATAGCGAGGGGATCATCACAATAGCAAAATTTAACCACAACCCGAGCAATAATCATCCACTTAGTGTTTCTAAAAAAATCAGAGAGAGCAATGTCTCTGGAGAGAATATTAGCAGTTTCGTTTGCTTGCCTGACTTTCAGCACCTGGGCATATCAACATTCTCCTTCCTCCCTCAAGTTCTTTCATCAGATCCTCTTTCCAGTTCACAATTTTCAAAAGTATTAATGCCATTATCCAGTTTATTGGTTTTATATCTTTGAATCTGACTGTACAAGAGGAGGGTCTCACATTGCCTCTTTATGGTTTGGTAGATATGTATTACTGAATTCTTAAAAAATGACATCGCCAGAAAATAGTCAGTCTTAGAAACGACACTGCCACTAAAGGAGAAAGATAAAATAATTGCTAGTGGGCAAAAATTTAAGGCACTGAAACTTTAATAAGTATTGTTTTTAGAAGAATAGAAGAAAAATTATATTTTAAGTAGGCTACACAATATCAACTACATGTTATTTAGTGTTTAGAAATGATGCAAAAACTTACTAGCACCACATGTAATCAGGGGCAACCCAACAGAACATTTTTACATAAAAAGATGATTTTTTTTCACCTTACAGAGACACACCCCATGGTATTATTAAATTAAAATTTAGGGGGTAAAACATTTTATGCAATTTATTTAAGAATAATCAAATATTTATTTTCCCTGGTTTCCGAAATAATAAGAAAAGGAAATTTTCTTTACCTAGTTGAATGCAAATGTAACATCCAGCATCTTTAACTCATTCCTATAATTCTTTAACATCAATTCCTTCATTTGTACAGGCATTCTTCTTTATAAAAACTTCAGAGCTATTACAAACATTTACTTTATCAGTGACTTACTTAAATATTTTCAATACTTTATATAAGTTAAGATTTTAGCAGATATATATGCTATGATGTGTTCAAATGCTAAATGGTCAAACTATTGAAGACCATAACAGATAGATGCATGTTCTGTTCCATATTATGTATAGAGAATATATGTATGAATATATGTGTGTGTATTTGTATATATGTGTGTGTGTGTGTGTGTGTGTATACATATATATGTGAATTAGGGATATTGAGAATACAGTGAAATACAGAAATGTAAAATAATCAAACATACCTTAAACCTATATTCAGGAAATGAAATCTGATGTTTAATATTTGAAATGATGGTGGCAAATCATACTTTATAGTTTGAGTTGACCAGTGTCATCTTCAGATTTTGTTCTAGTTTATTTATTCTGTCTTACTTATTCCTCCAGTGTTGATTGCTCATGGAATACATGCCAACAGTATGTTCTGAGCAGAGTACACGGGTAAACTAAACTTCGCTGTTCCCTGGAGCTTACAAGTGAAAAGTAGACACAGACATTATAAAACTATTCTGTCCCTATTTTTCTCTGTGTCTGTCACACACACAGAGTTACATGATACATTGCAGTGGAAGTATGGAGGATCCTAGACAAGAATTAGACATCCTCTGGGGATTCAGGAAAGGATACATGGCAAAGTTCTTTGAACTGGCATTGAAGGAGGAACAAATAGGTTATGAAAATGATATGTATCAGCAGAAGGAGGTCAATCTTTCTAGTTATAAAATACAATGTGTGCAAAGGCCCTGAGGTGAGGACTCTGGTATAATACAAAAAGCAAAAAAAAAAAAAAAAAAGTAAAGGGAAAGATACGGAATGCAGAACAGAAAACTTTAAGCTTGTTGGGGATTTGGGCATTTATTCTGAGTATAGTGAGAGCCACTGACAAGTTAATTCTTTAGAAGAATGGTAAAAGCAGGCTTGCCTTTTCTAAAGATCACAGGATAAAATTAGGAGAACAAAGCAAAGAAATGATTGCATGAAAGCACACCACTCTGTGGCAACAGTGACAGTATAACCAGGTGTGGTGATCTGGAGTGACCAAGGAGAGGAATGACAGTGGTCAAGAGGACAAGTGGACATCAGAGACAAGGTAGCAATCAGATGGAGTGATGCTGTGGTATGTGTGGCCACCTAGGTCCCCCTGCAAGATCCAGGCAGTCATCTCCCAGTTGTGTCAAAAGCTGCCTGTAGACAGTTCACAACTGAGTCACTTCTAAAAAATAGAAGTTTCTCTGAAGAAACCGCCTTCCCCAAGGTACCATTCTCCCCAGCAGCAGCCAACACTCAAAGTCTGGGTGAAAGAGTGGGATGGGGTGGAACAGCAGCTCAGCTCCCCTGCCTAAAAGACACTCCTGAGAGCCCTCTTCAAAGACCGCCTGCTCATAAACACCACTCAGGAGCCCTTTTCTGGGAACCCCAGACTGAGAGTTTCTGTTTGTTTTTAAATCATTATGTACATTATTTAAAAAACTACTTGGAAACTTGGAGTATTTGTAGAATGGATATTTTAAGATTATCTTAAGCCTAATATTTGATTAAACCAAATAAATTAAACATTTCTCATGATGACAATATTATAGCAAATTTTTGACACCCAATTCACTACCCAGGGGATTAAAATTCAAGCAAGAGACTAATTTAAACCAGTTAATCCACCTACAGATTTTTTTCTTCAGTGGTTTCCCACTAAAACTAGTAAATGCTGCCATTAAATATCTGGAGGCAAAAGTTCATGAGTGAGTCTCTGACTCTGGTGTGAACCAGTAGATACTCAATGGGCTTGTCGGATCCATACAACAGAGTGCTCAACCCAGCCATTTCAGCACATCCTTTCTGCTTCGCTAGTTGCCAATGGATTTTCTGTGAAGTTCAATGGAGTCTGGGACTCTTTTTAGTCTTTTTCTTTTCAGGGAAAGGCTGATGCTGTTTAAAGGTCTCACAAAAAAAAAAAAAAAAAGAAGAGCCCTTTGAGTGAGAACCTCAAAAAAAAAACTACATCAAGAGCATACCTTTTAATATTGAACCTCACACCTCCCTTATTTCAAACCCAGCAAGGGAAGCCTTATTGTCAGAGAGGTTTTTATTAGTTCATTTTCAAGAAGTGAGCACCCCCAGCAAAGCTGCTGAATCTGGGGAGACTCAGCAAGAACACAAACTCAGACACAGTGGACAGACCGAGTTTGCTCGGTGATCCTTGCTCTAGTAGACTTTGAGAACGATGACAAAAAAGAAAAAGAAAATACAATTTTTTTGCATTTTTTGGTTCTTAGGTCCTACTAACCTAGGAAAAAGGCATAATCTTAAGGACATGTCACAAGATGAAAGTCCCTCTGCTGCGAAGTAATTTTTAAAGACGATTAGTAATCTACTTGCAATAGTTTTAATTTGGTAAGTTAAGCAGGAGAAAAACCACCTCGTTCATTATTAAAAAGCAAACATGTCTTATTGACTCTACTTTGATAATCATGATTTTAAAATAATGTGTTGACAGGTATGCCTGTTATATATCTGCTCTCACAACAGATTACTTCTCATCGTGCTATTCTAATATCACAGGGGATTGAATCCTGCACATACTTCTCCAGTTCCATTGTTAAATAGCCTTAAATCAGATTCTTCTCCAAGGAGAGGAACTGACAAAATAAAGATGCTTATCTTTATTTTGGAAGCATATCTACCAATTGCATGGCCTTATGGGTGCTAGGTTCCACAAGCCAGCAACTCCCTCTGTGGGCAGCTGCCATATTGAGTCCGTTCCCACTGGGCAGTCTTGACTCCTGAATCGTGGTAGCACCATCTCCTCCCTTGGTTCCTCCAGTTCCACAGGTTACACCTGCTTCCTGCTATAGAGAATCTCCATCTCAATTAACTCCCTCCTTTACTAAATTCCCTTTAGAGATGACTCTGACATGGACAATGTTTTCCTCATTGGTCCCCAACTGAAGCATCAATTATACAAAATTACTACAAAATACAAAAGGACCTAACTTATTGTCACATTGTTATAAGGTTTATTTTTAAATATTTTTGTCTAGAACTTGTAGGAAATCTCAAATTATAAATAATATCAAGCATTATGATTAGGTTCTCAGAAGAGTCCATAAACTTTTACTCATTTTTTAAATTTTTCTGTTTTTATATATTTTTTTATTTGTTGAGGAATAAATGACAAATAAAATGGTATGCCATTTAGAGAGTACAATGTGATAATCTGATATACATATACAATACTGCAAAAAGTTTCTGCTGATGGAGCTAATGAATATAAATATATGCATATATATGTATGTAAGTATAAATCACCTCATATATGTACTATTTTTTGTGAGACATCTATTCTACTCTTCACAAATTTCAATTATACTATACAGTATTATCAAATATAGTCATGTTTTACTTTCAGTCTTTAGACCAGATCCATCTTACATTCTCAACATACCTGAAATGTAATGTTTCTTGGGTCTCTAGTCTTCTTTTCTCACTCCTTACACTCACTCTTAGAAACCTCATCCAAACTTTTTAATTACCAGTTTGTATTTAATTCTACACTTCTAATTTAGCTCTACTGAGATCCAGACTTAGATATCTCTGTTTTGCTACTAAATATCTTCAGGTGAATGTCCTATATGTACCACAATTTACTCAGGCCCTCAACCAACTCAAGTATATCATCCTATTAAACTTATTACTTTCATTATTTGTTGTTAAAATCCTCCTTGTTACTAAGGTCAGAAAATTTGACATAGTCTTAGATTATCTTCCTCTCCTTCCTAATCAATTGGTCATTAAGTCTTACAAATTATATATATATATATATATCTTTAATGCTTTCTATTTATCTGCTTTACTATCTTTTTCTCCTGTCATTGTCTTAACTTGGAAGCTCATTTCTCCTTTTTTGGGCCATTTTAATAGGCTCCAAACTGACTTCCCTGACTTAGTCATTCTGTCCATCCATTTAACCCCACAAAGTATCCCCAAGCAATTTATCTAAGTCATAAATCTAACTATGTAATTCACCTGACTTGTATTTATTTAGAGGATTCACTTAATTTTCAGAATAAAGTACTAAATGGTAATTAAGAGACCTTCTTTATCTGACTCTTACCTAATTACCTAGAGTCATCACTTTCTCATACCTACCTGTCCCTCTAGCCAAGCCAAACTCATTTTACCAATGTGTTCACCAAATACCCACTTAGCACAGTTTACATATATCTGGGAGTGTCCACACCTACATTTTTTAATCTAGTAACTCAATTGTTCCAGAAGGTAAGTTTAATAGTTACCTTGTCTTGTTTTGCAAAGAAGTGAAAAGGTAGAGAGTAACACTGAATCTAAAGTACTGTGTGAAATCTGTGCTTGTGCAGTTGCCTGGAGATCCAGCTTGGCTTCATGCTAACCAATTTTGTCTTCTTCCACTCCCTAGGAAAGATCTGTCTGCATCACTTCTCTTTCTTCTCTTAACAATTCCCTCTACAATCTTTGCATCAAGGTCATGGTAATGGAAGGAAAGACAAAGGATAAACTACCCTGCTCTTCCACTCTCACCTTCCCCTGAACTCCAGTTCATGCTCTCTTCTCTTTTAATTGTAGTCTACTAGAGAAAGACAAGATGAGGACACAAGAAATTCATACTTTATCAAATATATTTTATTTGATAGCATATATTAAATAAAATGTATTTGATATATTATATTAAATGAAATACATGTTATATAATATATATTTGATCTGTATGTAGAAAGATAAAGATTGATCAATCTATAGACAGAAAGAATATAGCTATTTGAAGAACTATCTAGGACATATAATGCTCAGTCTAAGTTTTTAAACTGCTCTTAGCTTCACATTTGGTAGATTTCATCTTATTCATGCTTTTATCCCTAATCCTAAGGACAGCGTAGGCACAGAGCAGATATTTAACAATTATTTACTAAACAAATAGTGAATGAATGTTCCTGCCAAAAAACAAGCTCATTTGATTGCGTCATGGGCAAGAAGTTGGAGGGGCTTCTTTGAAGGGAAGACCTTTAGCAGAAATAGGCAATGGAGAAAGAGAAGCATTGGGTGGGTGCAGGAGAAATAACTTTGTGGCCATAACTGCAAGTTTTGCCAGGTATGAACTTATTGGCAAAAATATTTTAGTACAACTTTATAACTTTGTGGAATTTAAGAATTTAGGCACTGGAGAATAAATTGGCATACTCATTGAAGAAAGGAAATCATGAAAAATACAAATGATGTTTTAAAATTTTCCTTTATGTTCCTGACCCTTTCCACACCATGATCTCATTGCTACTTGTGAGATGATATTTGAAGTCAACAGGGACAACAGTGTGGGAGAATGGTTCTGGCCCCACCAAAGACCTTTGAAGGATTACTGGTCAAGTTTCCAATCTGGAGATGACTGCAAATTACCAAGTCACACCGTTTAACAGGTCACACAAAGCCAGCGAGATGGTCCCTTTGAGCTAATGAAACCATCCTGACCTTTTTCAAAAACTAAATGACTCTGTAGTTCCATCCATTCCAGAATGTTTCAGGACTCACTCTAGATGGAATTTGCCAACTGAATGGGATTAATTTTGGTGGTCATTTTTTAGAGCACACCAGTGTGTGCTCTGAATAACTGAAAAATATTTTTGAGAAAGGTCAAAATGACTTCAGGAGGAAATACAATACAAAGGCTGTATTTTAAAAGGAAAATTTGAAAGATGCTGATTTTGCACCTAATCCTATAGCATATTATTATAAATGTACTCTTATCAGCAGATGGAACTACCTGGGCCCAGTTTATACTTATAAAAAGTTAATCTGGACTCCTGCACACTTACACAAATAAATATGTGTATAAATATATATATATGAGTGTTTTAGTGGTTAAAGAAACTGTTACTCAGCCTGATGACATGTTAACAGCCAAGAAAAAGGTTCTTCTGTTTAAATACAATATGACCCTATACAGCCATGCTTCTCAAACTGCAGAGTGAATCAGATGTATGAAGACGGGTAAGAAACAGACCAAAACTTCATAGCATATCAGAGCTGGAAAACATAATTAAATAAATTGAATGCAATGCAAACTTTGAGGGGGCAAGAATGTTACTATATTGTGGGGTGGAATACAAATATTTACACGTATTTTGCTATAAATACTGAAAGTACACAGAACTTTCACTTTCCAAGACTCTAGATGAGCAAATCTTCAGAGCCAACATATGAGTCCACAAAGTCCAAGGCCCAGCTCAAGCACTGGTGCCTGTACCCTCTCCCCAGTCTCTAGCCCACCAAGCGCTTTCTCTTGACTGGTTTTCTACTGCACCCACTCCCAAGTCCATTCTTGTTCTATTATTTCATGTTGCAGTTGAATCAGTGAAATTATAAAATATCTCATTTAAGAACAGGGTCCTGGTTTTTACCCCCTTCACTTGTTACTGGTGTTATGAATTATTACAAAAGCAGTTTTAAAATGAGTAGGAATACTGATACTCTAAACAAGGAAGTATTGATAATCCTAAAAGAATAATATGATGACTGTTATTAACCATTTGCCTAGAATCTAAAAACACTTTAAAATATTAAGTATTTTCATCTGACTATATCTTATGAAATACTTAAACTACACGTGGATAAATTATGACATTTATCCCTTCCTCACTGAAGGCGCAAACAGAACTGTCATGAAGAAGGGCACAGAATCCTCTGGGTACTGCGTGCCGGCTCTGAGGTCTCTTGTTCATGAACAGACCCACTCCTTCCACTCCACCACTGTGTGTTTTGTGTAGACAAGGTAATTCGGAAGGTGTCCTCATTTAATGCCATACACCACTCATACTGAACAGTCTCTGTGTTGGATTGTCTGGTCCAAACAGGCATTTATAATACTTAGACTTCATCATTTCAACTGACATGTCCTCCCATTATAAAGATCATCCTGCTTTTCTTTAAATTTTCAATATCTTCCAGATTCAAGCCGCTCTCTTGTAATGTGGGGGAATCAACATCATTGATGGATTTAGGAGAAATTTCCCCAGAACCCTTCCACATTATGAATCACCTAAGACAAATGTCAGATGTGAAGTGGATAAGAAAGCTCTGATGAAAACTTTTAGAACTGCTGTGCCATTTTGAACCTTGAATAGCAGAGAACAATCTTCCAAAGTACAATAATTGTTCCACACATATTTGAAATAGAAAAAGACATACATGATGCAGGATAGAGCATCAAAGCACTCTTTTATTAAAACGGACATAAACCTTTTTCAGAGTATTACTACTTTAAATAAAGGTTTTTCTATCAGCCAAATTCAATGTGTAAAGAGGTATTTAACAACAAAAAAAAAACCTTACATATTTGAATTTTAGCAACTTTTGCTTTTTGGAATACACTTAACAAAATGTATTTAAATGTTGACAGCTGCCATTTTAATAAAATTGTAAATTCTGTAGGTTGACAACTCTAGGATGTGACTACAGCATTAAACCATTTGTCATGAATTGACACTGCTAAGTGTAGAGCTAGACAGTTTTCAGCAAAGTTAGCAATACTAATTGTTTAAACGTGGGTCTCCAGAGTCTCTGAATAACCGCAGTGAGGACTGAAGAACTGACCTGGTCCCAGAAAACTCCCAGAGGTGCTTTAATGTACATTCAAGTATAAAAATGAATGCAGTGTTTTTAACCAGCGGTTCACTGGCATTTTACTAAGGCAGACCGATATAAAGGGACATTTTTTCAGGTTGTAGTCATTTCAAAAATAATACAGTTAATAAATATAAAATTTCAGCAAGCTAGCACACCACCTCCATTTTTAAAAATTATACAAGAAATGTTTGAAATATGACATAAATAAGTGTGGCAACTGATACTTTTGAAACAAAATAGATACTCTAAGGTTTATGATCTACTGTGGTACAAAGAGTCTTTGGAAATAAAGCTAGAATGCAATGAGGATAATGTAGTCCAAAAACCTCCCATGTCTGCTGGTCCTTCTATGATCAGCTCCTTCAACCTTTCTCTGAGCTTATCATCTGCCACCAGTTTGTTATTTTAACATCCTTTTCATCTAGTATCATCTAAAACACTCATGCCGTTGTGCAATCAAATTCCAGAGCTCTGTTTTTTCAAAAAAAGAAAGAAGAGGTGCAGGCAAGAATGAAGGTGAGTAGGCAGACAGGTAGCAGGAGAAAGGAGAAACAAGCATTTTATTTATTTTTATTCTGTTGTTCACATTGGTGATTCCCACCCTTGAGACTCAAACCCAGGGGTATGTGGCCTATGCTCCTTTGAAAGAGATTCTTCTAACTGCTACTCCACCATGGTGTACCCATAGCTCTTTTTTTCTTGCAAAACTGAAATTCTATACCTATGAAATGACCTTCCTATACCAATGCAACCACCATTGTAGTTTCTGTCTTAGTGATTTTAACAACTCTAGGTACTTAAAATAAGTATAATCAAAATTAAATAGCAGTTGTCTTTTTTGTGACTATTTTATTTCATTGGCATGATTTCAAGGGTCATCCATGTAGTAGCCTATGTCAAAATTTCCTTCCTTTCTAAAGTTAACAATAATTTATTGCATGTCTCTAGCACATTTTGTTTATCCATTCATTTGTCTGAAAAATCTGGGTGGCTTCCACCTTTCAGCTATTGCATGGGTAGATAAATATCTCTTCATGATTTCAAATATTTTGGATATATACACAAAGGTAAAATAGTTAGATTGGTAGATGATATATTTAATTTTTGAGGCACTGACATGCTGTGTTCTATACCATTTTATATTTCTACAAACAGTGCATAAAATTTCCATTTTCTCCACAGCCTTGCCAGCACTTGTTATTTTTTGCTTTTTCGACAGTAGTCATTGTAATGGATGTGACGTGGTTCTAAATTTTCTTTAGCATTTTTTATCTAACTTTATGTATTTTTTAAAAAAATTATTATTGACATAGTTTTTGAGAATTACCAAAGGAGATTAAGAAACCATTCTAAAAGATGTGCTAAATTCTTTCTGCAAAAGTGTTGCTGTAGTCTGTGATTAAAATTAAAAGCAGAATCAATTAAAGTTAAAATCCTAGTCAATGAGCACTGGTTATGAGTACCAGAGTTTAAAAGCTCTTGGTCATTATTTTTATAGAAAACTTAGAACTTAGAACCCAGACCAAGATTTGCTAGCTCTTACTTACATACTCAGAAGATGTCTGGCTAACTGTTTAACTTGAGTTCCTTCTCCATGTGAGAACAGAGATAAAGAAATTCAGGTACAGGAGTGGAGGTGTGTACTCTGCCTGAGTATTAAATGACCCTATTTGAACATGAAAAACTTAAGTGTTAGATATTTTAAATTATATAACTGATTATTCCCTATGCTGTTATACTACAAGATATAGTCTTGAAAAGTAAATATCATCTCTTTAATGTCCTTTATAGGGTATGGACTAAATAAAAGTTGAAAAATTTGCTCAGTTAAGATTTGCTGCTTCATCTTCTATACTTCTTCCTCCTTTCCATTTCATTCAATATTGTATCCCCAGACCTGGTAAAATATTTGATACACAATATACACACAGAAGATATGCAATACTCTTAGGAGTGACTCTAAATATGACTAGTTTAAAACTCTACAACTTGCATCTTGTTTCTATGTAGGATTCTATGGAGTATATCAGCAACTGCTAGAAAAGAGAGTTAAGAAATGGAGAGGAAGTTTTAAGTCTTTCTGCCTCAGATGCAGACTCCTATCTTTAGCAGTTCCTGGAGACCCACTGAATTACTGTAGCCTTTAGGTAACCAGGTCGAAAAGAACAGCTTAATTCCTTTCCACTATATTTAAGTATCATTTTTATTGTTATTAAAAATTGCCAATGTCAACTGAATGAACATGTTACCCAGTTCACAGCAGCCTAAACTGCTGAGGTAAGAAATTATAACGATTAGTTATTAGAGTGAAAACCATTACATGGATGCAATGGGGAGTCACAGAGCAACAACTAGATAATTTCTGTCTAACTACTGGGTAATTAATGCAGTAAGAAAGTAGCACATACATATTGGGAATGAAGAATTATAGATTATATGCACTTATTTTCTTTCTATGGCAATTAAATTAACTATCTTTGATTTCTCACCTGTTACCATGGTTATTTGCAGTAATCCAGGTCATTAAAGTCTTGAATACAATAGTTACATTAAAAATTATAACTCTTTCAACTTTGCAAAAAGATTCTGAAGGTACTGTGAAAGAGAAAGATATTGGCTAAGGGAAAAGAACTGCCCATTGAATGCAATTGTTTAATCATCTTAAAGCTAAGAAATCCTGAGGAGATCGACTTCCAGATGGTGACTCGATAGGACAAACTTTTGGGTCACTCCCCAAGACGCCAAAAAAACAAAACAAAACAAAAAATCACCTATTATCCTGAGACAAACAACAAGAAACCACTGGAACTTCAGCTGGAGACAGAACGACTGAAGACTAACGTTGGGTGAAGGCACCTGGCACAGCTCTGAGCTAAGCCACAGATGTGGATTTGGGATGGACCTTGGGAGTCTCCGGGCATGGTGGGCTGGAGACTAGGGAATTCAGGACCAGTTGCTGAGGCAGCCAGAGGCAGGGCCAGTGGGGCTGAGATGTGGAACCACGGAGGGCCAACTTGGGAGCGGGTGAAAGTATAGCCAGTGCACCAGGAGCTGAGCTGGAGCCATGTGGTGAAACTGCGCTGGTCACAGCCGTAAGTGTAAATCAGCCAAAGAGCTCAAACCCCTCCCACAATCATTTTGTGTCAGAGCCTGGGGGCCACTCAGAGGAAATCCCGCCCATGGATATCCAACCACTGGAAATCCCGCCCATCAGGTGCCCCACCCCCTGGATTACAGTGAGAAGGCAGTCCCAAACCTCAATGCTACCGGCTAGCGCCACCTTGTGGGTAAAGGTGAAACTGCAGTCTGATAAGTCAAACCTATGCAACGCCAGGGAAACCAAACCCTCAGAAATATAAACAGAATACAAAATACATCAAAAGCACAGAGAAATACACGTGAAAAGATGGATCCAATTAAAAACCTACAGGAAAATCCTAATACAGCAGGCTATGTAAATTACTTGATGAGGAATTTAGGGTAATGGTGGTTATATTCAGAGGAATCCAGAAAGCAGTAGAGGCAGTAAACGAGAATGTCAGGAAGCAAAGAGAAAAAACAAGACATCAACAGGCATGAGACAGGATGGTTGAATTAAAGAATCAATAGAAGGACTCAACAATGGGGTGATGAGGCTTCCAATAGAATCAGTGATTGGGAAAATAGGACAGAGGAACTCAATCAAGGAAACCAGCAAAGAGACAAAAAATTCTAAGAAACAAAGACAGCATTCGAGACCTCTGGGATAACATCAGAAGGAACAACATCCACATCATAGGGGTTCCAGGGGAAGAGAAAGAAATGGGAGCAGAAATTATATTTGAAGAAATAATAGATGAGAACTTCCCCAGTGTGAAGCATGAAGCAAGCCTCCAGATCCAGGAAGCTCAAAGAGTAACTAATAAAAGAAACCCAAATAGAAATACAGCTAGATACATCGTCATCAAAAATGTCAAAAAATACAAGATAAAGAAAGACTGTTAAAAGCAGCCAGAGTAAAACATGTCACATACAGAGGAGATGCCATAAGATAATCAACAGACTTCTCAAACGAAACTCCACAGGCCAGAAGGGAATGGCATAGTATATTCAAAGTGTGAAAGAAAAGGAGTTTCAACCTAGGATTCTATAACTGGAAAGATTATCATTCAGAACTGAAGGAATGAGAAAAACCTTTCTGACAAGAAAAAGGAGTTTATCAACACAAAACAAGCTTTGCAAAAAATATTAAAGGATGCTCTATAAAGCATACAGAAACCCCATAGAAAACATTAAAATAGCAAATACACCATAGTGGGTATTGTCTGCCAGCCTTGATCAAATTAAAACCTCCAGGATAGTTTCTTGCTTCCAGTCCTTGTTCATCAGTACAACTCATCAACAACCCAGTGGAAGTGTCCCTTTCTTGCCTGCCAGCTTCTGTGCACTTTCCATGAACTAGTCCTGACCCCAAACAACACAGTGACTTTCTTCACCACCAATGGACAACAACTATACCTTTTCCAGATGACAAGAGTCCCAACTTCAGGGACAGGTTCCATCTTTTCAACATGTTCCTTCCTTCGATACTCAGCTCTCATTCCCAGGGTACATTTTAGAGCACTCAACCTCTTTACAGTTAGTGCCCCAATGTAATTCACAATTATATGTAAACTCCATGTTTCCATTTAAAAACCTAACAAAAAATAAAATAAAAAGTAAAGCTAAGAAGTTCTATCTACACTCTGTTCCTTCTGATTTCCTCCAATAGTACCACCCAGGTTTAGGTTGTTTAGAATAGCAGTGAGTGGACAGTGAGTGTTCATGTGACAGTAAATTCTAACTTTGCCATTAACAACTTCTGTCAATGATTTCTGTCAATAATAGGAACAACAAGTTCTCATTACCTCACTTTTAAAGATCTGGGAAAATAACATATAAAAACTATATAAGAGAAACAAAATCTACCCTCCATTCTCTAGAAAAAACATTTTAATAACAGGCTAAGCTCCAATGGGGCCATGAGAACTGGACCTAATGGACTCATGACATGTGCCATGAGCTTTCCGTTTAGAACAAATGTCCCAGTATTCATGGTGGTGCTGACTAGAAAAGTTAGGCTGCAAAACTCAGGTTCTATTTTCCTAATTCTAGTTTTTCAAGTCAAGTTATTTTTTCCAAGGTTGTTTTTACTCAGATACTTATCCATCTAGTCAAGTGTTTACTTGTCTGGGCCTTGATGTGATGTTCCTCAATGCTTTACCCTCTGTTCTCTTTTCTAACTACACATCCCTAATATTTGCTGGCTCAGGACAACAGAGGCACCTTTCTCTGTGGCCAGTCCTTCTCAAACAGGTGCATGTTGGTCTTCCTTGTGCTGAGGGTTACACACCCAGAGGGGGAGTATCCCCTCTCAAGGAGAGACCACAGAAGAACCCTGTGCAGGCCTCATCCACAGATGTGAGGTCTTTGGATAGGGAATTAGAAGGTATGGAATCCTGGAGCATGTCTAGAACAGGGCCAAGTGGATTTCTCAACCTTCCCCCAGGGGTCAGGGGCACAGCCATGGCTGAGAGGTAGCACTTTCTAAAACATGAGGTATATGGCTGAGCCACCAGCTTCCCAGATCATGACATTTTATGGCGAATATGATATCCTTGAAAAACAGACAATGCACTCTGTATCTCAAATCCTTCCTCTCTAAAAGCTGCCCTTCTTGTCAATAACCCTTGTCCCCGTGTGAGATCAAGAAAGGAATCTGATGTTCTGACTCAGCAAATCAGATGTGAGATAATCGTGTCCTCTATGGAACAACCTCTTAACTTAAACAAGTAGGGGAGCCCCAAAAATGGATTCTTGGTTTCCTGCAAAGAAAATCTGGAGGAGCCTCTTCTCCACCAGTCATCACATTGCGCTATGCATAATCACGGACCTCACTTCGAGCACAGCAGCAAGCCTAGAGCAACTGCCTGCTCATTCTTCTTTAACCTCAGAGGAGCAGAGAAAAGGGCTAAAGCCCAGCAGTTCAGATGTTGCTGGAACAGAGAGTGAAGAATGAGGGCAGACTGAGAGACTGCTGTTCCCTGCTATGGGAAGGAACTCTGATAGGAAAATAATAATGCTTTGCATCAACCAATGGGGACACTGCTCCTGCCTAAGTGAGCACTCTTCTTCCACTGATGCGGCTATTCTTTTAGTCAGCAAGTATTTCTTAAGCACCGACTGTTTGCTACTCTAAGTCCTCACTTAGCATGGTGGATAAGATTCTTGGAAACTGTGACTTTACACATAAAGACTCTCATGAAACCAATTTGACCAAAGGCAAATTGAAAAGAATAAGAGTTAAGTTCATACATACTTCTAGTCACAAAAAAAAAAAAAAATCACCCATTTTCTAAATAAAGACCCAACACACTTCTAACATTCCATAATCATTTGTCTTCATTCTTTCATTCATTTTCTAACATGCTTATTCCAGTTTAGGGTAAGGGGTGGTCAGATCCTGTCCTGGCATCTTATAGTAAAGGTGGGGACTCATCTCTGAAAAGGATGGGGCTCTTCCATTACAGGAACGACCTCCCCCCCAAACCCCCCCCGCACACTCCAATGAGAGCAAATAAGACAATTCAGTTAACCTCACATGCTCATCTTTGGGCTACAGGATGGTGAACCCCAAGTGCCCAGATGATACCCACACAGACATGGGGAGAATGCGTAAACTTCACTGAGACAGTCGCTCCAGCTGTGAATTGATTTTATTTTTCTCATCAACATTATAAGGAAATAACATTGAATGCAATTACATTATTCAAGGACCTACTGTGTACACTGTTTATGGAATTAGGGAATCACAGGTAAATAAAATAGTCAAAGTCCCTATGCTTACTAAGCTTATAGGCTTACAGACTAAAACTAACCAAATCACCAAACTAATATAAAATGATAAACTATGAACAGATTTGCTTTTTGTTTGTTTGTTTGTTTGTTTCAAAGGAAAGGTGTAAGCAGGAAGAAAAGGGAGAAAGAAGCGTTTTATTTCTTACTTACTTGTTCACGGTGGTTGTTTTCCCCCACATGTAGGACCCAAACCCAGGAGTACGGGACCTGCACTCCTTCAGTGGTGACTGACCAAATTGCTACTCCACCAGGATTTGCCATATCTGTACTTTTTAATATCTGCAGAATAAGAGCATCTACTATAGAGCATGGGGTAGAAAGAATGGTATAGAAAGACTCTTACATGGAAGCTTATTGCAGAATGCAGAAAAGGTGGTGCACTGGCCCCGGATGGATGGTGGTAGAGACAAAAAGAAATTGACAAATGAACAAAAATGTAGGAAGAAAGTCAACACATGCTATGAAAGACAAATGAGAGGTGGGGGTGACTTGTGATTTCCAGCTCATATAATAAGATGAAAGGTGGTGTCATCTTGTCATTTGTTAAAATGTGAGCACTAATGAAGAAACAAACTTGGGTAGGTGGAGATGACTTCTGATTTTCAGCTAAAGGTCTAAAGCAGAGTAGTAAATTTTCCTTTACATGATAAAATTTTTATAATTGACATAAAAAGAGAAGTTCAATAAGGAACTCAAACTGAAGGCGAAAAGGAAGAGCCTTTGCTGTAGTTAAACCACTTCTATTAAGTGAAATGAAGCATAAAAAACAACTAAGAAACCATGTTTACGCACTCACATATCTTAACTCAGTTTTTAAGCTTAAAACTCTTTAAAACTTTATTCGAATAATAATAAATTCCTAGGATTTTCGGAGCTGGAAAAAGATCACAGAGAACATACTGATTTGAAAAATGTTGCTCCCCAGAACCTTGTAGTTTGCCACCAAGATTATTCAGTGAATGAGGGATAATGTTCACAATCAAACACCAAACAACACAAAAATCGGGCAGAATTTTCATGATAACCAAGGCAGTACTTTTTGCAGGACAAGAATAGTGTGGTTTCTGGCTGGGTTGCCAGTCCATATCCTTGTGGGCTGGGGTAGGAAGTGGGGCATGGATCTTAAACACAACTGGGCTGCACCCTGAGACTCTCCACCAGGCAATCTGGAATAGAGCCCACAATCTGTATTTACAAACTCCTTCCAGGTGATGGGCTGAGGGGCAAGATTCCAGGGCCAGTGTATTTAGTATCACATACCACCTTTCCTTAGACCATTTTCTAAGACTTTTAAACTGATATTGAAAAAATAATTTTCCTAACTGAATACTTGCCATTTATAAGGCACCTAAAAATGTTTAGTAAGAAAAATGTTCACCATGGAAGTGAATTCAAGGATTTAAAATTCAATTTGACACTGAAGTGAACAAAAGAGGCTTTTCTCTTGCTATGGAAAAAAAATAACATTTCCCATACAAAAATTATCCAGTACAAGCACTTCCTTTTTATTAGACAAAAATCTCTTGTCTATGCTAAGATGCTTCTAGAAATTTAAAGTAATTTTGTACTCCCAAGTAAATGTCTAATTTAGACACTTCATTATGACCATTTTTGAGAAAGATACAATAGGTCAAACCCCTGTACTATTTATTCTTTGTGTACTATAAATATTCAAAAGAATTTTTTAAAAGAATATTTCATTTATGAGTGGACATTTGGCATTAATACCAGACTTTAAAAACCATACCAGAAACAGAGTAAACTTGGGAAATGGAGCAAAACTGGATACTACTAATGTGACAAATAATAATTCTCTAAATATCGATCACTAGTCTAAACTATAAGTGAAAGGAATTACAGAAAAAAAGTTAAGTGAAGTAATCACGAAGGACATAAATGAAGGCATGAAAGGGGTGCTGAAAACAGAGTAGGTAGGAGACTAGTGCATCTGGCTCTCATAGAGGCACATGAAGAGTTACTTTTGTCTGACTGACCATCATGCCACAAAACATGCAAATGCTTTCCTGCTTTCTTTCTTCTCAGATTCCATAGCACCTTTGTTTCTCTCTGTTCCTCCTCCTCCCTCTCTCTCTTTCTCTCTTGGTGGCCATTAACTATACTGACAGTTTGACAGGCTGAAATAAGGAAATAAAACACTTAAAACATTGTTTCCTGATGTATGCATTCATCTCTTCTGCCAAACACAGATATTGAGGAGATACTTCACTCCTCCTGTCAACTCACTAAATTACACCCCAGCTCCCAGGCAGCACAAGCTCAGGTCTCCCTATCAGTGCAACTCCGTCCTTCCAGAACATGCCAAGACTTTATTCTTTTTTGCCAAAATCCTTCTTTTATCATCTTTAATACCAGATTTTCTTAAGCCATGTACTGGGTTTCTGTATAGAAGCCTATTATTTCCCTACTCTTTAGAAGCTGTCAGAATTTAGTTTTATTTTTATGAGTGTCTGAGAGCTTGAGTGCTTTGACTGGAACAATGACAAGTGCATGTTCAACCACTATTTAAATGTTAAAGATCCCTGATAACCAGGGAAGAGCTCTGACCTTTATTTTTATTTATTTATTTTTAAGGAAAGGTAAAAACAGGAATGAAAGTGAGTAGGCAAGCAGCCAGGAAGAGAGAGGAGAAAGAAACATTTTATTTTTATTTTTTATTCAGCTGTTCATCTTGGTTGATCATCTTGCTTGTTCCCTCAGCCCTAGGACACAAGACCCTGGGTCCTTGTGATGTCTGTGGACTGCACTCTGCCAGAGGAAGCAGACCTAACTGCTACTCTACCAGTGCGCACTGGGTTTTGACTTTTTAAACTAGATACCAATTAATCTAAACATGAGTACTGACAGATCCAGGGAGAAACAGAAAGGAAAAAAAAAAAAAAAAAGCTTGTCACAGTACCCAGAATGGTATGCCAGACCACAAACCCTGGGTGCTTTTTCCTTACTATTTGCATGTGGCAAATAAAGCCAGACTTCTGTTCAAAAAACTTGGAAAGTCTTACAAAGAGTAATTAACTTCTTCCAGACATGACTGTGGCTCAAATATTGAGAGACTAACCAGTAAGAAAGGGAAAGGGATAAATACAGTGACTTTAAATTGACTACTTACCTCCTTCCAAATATCATTAACAGGAGAAAAGAGACATTTCTATGTGAAGTGTTTAAGAATTCGAAACAAAGAAGAACATGGAAATAAACCTCCAAGATATTTTTCTTTGCTTCATTCCCTCAACAGCATTTACTTAGTGCCTATTCTACGCAGTTTACAAGTATGTGCTCCTGTAAGATGCTGAGGAGAAGCCCCCTTGTATCTTGCCTGTGTTCTAAGGAACCTGCCATCTAGAAGCAATGCCATATTCAGAGAGGCTAAGACACAAAGTGGAAGGTATTTCCAGATGGAGGCACAGATAAAATGCTCTGGAAAGTCAAAGGAGGAAGGAACACTCTTAGCCCCACCACCCATGATTGGTAATTCACAACTCAGTATGGCTAAATGACCCAAAAATGTTCTTTATTATGACTAACACATTTATTATAATTGTTTGTTTTATGTTATCTACCTTCTCAGGCAGGTTATAAAATCTGCGAGGCCTTGTGCCTTGTCTCCTTTGTTCATGACTACATTTTCATGCCTGACACAGTGGGTGGCACGTAATGTATACCCGATAAATATTTGTTGAATGGATGAGTGGATTATCTTATGATAATTGGTAGTGACTGAATCTGAATCTCCAGAGGATGTTTTTCTGAGTTTTTTATTCATGCAATTCCCTGTCTCAGCAAAGATCATCAATAAAACAGATGGGATATTTGGGTCAAACTACTGGACCCCCAGTGATAGTATAGATGCTATATTTAATTTTCACAATTGCCAAAACACAGCCATGAACAAGTGACCATATTTTGCAGAGCTGAAGGTTTCCTTCCACTCAGAAGGCAGTTTCTTTGCAACCTGAGAGTAATTAGTATACAAGATTAATCAGAATAGTGACTCAGGAAAAATCTGCATTGTTTCTTTTTCCTCATTTACTTCATATCTTTTCCATGGAGTACTGTTTTCTAAGCTTCATGTCCTTCCAATAAAAAGCCATCCTTGTGCCATCTTCCAAGAATGGTAATCCAGTTATTACTAATCTAAATGATCAACAGAAGTGAGTTTACTTCAGTAAAGGTTATGAAACAATAAATGTCATTAAGCAAATACACCTGAAGAATAACTCAACCAGATGAAATTAACTTCTTTTACAATAAACTATTAGTATCTAAACCATGTTGCTCTATCAAATGTTCTCTGAAATAGTATCAGCTACAATTTATTAAGAATTTATTTATAGGTACTATACCATGTTATAAAAACGGTTCTTTATAAAGTTGTACAATTCTCTAAAAAAAGAGAAATTTTATCCCCATGTCAGAGACAGAAACTGAGGAATAGAAAACTTATGCTGAAAATTAAAGAATCCAAGTCTACTAGAGTCTGAAACTTCAACCCAATTCCATTCCAATGATTCCATGTTCCACAATCATTATATAATAGAGTGATTACATTTACTTTGGCTTAGAATTTTTAAAGATTTCACAAGGAAATCTTCTTAGTAGTGCTTATAGCTTTAAACTGAGCTCTTTCAAGTCAGTATAACATGTAAAATAGAAAACTAATAATCTGACTTGAAAAATAAATTAACATTTGCTATCATATGAAAAAATCTTAAATTAGCTATCTGATTAAAAATACCATTTAGACTGGGACGGAGGATTGTGTGTGAGCCCGGCTGTGTGGCCCTGAGACCTGAGATTTGGATCTTGGAGAAGTGTGGAGGGGGTGGGGGAGCAGCAGGATTAGGACATTAGCAAAGGATACTGACTCCTTTCTACGTGCTCCTTGCTTTTGCTTTCTCCCACTATTTTCTCCAATGTCTTAGCAACAGAATGATGAAAAGGTGCACTTTTGGAAAATGAGCACAAAGGAAAAAACTCTGTTTTTCTTGCTCCCCCTTAGCCATACATTTGGGATGAAATGTGACTAATTCTGACCTGCAACCCAACCTACACTCTTTCTATTACAACATACTGCCTGCCCGTAGTTTTTGCTGAGTTTAGGAGGTCAAGAAAACCCTACTTTTGCCATGGTCCCACATCCTCCTATAAATTTAATTCATATATATTTTATCAAGGGATAGGAAGAAGGCTAAGATTTTATGACCTCACCCTCTAAGACACTACCATGAGTCTATGCATGTTCTACTCTTGACCCAAAAAAACATGAACAGCACCGAAACAAAACAACTCTTCTTTTTATCAATTCTGTCTTAAAAAAGAATATGCATTTATGATATTCACTTAGTGGATCTTTAACTTATACAGAAAATGAAGACATTTGGGAGAAAAATGCAGAGGATGAGTGGAATGTATACTGAGATTAAAAAAAAAAAAAAAGGAAGGAAGGAGAATAAAAGATGGAAGGAAAGAAGGGAGAGAGATACTTTAAAAAAAAAAATGTAGCAAAGGAGACAATCTTCTTGTTTTATCTTCACCCTTTGGTAAAGTTAGAGATTCACTTTAAGACAAAATTGTCTCTCTAGGTACTCAATGATACTTTATTTCTATGTAACTTCCTTCTCAAATAGGTTAATTACAGAGGCAATTAGTCTAGCTACACAGAGGATGTCACTATTCCCTTATATAAATAGAACTAGCACACATGTTTCAGGCAGAGGAAAAATATCTGTAAGGACCAAATTTCAAAATGTAACAGAATTTTTTTTTGCTATGAGATGCTCTTTTTCTCCCTTTGGGTTGAATTCCATTGCTGCCTTCATCCTAATTTATTGAAGAGCCTTTATGGAGTATTGTTATGTGTGTAAGATCTGCTGAAATTTTTAAAAAATGAAGAGGAAGAGAAGCACAAATTAATTGAAGAGGAATAAATAAGTCCTTATTAGCAAGGCAAATAGATAGGGAAAAGGAGCTGGAACTGAAAAAGCTAATTCTATATTAGTTTAAACAAATGTTCTGACCTGCGCAGCCTCCGAGGTTTTTTTTTGTGTGAGTACTTTATTTTACATATTCAGAGTCTGGAAACTAGTGACTACCCTAATTCTGAGAACCATAGCGTTCATCGCACAAGAGGTTTTCACAACAGTTTTTCTGAAAAGTGGATCTATGTAGCTCTGGGTAGCAAGATCCAGATAGGTGACACACATGGGAATTCACAGGGTAAGTTGCAAAATCATGAATCTTGGCATCTGTTTTAGACTGAAACTCCTAACTACTGATTATTGCTCGTATATTTATCAAAATCAAAATGATAAAGTGCACTTCCAAAGATTGATGGCGGTACCTAGGACTCAGTGTATGTTCAAGAAGGGACACTCTTGTCCTTGATGGTGTCTATCCAGAAGGAAAAAACTGCAACACACGGATGGCACTGACACTTACGGTTTATTAGGGAACCTGTCTACTGCAGTAATAGTGAAAGCAAGGGCTTAGGTCAGATTAATCAAAGATGCCTTCCTTCTATGGCCACAGACTATTCTACTCAGTTTTGACTTGACAAGTTTTCTCAAGTGTCTATGGTCATGGTCACAGAAAGGCCTAAGAGAGAGATACAGTGACAATTATTATGAGGAAAAGAACTCAAATGCTATGTCCTCCTAAATGATGGCATCACTTCATTCTTTATATACATGAAACCCTGCAAAACAAGTACAAATCAGTCAGGCTTCAGCTAGGGTCCGCTCTGCTTGGGTTTGAATTCTAGCTCCACCTCTTACTAGCTGCTGAACCAAGTCAAGGTCTGGTCAAGTACTCAAGTGCTCTCCCTTCTCTCTCCTCCCTCATCCCTCCTCCCTTATCCTCTTCTTCCTCTTCTTCTTCCTTCTCTCTCTCTATCTCCCTCCTGAACAAGTAATAATAGTCCCTACTTCATGAGGTCCTTACAAGGCTTAATTAGACTACAAAGGCCAACAACTATCAATACCTGGCAGAAAGAAAATCTTCAGTAAATGCTATTACTCTAAGTATTCTATAATTTAAAAAAGTGATGACACTTTTCCTAGTTTTACACACATGTATAATACGTATGTATTTAAATCTGGAAATCTTGTATTTAAATTTACCTCCTGTAATGAAAATCAAACTTTGAAGCAGTGGTTACAAGTCACAGGATAAGTGAACCACTGTTTATAAAACCCTCTCTCAGCACCAGAGTCTTCCTTTATCTAGTCTGGTGCAGCTGTCTCTCTAGGATTCAACCCAGGCTTACCTGAGTGTGTGTGGCGGAAGCATATACATGGGCTTTCTTCTTCAACAGGGAACACAAAGCAACTGCAGGTCACACAGGGTGGGCAAGGAATGGAGGGATCTCCTATCCAGAAGATGAACAGAGCCACTGAGAACTTCTTAAACAACCTTTTTTTTTTTTTTTTTTTGCAAAAGACCATTGGTTTTATTTCTTCTATTTAACCTGTTTACCCTACTTCCTCTAGGGAGTTTTGTAGTGGGTGGGTTAGTCAGCTTTGAAGCCAAGCTGGCTAGGCAAATAAGTTGTTTTGACTATAGTACCTACAAATATAGAGATACGTGCATATGAATATTCTTTCCCTTGCAAGCACCAAGAGAGCACCACTAAGCATGATAATTAAGAGCATATTACAGAAGTTATACAAGAGTACATTAGAATATCTGCTTTGATGTAACAGCCAAATGAAAAATATTCATTATTTTTATAAGTCATATACATACACATTACAGTGAATTCAGTCTCATGTACTTTTCACTTGAGGATGGTCTGATGAGATGATTTATTTCTTTTGGGCAGGATAGGAACCTCTAGATTTTAAGATTATGAATCTTCCATTTTTAGCTACTGTAACAGCTGGTTTAGACTGACTTCATGGGTAACAAGACCAACTGAGTAGACACAATATTTCAGGGGGCTTGGGAGAAAGGAATCAAGTGAAACCCTCACTCTATGAAATGGACTATAAAACCACTGTCAGAACAGACACCATAATCACAATGGAATTCTTCACAACCCAGTTCTTCTTTACACAAATTAGGTCAGAGAACAATTCTAATCAGCCCTGATGCCATGACTATGCGATCAGGTAAGGAGTCAACACCATGAGAAACAAAAATTTGCTATTAATCTGGTTGTCAGTTATATGGATGATATGACTCCTTCCCCTCAAACTCAACATTTTAGATGAGTTTGATATATAACAACTACTCGAATCTAAAATGTCCAATTACTCAGAAATTATTATTTTTAATTCTTAAGAATCTCATAAAAACAGTAACTTATCATGACAAAAAATGAGGGCTATTATTGTAGCAGCATTATCCACATAGTAAAGTGTTCTGATCGACCGGTAGAACTGATTTGCAAAACTCTACAAAAATTCATTCACAGAAATGTAAAGACATAATTAATTATTACCTACTTCTATTATTATTATTATTACTCTTTTCTCATTTAACATTTAAATAATGGAGATGAATATCTCCATTAGACGATATCTGATTAAATTTCGCTGAACTGGTTTCACTAGTGCTTTTTTCCAGTTTGCTCGGCATTTCCCCCTTTTCTCTTTCACAGAGTTCTTGGATTTAGTGGGGGAAAAGTATTAATAATTTAGATGCATCTCTTTGCTACATACAGTTTTGGTTTCCCCTCCTTCTTCTTCCCACTATCACCCCAGGAAGGCAGCCAGAAGACATGTTGGAGAGGTGCCAGGGTGCCCAGCTCTGGTGCAGTTTAAGAGCCTCTGTGCACATCTGGACTAGGCTTACCTAAGTCACCATTTGCAATACTGAGTAAAAAGAGCAGGTTGAGATAGTCAACATTTAAAAGTCAACTGGTTACATGACACAAAAATATATAGCCAACTTCAGAATTTATAGCAATAACATTTATGTATCATGTTACTCCTAGAACCATCCAATTTATAAAATGCCTATCTGTATACATAAGGCGTAATCATAAATCATTTACATTAAACAGTGTCAAGTGGCAACACACAACTTTCTCCCTAAATTCTGCACACTGAAATAAATGAGGTTGTTGAAAGGAAGCACACTTAAAAAAAAAATCAAGTGTGACTCATCGTAGGTGGATAACTTGCCCATATAAAGGAGCAGGTGTCTGTAGTATGATTTAGAATACCTATGGAATATCTCTGGAAAATATTAACTTTCTTTGAAGTAAGAGCTGTCTACAGAGTGAGCTAGGAATGTGGCAAGAGCCCAAATCTGTCAACAACTTTAAGTTTCCTTTTTTTTTTTCTTCTATGTAAAGAATAGTTTTAAAACAAACAAACAGAGACAATGATAAGGTCTCCTTGACCAGTTGTCTGACATGATTTCATCTCCAGGCACTTAGAAAACCCAGGAAAGATTATGTTGATTACCTACTTTATCTCTTTCATTCCGAGTTGGGAAAAAAATCCCAATCAGTGATCAAAGCCATCACTCATCCTAAAGTGAAATGCAAGTCTGTCTATGGCATTTCTCCCTCTCTTCACTCCCTAGCTTGTCCCTCTTAAAAAAGGTAGCTGTCTTTAGAAATCTATTCTTTGAGGTCTTGGAGTAAGCCCCATATGTCTCCCTAGAAATCCCGTAAAATTAGTAATAGAAAATGTCTCCAGAGTTCACATCTCTAAAAGCATTTTAATCTTTTCCAAAACCCACACCTACCCAGCAGAACTGGACATGGTATAAGAAACAGGTAGGACTTCTCTTCACTGTTTTAGTCTATCTTCTGTCTTTTGAAGGATTATATGCAAGATATTTTTCTGCCTGCCTTAACTCACAATCTTAAAACTGTCCATTGGTTTGTTTTAGCCAAAATGGAAAAATAACATTTTCCTCATATGTAAAATAAGTTTTTTAAAAAAAAAATTCGCTTCTCCAAACTACATCATTGACTAATATTACTGTAAAGAGGATTAACTCTCTATCTTGTGTAAAATTTAAATGAAACCTAAAAGGCACAGAGAAATGGATAACAAGAAAATCTGTAAATAAGTTTTCAGTGAATGAACTTCCTGCTGTTTCCTAGTCACAGATAATTGACACTTATAAGATAAGTTGTAATCTGGAAAGTAAAACAAAACAAAAAGCATACACACAGAGTGACAACAGATGTACAAACTTCTCAACTGAAGTCAGAACTGGTGGTAAATAGAGGTTTTTAGGAGCATGGTGAGGTAGGGGTGTGTGTGTGTGTGTGTGTGTGTGTGTGTGTGTGTGTGTGTGTAAATAACATTAATCTGGAAAGTCAGATGCATTGGAGCCTTTGTAGGAATATTATGAAAACTGTATACACCCCAAATAGTTGTTTCTCAGTCGTATTATTTGGTAGAGAAAACGTGGTACATTTCTTCACAACTGAAAGTATTAAGCTTAACAGGGAACATTGGCAACTCATTTTAGTCAAAAATAGACAATTTTAGTTAAAAAGATTATCCATTCACGTGGAACAGTGTTAACTTCAAATGGTTTTGTTTGTACGAAGAGACAAAAAGTGACAGCAAAACTTTCTTCATTCAACATGTTTACTCTTAAAACATCTGGCAATCACGAAATTTCTATATTGAATGGAATTCACTTAAGAAAAACTCTTCTGATGCTTACTGAAGTAACTTGAAATCTCTCAGACTAACTCCTTCTTGTCAATAAAGTTAGAATTCTATGTAAAAGAGAAAGCATAGCTATAACTGCTCTCTTGATAGCTACTGCTTTGTTGTTATTAAAAAGTTATTTTCTTTCCAATATTAATAAAAAATACACAAGCATTATATAGGCATTTCTGCTGTATCCATATGTTCCTATGATTGACGTTTACTTTCTGCCAATTTTCTCTAGATTTCCCAATGAAAATAAATTTCATGAAAATAACTGACTACAAACAAAATACAATCGGCTTAAAGAGAAAATCTGAGAGATTGATTTCCGGATGGTGACTTGATAGGACGCACTTTTGGGTTGCTCCCCACAGATACAAAAAAACAAAACCCACCTATTTTCCTGACACAAACACCAAGAAATGACTGGCACTTCAGTTGGAGACAGAATAACTGAAGACTAATGGTGGGTGAGGGCACCCGGCACAGTTCCGAGCTAAGCCACAGATCTGGGTTTGGGACAGAGCTCTGGAGTCTCCAGACTCATGGTGGGGTGGAGGCTAGGGATTTCAGGACCAGTTGTTGAGGCAGCGAGAGGCCGGCCCAGTGGGGCTGAGACGAGGAACCATGGAAGGCCAACTTGAAAGGAGTTGGAAGGGGAGAGTAAGTACCAGAAGCTGAGCTAGAGCCCACCAGGTGAAATTGCGCTGGTCAAGCCATAAGTGTAAATAAGCCAAAGAGCGCAAACCCCTCCCACAATCATTTCGAGCCAGACCCTGAGGTCCACTTAACGGAAAACCCGCTCATTGGATGCCTCACTCCCTGGATTGCAGTGAGAAGGAAGTCCCAAACAGCAATGTTACCCGCTAGCGCCACCTTGTGGGTACAGGCAAAACTGCAGCGTGATTGCCAATACCGGGCAAGTCAAACCTAGCAATACCACGGAAACCCAACCCTCAGAAATTTGAAGAGAAAGCAAAATACATCAAAAGCACAGAGAAATACACGTGAAATGATAAACCCAATAAAAAACCTACAGGAAAATCCTAATACAGCAGGCTATGTAAATTACTTGATGAGGAATTTAGGGTAATGGCGATTAACATACTCACGGGAGTCCAGAAATCAGTAGAGGCAGTAAACGAGAATGTCAGGAAGCAAAAAGAAGAACTAAAACAAGACATCAAACAGGTAAGAGACAGGATGGCTGAATTAAAGAAATCAATAGAGGGGCTCAACAATGGGGTGGATGAGGCTTCCAATAGAATCAGTGATTGGGAAAATAGGACAGAGGAACTCAATCAAGGAAACCAAAACAGAGATAAAAAAAATTCTAAGAAACGAACATCATTCGAGACCTCTGGGATGACATCAAAAGGTACAACATCGCATCATAGGGGACCCAGAGGAAGAGAGAGAAAAAGGGGGCAGAAATCGCATTGGAAGAAAGAATAGGTCAGAACTTCCCCAATTTGAAGAATGAAGCAAGTCTCCAGATCCAGGAAGCTCAAAAAGCTCCTAATAAAAGAAACCCAAACAGAAATACATCTAGACACATCGTCATAAAAATTTCAAAAATACAAGATAAAGAAAGACTGTTAAAAGTAGCCAGAGTAAAACATGTCACATACAGAGGAGATGCCATAAGATAATCAACAGACTTCTCAAATGAAATTCCACAGGCCAGAAGGCAATGGCATAATATATTCAAAGTACTAAAAGAAAAGGAGTTTCAACCTAGGATTCTATATCTGGAAAGATTATCATTCAAAACAGAAGGAATGAGAAAAACCTTTTCTGACAAGCAACCGTTAAAGGAGTTTATCAACATAAAACAAGCTTTGCAAAAAAATATTAAACGATGCTCTATAAAACATATAGAAACCCCACAGAAAACATTAAAATAGCAAATACACCATAGTGGGTATTGTCTGCCAACCTTGATCAAATTAAAACCTCCAGCATATTTTCTTGCTTCCAGTCCTTGTTCATCAGTACTACTCATCAACAACCCAATGGAAGTGTCCCTTTCTTGCCTGTCAGCTTCTGTGCACTTTCCATGAACTAGTCTTGACCCCAGTCAACACAGTGACTTTCTTCACCACCAATGGACAACAACTATACCTTCTCCAGATGACAAGAGTCCCAACCTTAGGGGAGGTTCCATCTTTTCAACATGTTCCTCTGTTCGATACTCAGTTCTCGTTCCCAACGTACATTTTAGAGCACTCAATCCTTTTATAGTTAGTGCCCCAATGTAATTTATAATTATATGTAAATTCATGTTTTCATTTAAAAAATATCTTGTAAGAAAAAAGAAAACCAGAAAATCAACAGGTAGTTTGCACTGATTATCAAAAAATTATTTCCTTTGCAAATTACTATCAAAGACCCAACTGATTTTTTTTTTAATGGAAACGAATACATTTCTTTTGAAGAATTTAGGAGGCATAGAGACACAGGCTCTTATAGCAATGAAAGTGGTTGAATCCACATGGGAATTCTTTTTATTTTAATGTAAGTCTTCTAATGTTGCCTTTAAACTACTAATTATAGATTATACTCATTTTGTCTCTTCATTCAGGAAACAACTGCTTTTCCTGTCTATTGTTATCAATGCTGTTTTCTGTCTGTTCCAGAAGTCACCTATTTAACACCACTTCAGTTTTTTTAACCTAGAATCTATGATTGCTGGGAAATTTTTATGTTTCTGGAATTGTATTCTTACTTTAAAAAAAAATCTTTAAATGTGTGTGTGTGTATGTATGTAAGCACCAGTGTGATTTTTCAGGCAACATTCTTTCTTGCTGCCTAGCATCTAGTGCCCACTTTCTGTTAACAGTACTCCACTGCCCTTTGGGATACAATCCTAATGCAGACTTCATGGAAAATGATAAAAGCCGACTCTATTCCTTGTCTAAGGAAGGTGCATTTATATTAGTCTGTGACCTAATCAAAGCAAATTAGTAAAGAGATTTGTGACAGGACTTGTAGAAAAAGACAAGCTTTTTTCTTATTTGATCTGGAGCCTTTGAGGATTTTGTATTTGAAGCAATGCTACTGCCACCATCTTATTTCCAAATGAAGTCAAAGACTGAAGCTGAGAGATGGAGAGACAGGGAGTTCTGGTAGCATTTTTTTTTTTAATTCAGCAATTAGCTATGTGCCGAGATATGTTGTATTTTAATGAAAAGGTAGCACTCATTCGTGTCATCTTACTCTACAACATTTACATAGCTGACCCCTTCAGTGTTACTAGCTTTCGCTGATCTTTCTTATATAATGTAAGTTTCCCTCCCTGTTTTCTTTACTTCTATCGACCTGCCTTTAACTTCATTATATATTGTCAAAATCATGTACCATACACTATTTAATTGGGTGGACAGAAATTTGGTCAATTTTTGGTCCTTTTCCGTCAAGCTTACACAGTGCAGGGTTATTAGCCAAGGTGGTATATGTGAGGGATTGAGATGGTGGGGAGGAGAGAACAAGGGAGGGAGGGAGAGAGAGAGTTTAAAAACTGAGTATTCAAATAGTGAACTATGTAGCAAGTTTTATCAGTAACTGGAAAAAAATGAGATTTTGATTAAACATATAAAATAAAACATATTTTGGTTAAGCAAATATCTTTAGCATAAATTAAGAGGAAAGGATTTTTTATGCGTTTTAATCTTGATTCCAATGTGATTTTGCTAACATAATTATGGGGCTTCTAATAGTAACTACTAGGGTTTAGAAGCACTTGCCACTTCCTTTAAACTGGCTCCATAAATGCCAAGAGAGTATTTTAGATTAAATGAATAGATTAATAAACATCTTTGGAATATCCATTATTAAAGTTGATTTATGTTATATTGTCAGCAGTAATTCAAGGAAATGCCATGCTATTCAAAAAATATTGCATGTTATTCTCACCACTTTACCAATGTTATGACACCATGTAAGTATGATAATATCTATATTCTTTTGTCGTATTAACTATATACACAAGCCAAAAGATATTAAACAACTTTCAGCTTGCATGGGCATCAGCACAGCAACCACTCATATTTATAACTCTGATAAATGGCCTTTCATTTGTAAATTTATAGTGTATCCATAATTTCTTTAGGGAACCAAGGGCTTCATTCAAAAATTACTACAATATCTATCCAAGATGATGGATATGGTTTATTAAATTAAATGCTTTTAAAAATTAAAATCATATTGTCAGGAAAAGGGTCACGTTCTTTTCTGGTTCACTCACATTTTATAATGATAAGAACTGCACTCTCAGCATTTATAGTGCTTAATCTAGATAGCATATTAATTAAATATGTCCAAATACATTGTTCTTAGGGGTATATCACATCCACATGAACTACTGGACATCAAGTTCAACTTAAATTTATTGTTACATTTTCTAAACCTATTCCCCTATACTAAGTTATAAAAAACATAAAATACCATTAGCATATAGCATTTCTTATTTATACATTTGGTGCATTTAAGTACTCAGGACTAGTCCCAGCATAATGAATGACTTATTGTAAGCACAGAGTACTATAGACCAAAGCTTCAATAAAATTACTTATATAAAAAATATATTTGCCAATAATCAACATTAACTAAATAAGAAGTCCTATTTTGTCCCAATGTGGACTTTGTCCAATTGGAGAAATAAACAAAGAAGGTGAAAGATAACAATTATTGCTAAAGTAACCAATAAAAAGTCAAATCATCAGTGTTATAAATGTGAAGAAGAAATATGCATTGCTAGTATTTGTCATGTGCTCTGCATACATTCCTATTCTCCCTTCATTTGCCATCATTTACTAGTCAGTGTGAACAAACACAAATATCAGTATTTTTTAAGAGTTGTTTTAATAGACTTTTAAAAAATCTCTCCTATTATAGAATCTACCAAAGACTGAACTCAAGTTTAATTATTTGATTTAGTTAAATGAACAAAAACTCCAAATAATCAACTTTAGCATTCGCTCATCCAGTTCAAATAACAATCGTTCCAAATACTGGAAAACTTATATGCAAAATACTTATTAGTTATGAGCTCTCTGTTTTGCTTAAATTAAGCATTAAAATATTAAAAATAAAAATATTTTACATACCCGATTGAAAGGCTAACTCCTTGTGGACAGGAACATATTAAACATCTTGGAGGGTCTGTGGTCAGCACAGCACCTGGAATACAATACACACCCCATAAATGTATGAGTGAATTAAGTGATATGGTGCTGATTGGAATTCATTTAGAAGATATAAATTCAATAAAATAACTTTTCTATACAACGACTCTCTTCCTTGAGTCCATTCTATCCAATTAAAGTAGCAGAGCACAGTCTTAAAAATTTGAATGGCAATTTTACTCTGAAAACTCCATTCTCAAGAATAATTTTTCTAAATCTTTATTACATTATATTTCCTATTGTCTTTTGGCTTTGGTTGAGGCAGTACAGGAAAGTGTTTGAAATCATGTACTTTGCAGTCAAGGTGACACAGTTCCAAATCCTGGCTCCATCATTTTCTATTCAGATGGTCTTAAGGAGTCACTTAATCTCTCTAAATCTGTTTTTCTTTCAAATAAGATAATTACAATACCTTTCTAAAAATGTTCAGAGTATTACAGGAAACCAAGCTTAGCAAACTAGCTGACACATGTATGCCTCAATAAACAATAGTAGTATTCCCATTTATTCCTTTTTTCCTTCCCCCTCTTCTGTGTAGGGAGAAGTTGATCTTTATCCAAGAAGAGTTCTGGCTATGGGGTGGCAATATCTAGGTCATCAGAATGTCATGCCTGGTAGGAGTGTCTTTGTTTGCCTGAAGGCTTTGGCCATGAGATAGTCTAACATAAATTATGATGAGGATTTTGGACTAGTAGTATCAATTTGCCTCTGGGAAGAACTGGAAATTAAGATATTAGCCAAACAAGAACATCTAGGAAGGCCTGAAGAATAAGGGTCAGCGCTTCCCAAGCAGTGACTGACCAAATTGCATTAAAAACTCTGGACATAAAAGGCTCCAGTGAGCTTATCACAGACCACAAATTAACAATGATAATATTGAAAATTAATGAAACTGCTATGAACAAGAATTTTTAAAAAATAATAAAGGTACTATGCCAGATGCTAGAGACTGAATATTTGTGTCTTCTCAATATATGTATACTGAAACTTAACGCTGAATGTTATGGTATTAGGAGCGCCTTTGGAAAACTTAGTTCATGATGGTGGAGCCCTGTTTGGCAATGCTCACTGAATGCTGTCACATATCTGTGCCAAGAAGAGAAATGTATCCTGAATCCATAATGTATGAACAAAGGAAGCTCTTCTAGCCTCAGGCTCAGTCTTATACTTAACCCTTGGCACATTTTAATCTGTATCCTCTCCCTGTAATAAACTGTAACCAGGAGTCTAACAATTTTCAGCAAATTCTGTGACTACTTCTGGCAAAGTATCAAAGCTGAGGGTGGTTTTGGAAATCCCTCAAACTTGCAACTGGTGTCAGAAGGGAAGGTGGTCTTGTATGGAGGACTGGCTCCCTCTAACTTTGTAACTGACTAGCTGAACAGTTCAACAATCATACCTTGCTTCTTCAAATGTAGAAAGCCCAAATACTTTGAAAGATACCTTACTTTACCACTCGAGTGAACTTAACAAAGCTCTCACTGCTAAAAATCACTTTGAAGGGATGGTGTTTACATATAGATTGTATGAAATTGCTTTATTTTCCTTACACAGATAATAACAGCTCCTTCCCTTCCAGTAGATACATAAATGTTTTGTTTTGGTAATATGAATGGTATTAATATCTAGAAGTGAATGAGTCATATACAAGAACAATTTCTAAAGATAAGTAATAGTAAATCTTCATCTATATAACATTATGATGCTCTTTCAACTAAAATGTATACAAAGTAAGTAGCTAAACTGTACCATATAAAAGAAAGTCATTTTGATATCTGAGAAAGGTAACTGATAAGATGAATTAGTCTTTGAACAAAATATTAATTAAACCATATACTGCTTTTGCTTTTCCTAAGTACTTAGATTATTCTAAGGAAAAAACTTTATAATTTTGTGTAAAAAAAAAACCAACCTTTTACAAATAACATGGTAGGAAGAATTTTAATTTGGACTTCCAAGTCCCCCAAATTGATAAACATATTCTGAAAAGTCCCCAGAAATGTGAATATTATGAATTTTACTTTGATGAACAAGTTACATAAAACAGTTGATTTTTTAAACAGGGAGAGCATCGGGGTGGTCCTGATTTAATAACATAAACCCTTGAATCTTGGTCTGGAGAACAAAGACAAAGAAAGATGGAGATGTGAAACATAAGGAGGATCTGCCTGCTGGCTTCAGGATAGAGGAGGGTACATGGCAAAGTCTAGACATAGTCTCCAGGAGCTATGGGCAACCACTAGCAGATCCCACAGGAAAGAGGGACCTTAGTCCTACAGCAATAGAGGTGAATGAGGATGGAAATGGATTTTTCTTCAGACAGGAACTTATCCTGGCTAACCTTGACTTCAGCCTTATGATTTCCTGGGCAGAGAACCCAGACAAGCCATGCTAGACATGCTTGAACTGAGAGCTAGAAAATGGGCATTAATTTAAATACTTCAGTTTTGATTATTTGATACACGCCAATAGAAAACTAATACACAGGAACTGAAAATTCTGTATTTATTTTACTTAGCTCTCTTCAGACTTTCACTCTGAAAACAAATATCACTTATGTGCTAGGTTTCATTAACCACACAGACCACAAATTACCAATGATAATGAAATTGCTATGAACGAGAATTTTTAAAAAATAAATAAAGGTATTATGCCAGATGCTAGAGACTGAATACTTGTGTTCTCTCAAAATTTGTATGCTGAAACTTAATGTTGAATATACGGTATTAGGAACATCTTTGGGGAGGTAATACAGTCTCTTTCCAGGGACTGAAGGGCTCACTCCCACTCAAATGCCCTTAGCACCTGAGAGACAAGCATGAACATCCTGGTGTGGAGAACAGATTTTCCTTTAGAGAATACGACTCTAGGGAGCAAAGAATGCAGGGCAGAAAGCAAAGGGAACTGATAGATAAAGTGTGCATAGACCTAACTGAAGGATTTTCAATTGTTGAAACAAAAACTTCAGCAGGAGGAATAAGAAAAGGGACAGCTCTGTGGTGAACAGAGACACTTCTGAGCTCCAGTGCATAGCACTGGTACTGTTGGACACCATATTGTTTGGAACCATCAAGGAGGCAGGACTGGAGGGAGAAATAACCCACGCCCCCACCATCAGAAGCATTTGTGGCCCTTGGACAGTGCTTATGGTTACAGATGTCACAGGTAATGTTCTTTCAGCTATAAGTCCTGTGATGACTAGAGCAGCTCCTGCCTTGAGTAGTGGCAGGCAGAATGAATCTGAAGCTCTTAACATAGGTAGCTGAGCTCGCATTTTCAGAGAAAACTCAATTCATGGAACTTGCAGGAAACAGACCTCAGCTGCAACTCCAGGAGGATCACAAAGAGCCTCCACTGATCCCAGGAGAGAGTGGCCACACACGAGGCAATGCTGAACAGCCCCTCCACACTATGACCACCTGCCTGAAACCTAATGTAAAGCCTGCAGGTCCTAGCAGCTAGAGCTCCTGCCTTTCAGGAAAGGACACAACTTGCTCCAGTGACTAAAACCCAAGGAAAAGACTGAGTCCACCTAAAGGGCTGCTTTACTATGGACAGCTCCCACAGTCTCCAAGAAAATCCAACCCTACACCACTGGCAGCTGCGATCAGGAATATGGTCTGCCTGCTGCTTGAGTACACAGCTACCAGGCCTCTCTGCTCAGATGCATACCTCTGGAGAAAATGTTTCCTGAAGCACTGAGATGACAGCTAGGCTGCAGTGAGGCAACAGCTTCAGTCTGAGACTCCCAGGAAAGCTCTAACTATGGAAATAGCCTGGAAGAGAGCAAGAAGGCAGTTTATATTCTCAGTGCAAGCACCCCAAACCTTAGGGAGGCTTGAACCCGAGGCGCTCTCCAGCAGCAATCTCCTTATATCTTGTTGCCCCAATTTCTGCCCACAGGCTGGGCTCTAAGCTGCTTCCAGAAAACCCACTACAATGATAATGGAGGGACGTGCCTGGAAGCCAGGTCTCCTCTCTATAGCTCAGTGCCTTTCCTCACATTTTTCTAACCTTTTTGAAAGGCAGTAATGTTTAAGAATAAAGACTCTGAAGTCAGATAGCTATGTTTGAATTCCTGTGCTCACTCAACAGCTATGTGATGATATGCCTCAGTTTCCACATCTATTAGACATGGGTAATAATGCCTATTGCAAAGGATTATTGCTAGAATGAAAAACACTAATACAACTAAACATGTAGAACCATTTCTGGTGCCCAACAAGTACTTATTAAGTGTTGCTCTTTATTATTATTATTGCAATAGTACTTTTTGGAAAAGAAGGAGGCCAAACCCTCAAGAGCCCCTCAGCAGCACACAAAACAGACTATAAAAGCCTTGTTAATACTATCTGAGATAGTCTAGACTTTCCCTCTGAAAATGCTAATCAGTAGCACTTTCCTAAACACACCATAGAGATAGCAGAGAGTAAATTTTTGTCTGGACTAGAAAATGCTAAAAGAAAGAATTAACTAACAAGGTTTTAGAGAGGCGACTAGCCTCTCGTCTTAACTTTATCCGGAATAACTGGACTTGAGAGAGTCAGCACACCTCCAAGTCTCAGTTTTCCTTTTTGGAACTCTCCTACCTAGGGATCCTTCTTAAGAATTCTCAAATTTCATTCATTGCTCAGGTCAAAAAGGAGATTTCATATATTAATTAAGAATTCTACCCAAGTGAACAATATATAAACCTTAATTACCAATTCTTTTGTTTTCATGTTTTGGATTAGATTTCCTGTCATTATTAATTTCCGCATGATTATAAGAAAGCATGTATGATTTGCAATTCAAACAGTCTTTAATCTTAAGAGGGTCTCCATGGGTGGAAGCAAGGGCCAACAAGCCCCTAGCATATCCCTGGCATACTCCACCGCTTGCTACTTGCTTATGGGATCTTCACTCATAAAGGAAAAGCGCTGTACAGCTTTAAAATGACTTCATTCCCATATTTACATATTTTTAATAGGGCTATGATGAATCTCCTTCCGCTTGACTCCTATTTTGAGCTGTGATATTTTAATCTCCATTCTTGCTGCAACTTAGCAGATGAATGTGCAGTGTGACAGAGCTCAGAGGAAATAGTATAAATAAAGCAAAGTGGAGCTATGACATCTCACATTTTATAGCTTTTTTATTGTAGCCGAAGCATAAACAGAGCACAGCTGTGTTATACTTACCGCTGTGCGCACTCCCTCAATCCTCACCCCCTATTGCTTTTAAAAAGATAGTGCTCTTATTCAGAAAGCTCTGGCTGTGGGTAACATGGCCCCATCTGGGAAGCCTCTAGCCCCCAAACTCTACATTTGATGCCTTTCTCCTTTTACACATGTAGATTTGTCATATTTCATATTACTCACTTGACTGAAAACCAATAAGCCCACTATCATCCATATCGTATGGACGCCACACAGTACACTGCTTTTCCTTATTGAAAAAGGGATCCACCACCAGCACTGTAATTATGACTTCTTCTCAAAACACACTGCACCCAAATAATGTACAGATGCACTCTTAATAGGAGACAATTAGTTACAAAATAGTGCACTTTCTTAATGAAAGTCCTTTCTTAGAATGAATAAATTGTTATTTTTCACTTCCAAATAAACTCTTGAGTTGTATTGGGGTGAGAGTTGGAAACACCAAGAGGATAAGATGAGACAGAGTTAGAAAAGTGCTGTTCCAATATGCCAGCTAATGCTGCATGCTAACACAATTATCAGTTCCAAGGGCTGGGAACTTTTCAGGTCAGTGACATATTTCAATATGTCTGAAGAAGAGAGCATAAGGCAGTAGGTAGCATCTTCTATACTCTGACAAGTACCATATTAGAACAGAGGGCTGATGAGTCCAGAACAAGCCCTGATCATAGCAGAGCCAATCAGAGTCCTTCCCTGAGATGCTACAGTGGGAAAAGAAGCAAGTCATAAAATTCCAGTGCTGTCACCACCGCGATATTTCCTCCCCTACAGAGAAATCCTTATTGCAGCAAAAAAGAATTAAGTCAACCCCCAAAGTGTCATGAAGACAAGAGAAAGGATCATGTGCTGACAGAGCTGTGCTCCCCGGTTCCAACTATCCAGAGCCCATCGACTTTCCTCCCCCCACTCTGGTTATTTGCCTTCCTGGTATTCATTCCATTACCCAACAGATTTCAGTTTTTTTTTCTTAAGCTGCCTCAAATTGGGTTTTATCACTTACAAAAAAAGAATCCTATTACACCTTCCAGAAGAAGATTCTTTTTCCAGTTGGGTTAGAATTTATCCTTCCTTTTTCAAATACCATCACACTATTTATGGAAGGAAGGAAAACCCTCTGGGTGTGTAGAGGAATGTGTAATGAAAATTCAAAAGACACATGCATCCAAGTGAAAAGAATATAGGGGCATAGTAGCCTACACCCCATCGAAGTGAAATGAAAGACAGAAAGATTGATTTGCATCATCATTAACATGGAAGGAGAAAAGCACCAGAGCACAATCAGGCAAGAACCACCTCCATTGACATACGCAATTGTTTCGAAACAACAGGCCCAACTGAGCTAAGGCAGGGGCAAAGTTGGTATCCCAAGCTTCTCAGCTATCTATCCGCCCAAAGTTGCTCTTCTGCCAAGCTCATTGTTTATCAAGCTGCCAGCCCAGCCCAGGGATCTGATTAGCAATTTGCACTTTTGTGAGAGGATTAACAGAATTCCTTTGTTTTGATGTCGGATTATCAAACTGCATCTTTAAAGAGGTGTGACCTCATCCAGATTCATAAGCCTGCTCCCTGGAGAATGACTTGAATTTTACTCCACTTGCGCAACATATAATTTCATAAAGGAGTTACTGTCAAAACATGGTACTTAGTTCTTGATGTGTGCGAAGAAGCACATTTGTAATGTAAATAACCTCAGAAGTTTTGTGATATTTTAAAATAACCCATCTGGTGGGAAAACAAGGATTTTCAACCCATTTGGTTCCAGCACAAGTAAATTAGTGCGTCTGTAGCTCATAGAACCCAGAGATAAACCCCATTCCCAGAATGAGACTCATGTACTCTGATTTTCAGGGGCAAATGTGTCTAATTGTTCCATGTTCTTGACATATTTTTTTTTTTTAAAGGAAAGCAGAATGCACAAGAGAGTAAACTGAGGAAAACTAAAGAATTTGATGGAGCAGGTCAAATGAATAGTAACAGCAAATTGTTTCCTGATGATTTCTATCATTAGCTTTATCCAAACACAAAGAGGAATGAGGAGTGTACATAAGGGTTTCTGTATTTTGAAATTTGTTCAGTAACAGGCAAGTAGTTGCAAGGAAAAGTTTGGAATTTCTACCAAAGTTTGAAATAAGTAAAATACTTCTATGAGGAACATCTACTGGGCAGGATGTAGTGGGCTGAGAAAATCAGGCTTTGCACTCGTCATTTTCACTTGAGGAAGCAATCACAGCAGCATGCACGAGAGCAGTCAGCCTGTGGAAGGCATGCGGGACGCTGTTTGAGAAAGTACAGAAATGACCATCAGCTACAAGTGGCAAAAGGGGATCAGACCACACAAAAAGCCCAAAAAGCCAGGCCTTGCTACAGATCGAGTAGGGGCTTTCCTCATGGACAAATGAGAAATCAAAACCAACCAGGAGTCTAAGCGTTCTGATTCATAAAAAGGAAACAAATATAACTAAGTATGTGTATTTACTTTTAATATTAATATAGATTGTTACCCCAGAGTTGGTAGGGTTGGGGAATGTTTTCATAAATCAGGGAACTTCAGTAAGAGTATTGGGCAAGGTCCGATAAATCAAATGTGAGATACGTCTGTCTGCAAACACAACAGATGCACACATGCCTCTTAAATCACTGGGTGACTGTGTAGATTCCAGAATTCAGCCAGAGAATCTTTTTTAAGATATGAAAATTGTGTACCCCAACTTCCAGCCAGAGGATAACAATAATATTTTTTATGAAGAAATCTCAGTGGGGTCATCTATGTATTCCTCTCTTATATTTGATAGTAGTGCTTCAGTATGAACCATTAGCTACTCTTGCCTTTCTTACCAAATTAGAAATGTCTCTTCAGAACCTCATACAAGGACCTACACATGGCTTGGTGTTCAGTAAAAGTTGGATAGATAAATTCAAAAGACTTGTGATTAATTAATAGGGATATGATAGCTGTTAACACATCAGACAAGTAATTCAGGAAGAAGAATGAAAAAAACTATTAGTCAGACTTTCACTTTAACCCTAAAGCTGCCTATATAGAATTCAAGAAGAAAAAAATGTACATTATTTATGTCATCTTTAGATTAGATACAGAACAGCAGCTAAAATCAACCTTGAATTTTCATTTATTCAACATATATTTATTAAATGTCTCCATTTTCCAGGAATCATCGTGAGCTCTAGAGATACAAGAGTAAACCAAAACCCAATCTCCTTAATGCAGTAATATTCTACTCAGGGGGACAAAAGATAAGCAATAGGCAGATATATACATACATATATAATGTTAGTTGGGGAAATGTCAAGAAAAAAAATTAAAGAGACAGTAGAAAGTATTTAGAGGAGGGCTGGAGAAAACATTAGCTAGACTAGTAGAAAGGGCTCACCAAAAGGGTGACATTGAGTCAAGACCTAAAAACAGCGCTGGAATGGGTCATGCATTCCAGGGCAGTGGTACTGCAGGGGTGAAGGAAAGCCCCTAAGAAGGGCAGCACCCTGTATGTTAGAGAGGAGCAATGGGAGGTAGAGCTAGTGCAGCATGAGAGAGGGGCAGCAGCAGGTGGAAAATTCAGTGAGAAAGGGATGGAAGAAGTCATTGGAGGGTCTGAGCAGAGCAGGACATAATCTGACTGAGTTTATTTGTACTTTGAGATTCACCCTGGCTGTCAGATGAAAATAAACAGAAGAGAAACAGTGGTGAGATTCAGTGAGGAACCTTCAACCACCAGCAGAAATGATGGAGGCTTGGACCACCCGGTAGGGGTAGAATGAGGAGAGCTGGTCAGATTCTGGAAATATTTTGAAGATGGTGCTGATAGAGTTTTGTCCAGGGGTTAGATAGAATACAAATGAGAGGACTCCAGGATGATGAAAGGTTTGGGGTCTGAGCAAAGGGAAGAAAAGATTTGCCTTTAACTGCACTGGGGAAGACTCTGGGGGAGCAGGCACATAGGAGCCCTTTCACATCTACCACAAGGAGTTGGCCCATGAGTTCCAGAGAGAGGTTGCAATGTAAAAGAAATTTATAGTCCCAAGAACAGTTTTTCTTAGCTCCAACCCTTAAAAGTTGTTGTTTAAATAAAAATAAAAAAAGAGATTTGATTTAAAAACCATGACAGAAATTGCACTGTCTTCAATAATAGTTTTGTTTTTTTTTTTTAAAGTTGAGAAATCTTGATATGGCCATTCATTTTTAATAGCCAGTTCCTTACAGCTCATCATATACTGATTAATCATAGGTAGCTAAATTCATACTGTCAAAGATGTAATGGATGTTAATGCAACAGCCCAGGTTTTGTGGTCTGACTTGAAATATGATTAGGGTTTAGAGAGCCCAGAAGGACAAATTTGTAGCCCCTCCCAGGAACACGTACTTCTCACATTTTCCAACAATGGCAAAGAAACTTAATTCAGTCTTCTATGGATCTGTTGATAAGACCTCATGCTGAACACATTTTAAGACCACGTTTTATCTTTAAAATGTATGTGAAATTTAAACAAACAAATTTTAAAGATTAAATGTCTTAACATATTTATTAAATTATCAGACTTTCCCCAAAACATTATGCAAAATTTAGACAACTATATACTACTTTATAATCATCATCACCATCACCCATTACATCATCATCACCACCACCATCATAGCCATTTTTCTCAGGCCTCACGATGGTTAGGCTTGTGTGATACTTTTGTAATACTAAATACCAGATCCTGCATATTATTGTATGTCTTAAATCATTTGATCCTAATATTGGCACTGTTATTCATAAATATTTCTTATACTAATACATCTTCGTCTCTGCATTTTGACACTGATTACACTGCTACATCTTTAGTGTAGCACAAAGTAGAAGTCCCAACTTTAGAAAAAAACTAAACCAATCAAGTAACTTCTCTAAAGCCATCAACATAAGTAGCCTGCAAACCACTGGCATGATCGCTCACTAACTTTTCAGTCTCTTCTACCGCTGTCATCCAATGCCTGTAGATCCCATCTCTGCAAAAGTCAGAAATCACATAAATCACATCTTCTAGATACAGCATCAGCTGTGCCTTCCATGGGGGATCTGTCACTCCCCCTGTAAGTCCTGAAGGGATTACGATGAAACACGCAGAAGGAAAGACATAGTTTTTTGACATCTTCAAGTGTCATGAAAGATAACCATACTTTTTAGGTTATTAAAGTGCCACCTTCTTACAGTCATTTTAAACTACAAAGGCAAGTATGATTAACATACATAATCAGTAAAATTGTAAAGAAGCAAATTTTACTTCTCCCAGATCCTACATCAAAGAAGATGACAAGCTTCTTTCTTTTCCTTCTGTCACTTCTCTCTTCAGACAGTTCCTAACCACATTTGAATCCAATATATCTTGTTGGGGAAGATTGACATTAAGGTGAAAAACCCCATACTTATACTCTGCCCTTTGCTTTCTCATCCTCATCAAAATGCTTTTCTTCTAGTTCTTTTAGCCAAAACCCAAACCTTGCACTTACAAGATTACTGTCAATAGGTTAGCAGTCAGAGGCAGACACGTGGAGTCGCAAGAGAACTTTCAGCGTTCATTAACCTATCCCTTACATAAAACTGGAATCCTCTATGTAATTTCACTAGTATCATCTAACACTTGGTCCAACTCTGTTTCCAGATATCAAAACTCACTCCACTTTGAGTCAACACATCTGATTTTAATTTTCTTCTACTGGACTTACTTTTGGACTTACATCAGAATTGCATGTGTGTTCACATGCTTTACCTCTTCACACAGGTCTGTGCCCTGAGATGCTGATTCACATCAAGAAACTCCCTTGTTCCCAGGCTTCCGGCTGGGTTTTGCAAATGGAATGCATCAGCAAGACATCAGAGAGCCAGAGAAGCATTGAGTCAATAGTTTAGCATTTCTGCAGCTCCTTTCCTGAAGGTGACTGACATGTCAGAATCAAGTGTGTCTCTCCAGTGGTGTCTACTCCCAACATCTATCCTGGTCCCTGAATAACAACTTTATTGAGATATAATTCACATGCCATACCATTCAGCCATATAAAGTGAACCATTAAATGGTTCTCAGTGAAGTCAGAGTGGTACACCATAACCACAACAAACTATGGAACACTTTACTAATCTAAAAACGTAACTTCACGCCCACTAGTCATCACTTCCTATTTATTCCCAACTCCTTAGCACCAGGGAGCCACTAATTTCCTTTCCGTCTTTATAGATTTGGTTCTTTAGACAGTTTATATAGATGAAATCATCTAACAGGTACTCTCTTGTAACTGACTTCTTTCACTAATGTTTTCAAGGTTAATCTATGTTGAAACACGTATCAATACTTCATCTTATTGCCAAATAATATTTAATTGATTGGTTATATCATTATATTTATCCGCTCATCAGTTGATGAATATTTGGTTTGTTTCCACTTTCTTCCTATGAAGAATAATTCTATCATGAACATAGTGTACACACTTCTGTGTACATGCGAACATGTAGACTTAGGAACCGAGTTGCTGAGCTAATTCATGATACATATCTTCTGAGGAACTGTCAGACTTTTTTTTCTAAACAGCTGCCCATTTTGCATTCCCATTAATAGTGTATGAGAGTTCCAATTTCTCTATATCTTATCATCCTTTATTATTACCTGTCATTTTTTTCTATTATATTTATCCTAGTGAATGTGAGGTGGTATCTTATTTGCTTTTTAATCCTGTTCATATCTTTATAGCTACTCCCTTTGTTGAGCTCTCCTCAAATCATTTCATTTAAGCCCATATTGTTTTTGTCAGATCCTTACTAATTCAAATGACAATCATTTTTCATGTGAAGAAACATTCTTTGAAGGATGTTTTGAAATAGTCCAAGTTCCTCTGTTTCAGATTAAAACAAGTCTTCTTCAAATGAACTAATGATTTGTAGTTCACTTCCCTACTTCACCAGTTTCAGATATTACATTGTCAAATACATTTTTAAGGTTTAATTTCAATTTATTTATTCCATAAATAACATGTGAACTGACTAGTATACATTTCACCTGGTGCTTATCCCATTGGTTATGAAACTTCTGATAAAGGTGCTATTACCTTTTTTTTGAGCAGTTTTGTCTTACTGTTGGCTTATATATTAAACAAAAAAAAATCAACCAGAATCTTGCCAATGGGCTATCAACTCAGATATCCCCTACCTATTATTGATAAATTGATTTAGAAATTACATACAGGTTTTCTTTAACATTATTAAACTCCATCTCATTACATTTTGGACAAAACTGAGCCTATCACTGACTTCCTTAGCACCAAATGAAATAAAGTTTTTAAAGCACTAAGTATTATCTTACAAAAAAAAAAAATGGTACTTTAAAGTTTTAGTTTCCTCTGTCTTTCTTCCTCCATCAAAGTTTTTAATAAAAATAATAAAGGAATGAACAGAATGGTGGCAACTTACTCTATAGACCTCCCTTTAGGTCAATGATCATATACTAATCTTTACCCTTTAGATATGGTTCTTCAGCCATGAATCCATATTACCACATTATCCAACAAACAAAGTTACTTTATAATTTCTCAGAATGTAATGACATATTACAAAAATCTATTTAAATTATCCTATCTGATAACAGGGTAGCTCTTTTAAAAGGAAATAGGTGAAAGCTGTATGATAGAAAACTAATACCTGTTTCTAGTGAACATTACTTTTTCTTCCAAGTGTATGGAAATGATCTACATAATAACACAGTGTAAGATGTTACTAGAGTTCTTACCATATAATGTTCAAAAAATGGAAACTTTTGTCTCATTTTAAATTTGGTATAATATTTACTCATCTTGAATCTTCTGATAATTCTAATCTACAGGCTATTCCAAGTTTTACTGATTGGGAAGGGGGTTTCAAAAAAACTCTAGCCAGTAAGCACCTCACCACATCCACATCCTTCTCCAGTATGAGCTAATTATGGGCAGGTTAACCATTCAATACTTGAAATCAAAATGTCTAAATACTACCCTCGTTTGTTCTCCCCACACACAAACACATCCAAACCATCGGTTAAAGCCATTCAAAATATATGAAATATCTATGGTTGGATAATCTTTCCAACTCTACCACTACCACTCTAGTACAAAGCAGAGGTAACTCCGCTGGACTAAATGGTCTCCCCACTGATTCTGCTTCCATTTTTGTCCCCCTATAGTTTACTCCCTACATAGCAAGTGATTGACCACTTACAACCAACCAACATCCCCCCTCACATTTAGACAAAAACCCAAGTGACCTGACTATTTCTTTTTCTCCAACTTCATCTCCCTATTCACTACCTCCCATTCACAAACACCCTCCCCCTCACACCCCAACACCTGCTTTAACTACACCAGCCTTCTGGCTGTTCCCAGAACATGTTCTGACTAATATGTTCAGTCTCTTCTAGTTTTTTGCTTTTACCATTTCTTTTCCCTGAAGTTTCCCCATAGATCAGCACATGACTTGTCATCACTCAGGTCTCAGGTGCCATCTCCTCTGCGAACGGTCCCTGTCCTCTTTATCTAAAATAGCACTTCCCACACTACCCCTTGCTCTACTTTATTTCTTTTATTTGACTTATCACTGTCTTTGAGTGTTGTATATTTATTTGCTTATTTCTCTCTTCACCACCAGAATCCAAGCACTTTCAGAACAGGGGCTTTTTCTTCATTGTTGACCAAGATCTTTCTGAAATCTATAATAATAATTGACACAGAGTGGGCACTCAAAAATAATACTTTTGAAATGAATTGAATGAAAGCCCTAAAGAAAGGAGTCTAATATATTCTGATCATGATGGAGACAGGAAGAAACATGTAGGACTGAGCAAGTTTTTCAGTGACTCTGTGCTTTAGGACCACCCATGAGAGCATGGTCTTCATTCACTAACTACATCAATCAACAGACCAACAGACCAACAGGTTCAGTCTGGATCCTCTGATATCTGAGAATGCAACATATGAGAGCCTTCAATCTCAAGTGTGGGACGTGAGTTGGTTTTTCTTTCCCCCATCCCCACTACCACTCCCAATTATAATAAATGAATAAAGTATATTCAAGCTATGGAAAATAAAGCAAAATTAGAAGCTGGCAAAAAGCAAACCCACTGCCTGGGGCAGCCTGGGGCTGATGGATGATGACAGCTAACAGACAAATCCTGTTCCCCATTCTAAATTCTGTCTACTAAACAAATTAGCAAGCTCATCAATATATGCACGGCATTTACCTTCTGCAGCAACAGCTGCTGCAAAATCATGAAGCTGAATTTTGGGGTTGTGGTCTTCAGATAAGATGCAATTACAGGCCAACCAGGGTCAGCGATAACAAAACGACAACCCCAATATCATAGGAAAGAGTTTTGAAAGGTTTGAGAGGATAAGGGTCACCTGGACTGAATCTCCCACTCACCCACAATCTCCACCTAACAGATATTAGAAAGATGGGATGTTTCAAGTTAATTCTTGAGCTACTAATCAGTTTTGTAAAATTTGTATGAAAAACATCAAGTGGTTAAGCAGACACTTGTAAGAGAAATAATCTTACATCTGGGTTATGCTTTAAAACGTGGTCCTTTTCATGAAAACTAATACTGTGTGGAAATTATATTTAACAATGACAAAACTCTCCTAGTCTTTAAAAAATTATGACACAATAGTACCTTCTATTTTAGCAAGACATATTTTGTCCGTCATCTTCAAAGACTAAAAAGTTTCAATACGACAAATACAAATCTTCCCCTAGAGGTTGAAAATGAAAATAGGAAAGGAAGAAAGAATTTTTATGATTAATTTTACAGGGAAAGGTTTACATGCGCCTCCATGAAAATAAAAATGGCAAACTATTCTTAAAACACCCTGCAGTGGGAAAACATAAAACTTTTGATCGTCTTAGTTAATGAAACACAGTAGCATTTCAGGACTGAAACCCGGGCCCTTATTCTTTAGGGGAAAAGAGACTGTAAGAAACTGGGTAAGACAGGAGACAGCCTGAGTGGTTTTCAGGTGTTTTCTCATTAGAGCTCTGAAATTCTTCAAAGTGGGTTTGGCACTCAAAGCAAAAGAAACCTCCAATCTCTGGTTACTCGAGCCCTTTTACAGGAAAAAAAAAAAATAACAAAGTAGTAGAGAGATCCCAAAAGAAAGCAAATCACTCCTCACCTGCGAAGGTTGGCCCTCAAGTACCTACTGTAGGTGAGAGAAGCTGGGACACATGACAGAGAGGAGCCAGGAAGAAATGGGCTTCCCTCCTGCCCCACAGCAAATCCTTCTGCTATCAGTCATGATGCAGAGGCTGTCCCTGTGCCTAGCTTGTGCCAAAGTCTCATTCCCACTGGTATTACATTTGAGGCTGACATCTATCGACTGTCTAGAACAAGCTGAAGACCTGGCTGCAACTAGGAGTGATGTCAAGGTCCTTGCCACCCTGAGGTCTCACAGGGCTAGTGTATTCCCACCTCTCTTCTGCTCACAAGTTTTTGGTACCTATCTTTTTAAGGCACCACCAGGTTGTACAAAGGGTACTTGTACAAGCAATAGTGTCCCCAGCAGAATGTGAGGAAATGTGTGATTCTTTGGGGGTCATATTTAGACTAGTCCCTGAAAGAGCTGGTTAGTACTAATAAATGGTGAAACAAGGGTGTCCTCTGGATCCATTTGCCTTAAGAATGGGGATGAAAACACAGAAGAAGGAATTATTTCAAACAACAAAAATGGCATATTTATTTTTTATTCACAATCACAATATTCTTACTGGCTTTCTGCAGAAATATAAACTTTTATTTTTTTAAATGATAATACACTGTTCACTAGGTGATGGGCTTCAAGAAACCACTCTCCCCTAACAGAATGATTATGATCTCACAGACTTTCTGTAAAGATCTGTTGATTAATGAGTATTCCACCACAGCCAGCTAGATATTGATGAGAATCCCCTTTTTCCTCCCTGTCAGTTAATGTATCTTGGAAAAGAAACTTGTTTTAAATGATCAGTCCCTTACTTCTTCAGTGAATAAGAGTGTTTATCTCAAATGTGCCATCACAGGGATGCGAATATAAGGGCTTCACTCAGGCACAGTACATGGAGTGTGAGTTTGGGTGACAGGTCTTTGGAGCCCCAGAAACTGCAAATCAATGTCTGCTAATGGCATTTTATAAGACTCACTCAACCAAGGGAAACATTTTAAGAGAAGAGCCATTTTAGAAAAGGGCACATTAATGGTGACATGTAGAAAGTATAAATAATTGGAGAGATAGATAAAATAGACAGATCTGAGCAACAAAATATATGTATATAATCTTCCTCTATTATTTTGATTCATATATTCTTTCCCTATTACTCTGATTTACTGTGTAACTTCAGATACATAAGCAAGCTCTCTGTTCCTACTTTCTTTATATATGAGGCTGATGGCAAAACCACTAAATTGTACTGTCAATTCTAACATGATTAAATTAAATATTCTACATTTGATTACCCTTAACGCTCCCAGAGGTTAGCTGACATAGTGAAAATTATGAATGCTACAGCACCCTACCTGTGAAAATAAACTATCAGTAGTGCATAGTCAGGACCGTTATCTCTCTCCTTATCTATTCTGGGGTGCTGGAAATAAGCAACTTGCTTCATTTTGCGGACCCTGACAGGCTGGGGCCTTGTCACACCACTGCTTCTAATCTTCCTGAACTCCCAGACTGAAAATCACTTTCAAAGAGGGATTTCCAGGGTACTGCCAGCACAGACATCAAAGCCTTCGGTTCAAAGGTCACATCTTCTCTGCCACCCCCCTGACATCTCCGTCTGGCCTGCCCTCCGACCGAAATGCCCTCTTTATCTCAAAGAAGTGCAGACTGATATGAGAAGGCATCTGGGAGGGAGGTTATTGGTTGCAATTGTTTGAAAGATTCTAATCATTGCAACTAGGGATCCATCCTCCGTGTCACATAAGTTGGAAAATGGGTCAGACATAATGCATTTGGTTAAGTGTCTAAACTAAAAAGGTGCTATTTTATTTTAAATGACATAGTCTTCACAAAGGCTAAGGTTACTAGTGCAATGCTCTCTCATTTTAAAACGTATCAGGGACATGCCCTCAGAGGGTCAGGCTTTCATTTGCTGATGTTAATTCTTAGCTGCCTGTTCCTTGTCTTTCATTGTACCCTGTGTCTTAGCTGGGCACGTTCCTGATTCCCTGCTATATCCAGACGGTCCATGTAAATAGTGTTTATGTTAAGGAAGTCATGTTCAGTGTGACTGGAGCACGCAGAAACTGATGTTGTTGTCACTTTAGATTAAGCTCTTATTTTAGTAAAGGAGGCAATTGGAGCAGGCAGCTGAGTGGCCGAATGAAATATTCAGCTCATTTCATTTAGAGCTGCCCAATTTCCATTGTTCATGCTGGCAAAGCTGGTTAACCCTGTTGGTGCTGGCACGACAGCAGCTACTGCTCACACACGTATCCACACACAGGCTTCCTCCAGCTGACACTCTGGAGTCATCCAACAACACACCTAGAAGTAATCAAGTGGGTGATGCGGAACAAACACCGTGGTGCGTCTGTGCGCTCTCCTGTCCACTTGTGTGCCGCAAGTGGATGCTTTATAACTGGGGGTCACCTGTATTTGTGTAGAGCATGCCTACGTACTCAGGTACAACTAAAGATGGGGAGCACAGAGACATGCTCAGAACAAAGTGGTTTTGTGATAACAGTTAAAATCTTGAAATGTAGAAAACATGCTTACCAAAGGAAGATATTGGACTTAATTCCTTGAAACACTGAAAGCATTGCTCTGTAACAGGGTTTATTTAAGACTGATGGACACCATCATCCCAGGACAAATGAACTAGTTACCTAAATTTGTGTTTGAATTCTACTCTTTGGAAGACTTAGGTATAGAAAACCTTAACAGTACTTGGCAATTTTCCTGCGAGTGCCAGTGACTAATCTGTCCTGATCACTTTTAGGAATCTGAGATACCTCTTCAGAGGCCCTCTGATCATTATAGCACTGCAGTCCAAGCTGATGAAAGTCTCCTGAATTCTGAAGCTTTCTCTTTCTCATTCTTTTTCCCTTCTCCTCCCCTCTACCTTTGCCCCGACACCTTCTTTCCCTCCCCTCGCCACCATCCCTCTCCCTCCCTTTCTTCCTTTTGAATAAATTAAACCAGAAAAAGAGATTATTATTAATAGCATAAAATTATACATATATAGACAACAAATACATATAAATAAATTACTTCTTATATCAAGCTATGATTAAACAAAGAACTTTTAAGAGTTCTGCACCCATACAAAAATACTTTCATAGAATGAATGATTTTATCAACTCATGATCCTGAGAAGGCAGAAATTCTGCTTTAGTTACAGCTTACAGATATTACTTAAGCTTAATTAAAGTAACAGTGGTATCAAACAATAAAATAACTAGTTGTTATTAGGGAGATGCCTGCAACTCTGAACACACACAGAGTGACAACTATATATGCTAGCTAAAAGTGACATTTACAGTCATTGTATCTAAATATTCAACAAGTATTTATCCTGTGGATCCAGGTTTTGGGGGGGGGGCCCAAAGTTTATGCAATTTTAGAGAGAGAATACAAATACAAACATAAACAGCTTAACATGAAACTGATTTTTTTTTTATCTTAAAGAACAGAAATTTATTTGTCACACATCTGAAGCAAATGTCTAGGATGAAGGTGCTGACTGATTTGAGTTTGGCTAGCAGGTGACAATCATCTCACTGTGTGCTCATGTGGCCATCCTTGGTGAGTGTGAATAAGAAAGATCTATCCTCTTTTACATCTAAGGCCACCAGTCTTATCAGATTAGGGCCCCATCCTTCTGTCCCATTTAACTTTGATTAATTCCTGAAGACCTCTTCTTCAAGTACCCTCACATTGGAGGTTAGAGCTTCGCCCTAAAATACCTACAAATTTAGGAGGGACAGAGTTCAGCCTCTAGTACCCCACTACCACCAGAGGGACAAAGAAAGCATCCTCTAAACCTAAATAGGTTCTCCGGAAGTGAATATTTTATGATGGAAAATTCCTGAACAGTCACTACTTTAAAATGCAGAAAAATATAACAAACATCACAAAAACTAGAAAACATAACATTCAGATTAATTAGCTTCCTGACCATGCCTCTATAAGGTTTCACCCCAAGGGTTGTTGTCTGCAAACTCTTGGATTGTCTCTTTGTAAATTGCATTTTCTGTAGACAGAATAGAAAGACAGTCCTTTCTTTTATCTCACATATTTAATCAAAGTTGTTTTTAACTGAATACAATTGAGATTCATAAAACATGCAACTGCTCACATGCAGTGGTACTTGCTATCTGTATTAATGCTACAAATGTGTGCCTAAAAACAGAGGAATTGGAGAAATTCTACTTAATAGTTATCAAAATATATATGATGCATTAATAGATGTATCAACTGCATTAGTCCTTAAATTCTTGACAGGAGACAACTATTACTGTGACTGGGCATTGACACAAACCATAACCTTTGCTTATAATATTGCACATCTGCTAACAAGAAAGATTTTCCACAGAATAACTTCTTGCTTTGTATGTTAGAAACTTAGTTTCTCTTCACACCCTCAAGGGTCAGGTGTCAGTGTTGGAGGACTTGTTCAGAAGGCAGATTGGCTTCTGGCTCTTTACTTAAGTGTGGCAACGCTCCACTGAGTGGACAAAGTGAAACTTTATTGATAGTTTCACTATAAAGGGCAATTTAGCAAGCAACGTAACTACATTCCATTTAATTTAAAATCACTGTACCCTCAGCAGGACTCTGCTTCAGGAACACCCCCTGCACAGCACACAGAAGTACAACCCTAGCCTTCTCAATGCATCACAAAACAGAAAAGTAATGCAGGGGGGCTCACATAATGGCACTAGTCATAAATGAGGGCACTGGAATAGCTAACGATGCATATTTTATCAAAATATATGTGACCATTTGACTATGTGCCTATGACCTCTCCTGAAACCTGGGGAAGACCCGGAGGCATTAGTACCCTGAAGCTTAGTTTTTGTTTCTAGTAAAACAATTTACCCCTCTTCTAGTTGAACAAATGGTTTTCTAAGTAACAAATATCAGAAACTGATCAATAATTGTGATTATAAACATCTACCAAAGGAATTTTATTTTAAGACATAGTGAGTCCAATTAGTAATTGATAATAATTGGAGAATTCATTAAAAAAAATATTTGGAGTAAATTTTGTTCTTGGAATTATAAAACTGTTAGTACTAATCTTCTAGAAAAACAAAGACCTTCTGCATCTAAGGCATAAACAAAACACGGAAATAACTTTTTAAAAAATGTCATGTATTTCAGCAGTTAAAAAAGCAAACAAACCAAGATAATGGTTGAAAAGAGCACAGAGAGCTAACCACCCAGCAGGAAGACTACGGAATATACATTTGCAATATTCCTTTCTGAAGAGCCTATGGAAATCAAAAGAAAGTAGTAATTCCAAAATTTAATCTTGATGGAATTGTCTCTGGTGCTGACTTTCAGAAACCTAATACAACCTAGTAACATCACCTCTAAAAACTACACATATAACTTAGGTCTGTTACATAAATGGGGTTAGCATATGTCTCCATTAAGAACACTAAATCAAATCATTTTACATACTAGTAATGTAAGAAAAGTTATCCATAATTTTAAAATAAGGTTTTCACATGAGTTTATTCTATTTTAATTATTTTTAGTATGCATTAGAAAGATAACAATTTTATACCTATATTGATTAAAAAGAGATAAAACATAAAATTCAAATCCAGTCATTAGTACTTAAGAAATCCATAGTGCAACTCAGTATACTTATACAGGTATGAGAACTTCTCCAAGTTTTAAAACCTTTCCCAAACCATTCGTTAAAAGAGTTTACAAGAAAATTTGGTCTTAATATTTAGAAATCAAATTCCAGTTGATGATTTCAAGATAGACAACCTAGTCTCTGAAGCAGGAGAAATCACCTGTTTTAATAGGTTGTTTTTAATAGTTTCATTTCTTTCCATTTTGTTTCTTTTCTTCCTTCCTCTTTCTTGAAACTATAGGAACTAGGTGGCCTTAACCACAAAAACCATTAAAAAATGAAATGTGAATCATAAGAAAATATTGTAAGATATCACATTTTTGAAAGGAAAAAAGTAAGAGTTGGGGGGAAGTTCTGAGCAACAGCAAAGTAAAAACACAAGCACCCTATCCCTCCAAGTTAGCTAGAGCAGACATCCATAAACAAAGTCAACTTTAATCAGGTCAAAGTCAACAGGGAACATTCAGCATCGTTTCAATGCATATAGCAACAGACCAAATTTGAACCTGCCAAGTTTAGATCCCTGTATCATTTTTCTGGTCTTTTAATCTAAACAGACAAAATACTTTAATGTAATAATGTGAACACCCCAGATATATCCCAAATTCCATTAGTAAAGCAGAAGAAATCCTCCACTCCCAACCTCAAGAAACATATACATACGCATGCATTTTGTGAGTGTTTTGCGAGTTGTAGATTATCATAGGTCAAAAAATGTATGCAACAGAACTGAAACCAGTAACCAAACAAAATCTTTTAATAGAATCTAATGGAAAAATTACTTATAAATTTCACTGTCTAAAACAAGGTTTAGCACAGTATGGTCTGTTCCAAATCCAGCTCAGTGACAGAAATAAGCATGATTTTATGAATGTGCATTTACAATCAATTTGATATTAATTTATGTAACTATTTAATATTACTCTGAATTAGAGTTATGCGAAATGACTTCCCCCTAAAAGGGTAATTCATTTTTTCTCATTCCACTTCTATAATTTAAAAAATCAACTGGATATTATAATATTTTAAATGATGTCAACAAAAATATTGTGAAAATTTTTCTCTCTTAAAGTAATTATATCATCTACTCAATGAACCCAACCAACCAACAAAGCCTAAAATATTTCCTATTTTAATATTTTTCATCCTTATCAGAAAATGTTTACTGACACCTGATCTAAAACCATCTGATCTACAAAACTGTTTTAAGCCCACCTATTTCTAGCTTTCATATAAATATAAGCAATGCATGCATTTAGAGTGTATAACATAACTACTTACATAAGATTTACAACCACCTCCTAATGCTTCCTAAATCACTACCAGGAAAAAAATGCCCACTGAAAATAGATTCCTATGGAGAGCTCACAATAATGAATGGTATTTATCTTACTTACAGTAAAATGAAAAAGGAGGTACTGATCTTGCCCAATAATTTACTCTGAAAAAATTAAAATTATAATGTCCAGGACTAATAGGTGTATAGACAAGAAAACCTATTTCTACATTAACTAGAGCAGTAGTTAAATGCCACAATCTATATGGAAAGCTGTTTGGTAACAGATTTTTAAAAGTCCATTAAAATACCTACAAACTAGTACAGTAAATGCACTTCTGCAAGTCCAAAATATGAAAACATACACACTCACAAAGATATTCAATAAACTGCTATTTACAACAGTGACCTGGTCCTACCATTCCTCAAGTTACAGAACCTAGATAACCTGAGACTGTCCTGTCCTTTCCACCACACCAGCACAGTCAATAATTCTTCCCCTTAGCCTCACACTTCTTTTTCTTCTTCATCTCTAGAGTACTATCTTGATTTAAGGACTTAGCCTTTCTCTTCTGGGTTACTACAGCATCATCTTGGGGCTAGATCTGCAGAGTGAGGTCTACAGTAAACAATTTGGAACATCTTAAAGAAAAATAAGTGAAATTGTGGATACAAATGTATTTCACAAATGACACTCAACATTACATGAAGCAAGATGGAGGGGTAGTAATATATAAAGTAAAAGTACTCATAACTAAATGAAGTTAAAACAAACTTCTTATAAATTGTACAAAACCATATGATCATAAGAACACAATTTAGAGTCCCTACCAAAATATTGCCAGAGGTCCAAGCAAATGAAGCATCCTTTATTTCAGCTTTACTTCAGCTTCTTGGTGTTTCTGGATCTTTACCAAATCCTCAATTCCTAAGACCTGCAATTTCTAAGCCATTCATTCAGTCATTTGCTGAGGATGGATTTTTCTAAAATGTAATTAATACACATATTTCTCTCCTACTTGAAAATTTTTCTTAAAAATCCCTTTCCAAATAGGATAATAATCAGCACACATAGTTTTCTAATTTTACCTCCACCTATTTCTCCAGCTTTTTCCTCCATTGTTCCAAACATACTGCATTATTTACATTTACAGTTCCTCTGAAGGCTATTTCAATCCTCCCATACATTAGCAGATGTTTTTCCTTCTAACTAAATGCATTTTCTTCTCTTTTTCAGTTAAAATTTTTCTATTTATAGTTTTAATTCCAACTTAGCTGTTAGAATGTTCCCATATCTGACAGTGGAGTTCAGAGCAAGTAAGCTCTTTGGCCCACCTGCCTCCAGTATTCACTTATCTATTACAAGGATTCATTCACTGACTGCTTCCACTGGAAATCACAGCACCTTCAGGACAAAAATCTTATTTACCAAGTGTCTGCATGAAGTAAATACTCACTAATCCTCAACTGAACAAATGAATGAAAAAGGAGGAGAAACAAATAGACCAAAAAGTTACTTTTCCTGCTTTTGATTTCTGATATTATGAACAATTTTCACTCTTATTTTAAAATATTTTTGTTATGTAATTCTATTAGTTTTATAATGGGAAATTTAATCTACAACAGAACATTTCCCTGTGACTTAGATGAGATCTGCTATCTAATTCTCTTCAAACTCTATACACACCTGTGCCAGGCTTAGTTTCATAGCCAACAGTGTACTTGAAATCATGTTCTGATGCCTGTGCACAAATAGCTAAATAAATATCATTAGTGTAGCTTCATTAAAGTGTATTTTTCTTAAACATTATTCAGTACACATATTTCTCAGTAAGTGAGCATCTATTTGATTTTTGGCAAGAAAAATTTTATGATAGACTTATTTCTATAGGTATGCATTTCAGACATGAGTTGAAAGGAATAATAAGAAATTTTGCCAACCAGAATAAGGCAGGGATGGATACTACAAGACTCAAATTATGTTCCTATGCATAAAGAATTGTTTCTGATTCACGACTATAATTCCTATCTCCTATCTAGGATTCACTAAAGAATAGTGTTTTAAAATAAAAATTTCCAAAATATCTGATGATTCTTTTAAATATCCTCAATAAAGATAAACAAATTTTATTCTTTTTATAATAAAGCAATCACTATCATTTTCCAGTAAATACAGGAATTATAGAACAAATAATTTAACCTTGTTCTTGTATGACTTAAATGAGTTTTATTGCCATTGTATAAATATGCCCTACATGAAGCAAACCACATATACATGGGACATTTAGATAAGAAGTCAAGAATGCAAAAAAATGCAAACCATAGGCCATAGAAATAACAATATCAAATTTAAATTGACAGTATTTTAGTAGCTTCAGAGATATTTTAATTCTGGCATTATCTATCTCTATCACTCAGATATAAATTACATTTCATTTATTTGAACCTTGCTTCTTTCACCATTGTTTGCAGAACAGAAAGTGTGAAGAATGTGGGTATCAATTATTGGGCTTTAAATTTTAAAAGCCTAAAAGCTTCTGGGAAATTGTAATGATTGCCAGGCATAGAAAACAAACTTAGAAGAGACCCTCCTATTTGTTAACTAAGGTACATGCAGGTTTAGATTCCTGTGAGTAGAACAGAAGATGGTCAAGGTGTGAATGACATTAGTAGCTCCAGGAACAAGTTAGGAATGAGGTGGCTACACATTAACCCTCTTCAACTCTTCCAAATGTGGGTGTAATGGCCAGACATCTGACTGAAAGATTAAACTGAGACACCGCCACTGAATAGGTATGAAGTTCACAGTAGAGGACCAGATCAAAATTTGGACTTTAAAAGAAAATCATGGTAAATGGTTGGATGGCTCTCAAATCCATCAAGAGAATGTAAAGGATCAAAAGAAGAGATGAGGAGAAGCTTTATGAAGAGGCTCTTGGACTGAGCAATCCTCGGGCAAGTCCCACGTTTCCCCAGCGAGCAGGAAGGAAGGTGCTACTACTCTCTCAAGTCTTCTCAGAGCTATAAGAATAATAATTTAGAGAGCCCAGATGTGTCCTCTAGTGTTTGTAGAACCTTACAGACAGCAGATTGCCTCTGACATTGAAAATCTGGACGACAAGAGGGTCAAGCTGATTAACAACCCTGGAATCTGAGAAGTACTGTACCCCCTGTGCCCGCAGAGTTCATAGGATGCATGCTTTCATGAAGGGGGTATGGGCCATACATGTAAGAGCCAGCCTGAAGACCAAGACGACAATCTAGAAGAAACCTTAATACATCAAATGAAAGACCATATGAGATGGACTAGCTGAACAACAGGAGTTAAGTGAGGAATGGACAGCTGAAGAAGCTCTGCCCAAGTTAGGAAAGTTGAAATCAGATAGGTCCAGCATGAAATCGTTCTTCCTCCAGAAATGGCCAAGTGAAAGTAAGTTTTAAACATCTGCAAGGCCCACAAAGCATGTTGACAGCTTAACATGGCACCACTTCAAGGAAAAAACATCCATATACCACTTATTTCCTTTTCTTTCTCATGCTTAAACCCCCTGGGCTTCAGCAACCGCAGCTGGCATGTAAGCAGGGAAGGAGGTGACATGACAGATAAAGAAATGACACACCCCTCCCACTGCAACAGCTCAGTTTAACAGTGGGCCCCCATCTGGAAAGGAGATGATCTGATATTTTAGTTTCTGAATATGATTTTAAGTGTAAAGAAGAATTAATTTTAATCTAAGAATAATCCTATTAGGTATCGAGCCTGCCTGGGGCCAAAATTTTATCCAGAGACAGAATATCCACCTTTCTCCCAAACTCACTTTAAAGAAACAAAGGGGAAAAAATAAATTATGCTTTGATTGATTTTCTAAGTACTGTTTTCCAAGTATTATTACAGAAAAATTAAAAACAAAAAACAATCAAATGTGTTGGAGGAAGATAATGGAGGAGGGATCTTCTTTCCAGCATGGAGATAAGACTCCAGAAATGGCTGAGTGCTAAGTCTAGGCAGGTGGACCTGCCCAGCTTTTCAAAGGACCTTCTGCAGTGGTACAAGTACCAGGGGCTTCAGAGTAGCAATAAAGAGTTTCTTCAGGTTCAGAAGAGCAAGAGCTTGCCCACTGCACTTCTAGGAGGTATTGGAAGAAGCTAAGCGATGGAAGATCAAGGTATGTCTCAGCGTGTCTCACAGGTACTGACAAAAGATGGTAAAGTAGAAGTGACAAGTGAAGAAATGACAATCATGGGGCAGGTTTGACACACCTCAAAAGCAAGGTACCTCACAACCTTATCTAGGATTTAGATGCAACTTTAGATTGCTGCCACATGGTAAATAGAGGATCAAAATATAAGTGAGATTTAGCTCTCAAAGCATATAGAAAGTCACATTTCATGTACACCCAATATGTCGACAGACATACTTGCCACATACAAGGAGACTGCCCAAGGATCCTCAGATGATCTTCAGATCTTCAGAGAATCCTCTCAAAGTGTGTTTACACCACAGAATGATTAAAAAGCCTGAAAAAGAATTAGAGTTAAGTCATTTGGAGGCAGATTCATGGTGTGATAGGTTGAGGTTAGCTCTTTCAAATATTATTTGGCTGTATGGGGAAAATACCAGTGGACTGTGATAAAGTGAGCGTGAGAGAATTCAGAACATCTACTACAGAACCCTAAATTCCACCTGGACAAATATGGAAATATCTGCAGAAGGAAAGAAAGTAGAATGTATCAGTCTGCTTTGTCTAATTTTGAAATCAAATGTTCCAAATCCCAATAGAACACAACAAGAGGAGGTATAGTAAGGAACTTAAGTTCCTCGCCTAGGAACTGGAAGTTTTCAAAGCATCAAATATGTTTCTATTCAGAGAAGAAAAATAAATCCAAAAAAGGACGTAGATTGCAACAGAGATGCTACTTTAGATAAAGTATTCAAGAAAACCCTCTTTGAAAAGATGAAATTTGAGCAGAGAGCAGGATGAAGTGAGTACCAGGAGGAGGTGCTTTCCAGGTAGAGAGGATTGCATGTACAAAGCCCCTGTGGTGAGAGCTTGCTAAACATTTCCAGGAACAGCAGAAAGGCCACTCTGACTGCTGCACCATATCTGAAGGAGTCAGAGGCAAGACATGAATGAGGTTGGAAAGGGTCAAAGGATGCCTTTGGATTTTAATCTAGAAGCCATCTGTAGGTTGTCATTTTTTTAATTAAAAATTTTTCATTGAGATAATTATAGATTCACATGTGGTTGTAAGAAATAAGACCAAGAGATTATGATACAATGTTCCTTCAACAAAATTAAACAAAATAATCATACCGAAAAATCTCCTGTGCCCATTATCCCATTTCCCCAACTAGCAGAGCTATAGTTCAATATCATAAGTAAAATATGAAAAATGCATCAAAATACAGAAGATTCCTATCACGGGAAGAATCACTTACATTGTGTTTTTTTAGAAGCCACACCCATTTCCCTCTTACCCTACCTCCTCCCTAAACCTTAGAAACTATTTATCAATTTACAATTTCTATATTTTTGTCATTTCCAGAATGTTATCTAAATGAAAATATCCATTCATTTTAATTATCAAGAGATTCTCCCAGATAGGTGTGCATCAATAATAAATTCATTTTTACTGCTGAGTAATGTCCTAGGGTATAGATCAAAGGAAGATACACTGCTTCCAGTTTGGGGTTATAATGAATAAAATTTCTATAAATATTCATATATAGGTTTTTGTGTGAACCTAAGTTTTCCATTCTCTGGGACAAATGCCCGGGAGTGTAATTGCTGGGCTGTATGATAGCTGTAAGCTATCTTTTCTTTAAAAATCTGCCAAGCTGTTTCTAGGATGCCTATACCACTTTACATTCCCACAAGTAGTGCATGCTTGAGGCATTTACTATGCATCCTTGCCAGCATTTAATGTTGTCCCTATTTATTTTAGTCATTCTATGCTTCTCTAAAGACAAATAATGTCAAATAGCTTTCCATGTGCTTATTTGCTATCTGAATATCCTCTCCTATGAAATTGTTTATTCATGTCTTTTGTTTATTTCCTAATTAGATTTATTTTACTGTAAAGTTCTGAAAGTTTACATTCTTTTGCCAGCGCTTTGTCAGATAATATGGTTTTCAAATGTTAACCATACTATAGCTTGTAATTTCATCCTCATAGGATCTCTCACAGAACACTTTTAATTTTGATAAAATCTAATTTGCCATTTTTTCCTTTTAAGGATCATACTTTTGATATAAAGTCTAAAAATCCTAAAGATTTCCCATTTTTTCATGAAAGTTTCACATTTATGTTCATGACATTTTGAGTTAATTTTATATAAATGGTAAACCTTAAGATATATTTTATTGACTATTAATGTCTGAAAGTTCCAACTCCATTTGTTGCAAAGGCTATGTTTCCTTCATTCAGCTGGTTTTGCACCTTTGTAAAAAAAAAAGAAAAAAGAAAAAAGAAAGAAAGTAAAAGGATACATGAAGTGGGTCAATTTATCTGGGCTTTCTATTTGGTCTCACTGATAGATGCCATCCCTCTGCCAATAGCACAGTCTTGATTACTGTAGCTATAAAATAAACTTGAAACTGGGTAGATTAATTCTTCCCATTTTTTTCTTCTATTTCAAAATTGATATTGTTAGTCTAGTTTTTTGGCCATTCCATATAAATTCTGTAACAATTTTTCTGAATCTACAAAAGTTTTGTGCTGGAATTTTGATAGGAATTGTGTTAAATCTACCAGTCTAGAGAGAACTGACATCTTTGCTAAGTCTTCCAGTTCAACAACACAGCATATTTGTTTATTTAGCTCTTCTACCAGTATTGCATGACTTTCAGCATTTAAATCCTCTACACATTTTGTTAGATTTATACCTAAGCATCTAACTTTCTTGAGCAATTGTAGTTGGTACTGTATTTAAAATGTTGGTGTCCAGACGTTCATTGCTATGACACAGGAATATAACAGACTTTTGTGTATTTCCTTATATCATGTTCTTTACCTTATTTGTTCAGAAAAGGTTTTTCTTAAGTTCCTTAAGCTTTTCTACATAAAAATTATTCCATCTGCAAATAGGAAGTTTTATTTTTTCCCCTCTGATCTTTATGCTTTTGATTTTTTTCCTTTATCTTATAGCACAGGCAAGAAATTAGAGTGCTATATTAAATAAGAGTCGTGACACATTTTACCTTTTTCCTAATCTCAGGAGAAATAATTTGACCTTTCATCATTAAGAAAAACATTAGTTGCATATTCTAGTGTAGTTTATTTATAGATATGCTTCAAGTTTGAGGAAGTTCTTTTTCTCTGTTCCTTTTTTTCTGAAAGATTTTTATCATGAATGAGTGCTGAATTTTGTCCAATTTTTTTTCTGCATGAATTGATAGGATCATGTGATATTTCTCTTTGAGCTTGTTAACACAGTGAAACACATTGATCGTTTTTCAAGTCCTGAACCAGCCTTGCATTCTTAAATAAACTGTACTTGGTCGTAGCATAATATACTTTTCCATATATTGCTGAATTCTATTTGCTAATATTTTCTTTAGGATTTTTGTGCTTATGCAGGATTTTTCCCCTAGTTTTCTTTTTCTGAACTATCTTTACTTAGTTTTAATATCTGAATACTACTACTTTCATAAGATGAATGATTTTTAGGGAAAGACTAGAATTGTGTTACTTCTTTAAATGTTAGAATTCTCCAGTGAAACCATCTAGAACTAGAGAGTCCTTTTTGGAAGTCTTAAATTACAGATCAAATTTTCTTAGAAATTATAGGGCTACTCACATCATCTATTTAATTTTGAGTGAATTGTGACAGTTTCAGTTTTTCAAGGAATTGGTTCATTTTATCTAAGTGTTCAAAGGTTTATGTGTAGTTGTTCGTAGTATTCCCATATCCTTTCTGATGTCTACAGATCTATAACAACATGTCCTTTTTCATTCCTGATATTGATGATTTCTATCTTTTCTCTGTTTTCTTTCAGTCAATTGTATCAATCTTTTCAAATATCTAGTCATTGATTCCTTTTGTTTGTAATTTTAATTAACTTTTGCATTAACATTTTGTACTAACATTATTTCTTTCCTCTGCTTACTTTGGGTATATTCAGCTCTTCTTTCTGAGTTCTTGACTTAGAAACCTAGATTATTTATTTTAGGCTTTTTCTTCTTTTCTACTATATGCATTTAGTTCTATAAACTTCCCTCTCAGCACTTCTTTACCTGTGACCCACGCATTTTGATGTTGTATTTTTATTTTCATTCAGTTCAATGTATCTTTTACGTCCCTTGAGTACATTGTGTAGTTTTCAAGTTTCAGAGATTTTCCTATAATCTTTGTTATTGATTTCTAATTTTATTCCATGATAGTCAAATAATCGTGTTTGTTTTTAATTTTTTTCAATGTATTAAGATTTATTTTCTGGTCCAGAATATGGTCTATCTTGGTATATGTTTGATGGTCACATGAAAAGAATGTGTGTTCTGCTACCATTGGGTAGAATGTTTTGTGTCAATTAGAGTTTGTTGGTTATTAATGGTGTTGAATTTTCTATATCTTTAGCTGATCTCCATCCTGCTTTTCAATCAATAATCATATAAGGGTGTTGAAATTTTCAACTTTGTTTGTGTGCCTTTTCTCTTTTTAACTCCATCTTATTTTTGCTTCATGTATTTTGCAGCTCATTAATATAATGCCTACACATTTAGTATTGCCAAGTTCTTTTCATGGAGTAAGTATTTATCATTATATAATATTCCCATCTGTCAATGGTAATTTTCTTTTCTCTGACACCTACTGTATATATTATTAATACAGCTATTTTTACTTTCCTTTATAAGTTTACATGACATCTCTTTATATATCCTTTTAATTTCAACATGGCTGCATCAATATAATTAGATAAAATTGCTTATAGTTGGATCGTATTTTTTAATACACTCTATGGTATCTCTTCACTTTTGAATTTATACCATTTATATTTAATGTAATTAATGGTACATTAGGGTTTAAATCAGTAATTTTATTTTTTCTGTATTTTGCATTTCTGTTTTCTTTTTTCTTGCCTTCCCTTAATAATATTTATACTTCGATCTTGAGTTATCTTCTGTTTCTTAGTGTCTCTTTGCACAATTTTTTTAATAGTTGCTTTAGGTATGACATAAAGACATAATGTATCCTAGTCTGATTGTGTCATCATTTTAACAATTTTAATCACAGATCACACCAAGTAAAATATTTCTGTAAACTGGTTAGAAGAGTAAGTCAAAATTCAAAACATTACAATAAATGCAGTGATGTGAGATAGTCTCCTGTTTTTCCCTACAAATTCTTCTGCCCCTGATACTCTAGAGCAAACATTCATTAATACCTGCTCTAAAAAGATAAAATAATTGGGATTAGTCAGGGGGAAAAGCAACAAAATATGTGACTCTGTTTTGACATCAAAATTTCTGCTATTAGGTAAATACAACTAAATATAATGTCTAAGAGAATATGTTTTCTAATGCAGTAAAGTGAATAGAAACCTGAGAAGTTTTTGAAGTCTGACCAAATTTTCCTCTTATTTGATTTATCAATATGGGCCATCAAAAATTTATAATTTAAGAATTATAGTTAAAATTGTCTATAGCACAATAGTTCCTAGGTTATTATTCACCTTTTATAGAAAATACATTTCAGAGATGAAGTTGACCTGCACAAGTTCACTGCTAAGTTAGTGAGAGTTGAGTCTAAAACTGAGATATGATGACACTTAACTATACAGTGAAAATAAAAACAGTGACTTTTTTTTTGTCTAAAGTATGTCAGCAGTTTGCTAGGGTATATAGTTAAGATTTATTTCCTTAAGGAAGGCAAAAGAAGAATAAGGCAGAAAGACTATCATCACTTATCTACTTTGGAATTTAACCAAGACACCAGGTTGAAAATTACCCATTTGCCCAAAGGAGCAACTGATAACAAAAAAGGACCAGCCATGGATATTACTGTAGATACTGGCCTACAAGAGGGTCCAAATATGAAACTGTAAGAGTAGCATGTGCTGGTACACCCTGTGGCTGAGTGGACAAGCCCACCATCTCTTGTCAAGTGCAGTCAACATACGTCCCAAGGACCTGGGTTTGCAACCCAAGGCCGAGGAGAAGAACCAAGATGAACTTAAAAAAAAAAAAAAAGTGATTCTTAATTCTCTCTCCTCCTGTCTGCCTGCCTACCTTCTTGTCTTCATTCCTACCTGCACCTTTACTTAAAAAACAACAAAAAAAGAGAGTAGCATGCTCATCTCCACTGTGTAGCAGTTTTTGTTTCTGTTTTTTTCTGAATCAACTGTGTGTGATACATTTGAAGGACAATGGCTTATTTTCCATACTATTTTTTTTATAATTCACTAAAAGATGTAAAAAAAACATTGCTGTGTGTGCCAAAGGTACTGTCCTGAATTCCCATAATAAGTTTTTTCACTCCCTGATTCATTTTATGAAGGATCAGAACTTATCTTCTAGCTGAGTGACAGACTTTCTGATTTAGTCATGAAATCTTCTGTTATCCAAACTGTTGAAAAAATTCTTGCTCTACATCTCCCATTTATATTCACAGTCAGACACATAATTAAATAATAGAGTTTCATTTACTTGGGCTCAAATCCATTAATTTTTTTCTTATTTTTACTCATCTCTTTCCTCTGAAATGTATCCCAGTATTATTATTATTATCCTTGAGCACACAAATATACAGATCTGTGAATCTGTAATGAGATCTTCCTATTTTTTTTTAGCACAGATTCTGCTTTGATTAATATCTAAATTGCCTCCACTTTGATGCTTTCTCAATATGAGCAAATACCTGATCCTAATAGAAAAAAATCATCCTTTAATAGCTGACCTCCTAGCCAAGTACTGTGTTACATTTACTCCGGGGAAAACGTGGTTCTCAAGCGAATGTGGGCTCCTTGACCCACTGCCTTCAGAGGGTGACTGTGCTAAAAGCTGGCAACAAAGTGAGAATTCAAACGCCTTCCATTTTTGCCCAAGCAATTGGCAAAATGAAATAGCACAATTCAGCATCATGTACAGAGACAGCCAGCCACATTCTTCTCAACCAGCAGTGCCACAAGTGATGAGGCGGCAGAACAAGAAGAAAGAAAGGTGAAAGTGCTAAATACTCAAACCAGGAGCATCTGACTCAGAAGGCAATCTTTGCTCTACAGCCACCACTGTGGCCAAATCGTCAACCAGAAGCACCCCCTTCCATCAGATGGCTCCTGTCCAAGAGGAGAGGGGCAGAATTTATTCTCACACAATGTGCACTCTCACAACATGTCTGTGAATTTCCTTTGTCAACAGAGCTATTATCCTTGCTTTTTCTCTTTTTCAGTACTTCTCCAAATCCCCAATACACTTAGAGCAGTGATCTCAGAAGCACTTCACTTTTTTAAAAAAGTGATTGATACTTATTAAATCTTTTGTTCACAATGCTACATTCAATTTTTTAATACTGACATTATAACTCAGTCTATATTTCCCACCACACCTTCCACCAGATTTCCAGTGTCCTTTGTTACCTACCTTTTCCCTCTTCTCATCCCTCCCTTCTCCCTACCCACTGAGAGTCATCACCTTGTGTCCTGAGACATTTTGCTGGGGTTATCTAGTTATTTGTTTCATTTCATTATATTCCACACATGAGTGAAACCATCCTGTACTTCTCTTTTTCTTTCTGACTTATTTCACTTAAAATGATCCCTTCCAATTCTATCCAGATTGTTATAAAGGGCACAATTTCATTATTTTAAGTGACTGCATAGAATTCCATTGAATATGTATACCACAACTTCCTTAACCGGTCATCTATTGTTGGGTACAAAGGATTTTTTCCCATGTCTTGCTATTGTGAACTGTGCTGTTATGAACATAGTGGTGCAGATATTTTTTTTTCTGATTAGAGATTTTGTATCCTCTGGGTATATGCCCAAGAGTGGGATTGCTGGATCGAATGGCAGATCCATCTTTGTTTGAGGAATTTCCATAATGTTTTACAAAGAGGTTACAACAATTTACATGCCGACCAACAGTGTAGAAGGGTTCCTTTTTTTCCACATCCCTCTATACCTGCTATTTCCACCTTTTTGACATAGACCATTCTCACTGGTATGAGGTGGTATCTCATTGTAGTTTTTATTTGCATTTCTCAGGGACTTGTCTATTGCTGATGCAAATTCTATTTCTTTGTTTGCCTCCTGGAGGTGGAATGGGAAATGGAAAAAGTGTGAAAGTCCTAGAGTGGCAGCTCAAAGTAAAACAGCTGCTAATTTAGAAAACCCTTTGTAAAAGTAAAATAGAGATAACCCTATGCTGATGTTCATGGACTAAAGGTAAAGTTACATTTTACCAGTTAAAAATCAGTAGGTGATTAGACCAAATGTTTTCAATACAGGTCATGAACTAGTCATAGGAAGACACTCTATAAATCCATTTTTATTGTTAATTTCTACATTTTTCTATAAAAAAAGTTTCCAGTCACAGTGCCATCATGAATCAAATGCAAACTATGAAATAACTGACATCTAGTTTGGATAAGATAACACATAATATATTAATGCTTTTAATAACCTAAAGCATTATTCTAGATTAGAAGCAAAAATCATAACAATGTACCAAATTTTACAGTTTGAAAACAAAACATAATCTCAAATGAACCTCTCAGCTGATACGTCAGACTAGATAGATAGTCAAAACTACATACCAATCTGTAGATCAGGCAGGCTGCTAAACTCTGCTTCATCCTCCAGCTCTTACCCTAAGCTGAAAGTGCATCATAAGAGCAGTATATAGGCCAATTCTATGAATAAGATGAAATTTCTGTGCTCAAATTAGTGTCATGGACAGTTCAACTCATCTGGGAGTACTAAGTCAAATTAAATACATAAACTGTTGAGCAATATCAGCAACGTACTTTGTTAGATGAAGTGGAGAAAACAAAGTCATTAAAACTTATTAATAAAAAAGCTGTGATCTAACTACTTCAAAGTTGGAAAAGTCATTAGCAGAGAATGAAGTAAAACAAGAAGTGCATTCCAGGATGATGGGTAAGGAATTGTTATAAAACCTGCTTGCATGTCGATATATAAAAAATTGAATAGTACCTAGATTACAAGAATATCCAAGATCACAGAAAATTCATCTTAGACATCTGAAATTCTTAGGTCCAAAGGAGAGGAACAGGAGACTTATTTAGTGCTACACTGAAATGGTGGGTGGTCTGTCCTAGGTAGTGAGGGCTGGAAAAACCTGAAGAACAGGGCCTGTTGGCAGGCCCAAGCAAGCACACGGCAGCCCTTAGTTTTAGAAGCAGTCGCAGATAACAGGACCCACACACTTTCATCTCACAAGCTCTAAGAATCCAAGCTCTATTCCATAGATGAATCCGTCCTGGTTGTCCTCCCTGAGCAGCCACAGCCAAGGGTCTTTCCACTGACAGACCTTGGACTGTCCGATAAAACATCCACACGTACCTCTACCTAACACCAGGTCATTTCCACAGGCAATTTCAATAGCAACCACTGTCCTCTGAAAACATCTCTACACTGACAACCTCTAAAATGTCTTTGTAATGTGTGTATCTTTGGAAGTACAAAGTGCTATGAAAGTATTCCAATTCAAAGATACAGGGGCAAAAACATGGTGACTGAAACAGTCCTGTTAGGAAAGCAAATCCAGTCACTCAATTAGCATGCAATAATTTCAGATAATGGTTCATTTCCTCATTTAGTTAAAAAGAGACTATTCCAGGAAGTAAAGGCACTGGGTAGTTGAAGAGGACTGCTACTAAAGATTAAAAAAAAAAAAATGAGATCCACACAGTGGAAGCTATTTTTTTTTTTTGGAGTACTGATACTCAAACATGATTTAATAAAATACTACAATATAGCAAAGTGGTCACTAGCAAAAACTCTGGAGTTTATGCCAGATTCATATTCCTAACAGGATGATCTTGGACAAGCTATTTAATCTCTAAACCAGGTCTTATCTATAAATCCAAAATAATACTTAAAGATTAATTGTCTACTCAACCTCTAATTGAAAAACCATGCTATTCCATTCTTAGACTTCATAGTTCAGATGGGGTTGGCCCACATTTCCTCTTCTGCACTTTAAGGATGATTGCTCAGGTCTGAGTAATTATTGACCATTTCTGGGAAGCCAACATCCCAACAACTGGTAGAACTAATTTTCTGTCTACTAGCTCCTTCCCGCCTTCCTCTTCCTCTCCTCCCTCCCCTTCCCCCACTCACTGTGTGTGTGTGTGTGTGTGTGTCTGTGTGTGTGTGTGTGTGTTGTGTGTCTGTGTGTGTGTGTGCATGCGTGTGTGTGTGTGTGTGTGTGAGAGAGAGAGAGAGAGAGATTAAGGTTATTAAGAATCATTCAAACCTAAAAAGTCAACAAGGAAAAAAGCAAAACTATGAGATGAAACATCAGAGTGAGCAATGGGTGCCTGAAAATATCCTGTGAGCTTAAAGGCGTAAAGACTATTTTCTATTCAGGTACCACTATATTCCTTCTTTTTCTTCCTTCAACCATTTTGAGATAAGGTTTTTTCCTAATACACGACACGTAATTTTTGTTTGTGTATGTGAGGAAGAAAAGAAATTGGGTTGTTAAAGCCTCTGTTACTGTGTATAGAAAATGGGCGTATAGAAAATGCTTCATAACTGTGAGCTATTTTTATGTCCATAACGATTCTTTAAACTTCCTTTTCTGAGATGACTACACTAAAAGAAATAATTTTCATAAGGTTCAATAAGATATCAAGCACATCTACTTCAAGAGGATCATAATAAATAAATAATATGTTAATAATAGTTCAAAGACATAGAAGATAAGAAATCTCAAAAGGCAGTAGATGATTTGAGCAACAAATGAACTGAATGGGAAATAATACTTAGCCTTCAGAAGAGAGAGGCGGTGGGGAGAGAGAGAAAGGACCCTAGGATTGGACCGACCACCATAAGAGTTCCTAGATGTATTATGGGCTGTGAGGAAAGGGAAAGACCTGTGAAAGCGTAGAGAAGAGCAGTCAACAATCCAGGTCTGGGTCTAGAAAATATGAGTGATGGTGCTAGAACCCAAGTCACTCTGATTTATAAGAGAGGGTTTGCAGGAAGAAGCCACAGAAAGATGGCTAGAATAAAAAGTACAGTAGTTGACATGTCTTAAAAGAAAGTTCAATCATATATCATAGAAGTTAGTTTTCCCTAGAGGTGGAAAAAGATGACTTTGGACTGCTCATGTAATTCATACTTAAGAAAATTCTTTAAATAGCAAAATTCAAAAGAATGATTTAAAGTTTAGAATCAAATAGTATATTTGGGATATTTATATCATACTTTGGACTCCTTTCTTTCATCCTCTTTTTTTTTTTACTCCAAATGTAATTGCTCATTATTTTACTTACATGTGACAGCCAAAAAGATACACACATAAAACCGAAGGCATAATGAATAGATTTTGTGGCTTCCCACTTAATAACCAATCCTCAGCATGTAAGAGTAATGCAGTTTGAGGGACTGAGCTGAAACTCTGAAGTGGGACTTGCTAAATTCAAGGCATCCACCATAATCCGATTCCTTGACATGATTGATTGCTGAACCCAGACTTATACTAACCTATGAATGACATTCCTCTAGAAACAGGGTAAGTGTTCAGGAATGGGTATATGACACAGTGTGGGCCAGTGAAACATGAGTGAGATTTGCTTCTGGGAGAATATTTCCAACTTGGTTGTCAGATCTGTAAGTGTAAGCGCCATCTGCTTTCCACTTCAGAATAGAGCTGACATACAGAGGAGGGCGTAGCTCAGGGAGCTAGGAGCACTGGACAAAGTTGACTTAATCATCTACCTTACCTCTAATATCTGGCTACATGAAACATTATCTTTGTTATTCAGTCAGGATGGACTGTTTTTCAAAAACTGCCCTAATTTCTTCAAAAAATGTTCTAACCACACATAACACTTTCTTATTTGCAAATAACCGTGATGCAATAATCTATCTAATCTCATGTTCCTCTAGATAGTCTGAGAGCACTCCAATGACTCCAAGAAGTGGGAAATGTGACAGGTGAAAGGGTGGGCAGGATTAATATATGTCTGAACATGCCAGTCTAGATGATTCATTTCAGAAAGACAGAAGAACAGTCTTTGAAAATATGACGTAATTATTCATCAGAGTCATCCAAATCGGTCTAGGTATTCTTGTCAAAGTAAGGCACTCCAAAATTATAGCATCACCAAGGTCCTACAGAACACAAAATCTCTAGGTCCCACAACTCTACCTTTCTTCTTTCCTCCGACACAGCTGCTGAGAGTAGGGAGATTTCATTCCCTGGTTTTATTAGTGGAAAGTGCTCTTTAAAGAACAGGGACAGTATGAAAGTGTTTTCTGAACAAGTTAATAGTACATACTCTGTAACTTTCTATGTTTTAATGTCAAAGAATGTTTTCAGGTACGATCACTAAGAATGCTGTTAACTCTTTCAGCCAGCTATGACATGGGCTATGTCAACTCAGTATAATAGTGATCATTGCACTAGTGTTTAAGTCCCATATCTAAAAAATATTTTAATGTTTACAGAAACATATAACATGTACAACAAAAACTGCTCAGGAAATTAGTATAGTAGATAAGCAGCAATAGATGAGATCAAGATAAAGCAACACATAGCAAACAAAATATAATGCTAAAAAATAAACATAGAACTCTATGCATAAGGACTGTAGAGACAGGCACTTGTTGCAGATGTGGTCACCACTAGCCAAAAGAAAGTCAATTATTACAAACTCTTAAAGAACACGTTACCCTTAGTATTAAGCCAAAGGAATACTAAGATGAGAAACATTTTAAATGTATACATTATAGTAATATATAGAAGATGATGCTCTCCCATGGATGAAGGGCTCTCCCATGGTCTCCACAATATCACTAAAATTTCCAATAGACCTCATGTCCATTAGCATAATCTTAAATGCTTTTGTTCTGACAAGAAACTTGATAGCCCAAAATTAATATTTGAGTACTACAGATGAAAATTCTAAGTCCATAAAACTCGCGTTGCCTACTTAGGCCTAGAAGTAATGATCAAACCAGGAGCAATAAATATACCCAGTGTTCAGGAAACAAAGCTTCTTGGAGAATTTGGTAGGTTAGAATATGCACAATATGAATATACAACATAGACAACATCTTGACACACCAGAAACAAGAAAACTACGAGAGCTCATAGTCATGTGAAAAGTACACAGGAGTCAACTTCAAGAGATTACCATTGATCAAAGATGAGACAATTTGAGTTTCAAAAAGGATAAGAAATGTAACAGATCAAACACATCAAATATGTTCAGATTCATGAATTCATGATAATATTTAAAAGAAATAACTTGGTTACCTGGTGGTAAAATATGCGCTCTCTCCAGGTCAAACAGACTCCTGTTCACTACCTCGGAAAGTTAACTAAGATACAAAATACTACAATTATTTCTAAATACCTATTACCTCCAAATATTCAATATTGCTTGAAAATATAATAAGATATTCATTATACTAACAGTGTGCTCTTTCCTTTGTAGATCCCATCAGAATGAGTGGGAAGAATATAATTCTAATGTCTCCTACTTTTGCAAATCAAACAACCCTCTGTCTAACCTAGGAAACTCCTAGTTACATTTTATGCCACCAACCCTCAGCAAACCTGGACAAAGGGCATTCTTCTGCAATGTTTATCATTATTGCAGGGTGGTCACAGCTACAATGGAAAAGCTCACTGCAATCCCATCAGTAAAGGTTGATTGCACAGTGACCTTTAGTCAAGGTAAAACCTGTCCACAAAAACCAAGACAGCAATGTCCATGGAAGTCTAGACAAAAGGATGCATGCCTCGGAGGAAAATGCTTATTATTATTAATGAAAATTATTCACTGTGCTTCTTGTCATTGCTTCACCCATACATCATATGGGGAGCTTTATGCTGCAAAGGTACCTTCAGTAAGTGGAATAAATCAATATAAAGATGATTACTATTACTAATATTTATCAATATTTAGTTCCCCTCAATATATACTAGTATCCCAAGGAAATCAGGAATGACCACAGGAGTGGCGTGTTTTCGCAAATTAATATGAGCTACTCTATCTGTCATTTATGGAACAAAGCACTGGTAGCCAGTACTCCAGTCTCTAGCCCTCCATTCCTTCCCTGGGAGATCAGGGAAGCAGGAATTGATATGGCAGTGCTGTCATATTGAGTCTGGAAAGCGGACTCGTCATAGCTGACCTGCAGAATCTTCAAAACTTACAACGGCTGGTAAATGAGATTTTAGAGGTGTTTATAAGAGCAACATAACTTATTTTAACCCAAATGATGTCTTGGAGTTCTGCAGTTTTCCAAATATCCTTTCCACAGAAATCTAATAAAATCTATCCAACTATACTGCTTTACTGAGGCCAAATTAATTGGATTATACAAATATAAGGCTTAATATTTTAGAATCAGTATTTTCATGATTGTACATTGTTTTAAAATGTTTAGATTTGACAAATCATGCTTAACAAAAATAAAACAATATATTTGTACTCATATCAAGAGACATTTATTTTAAGATCCCTCTACTGAATTGAGAGTGGCATGAGTGGAAGTACAGTAACCACTCTAAACCTCAGCCATTCTCTACCTGAAGACCTATGAAAGGAAGGACATCAGGTAAAAGCAGTTGTTCATGACATTTATAAAGTCTTTCAAGTCTCCATTTATTCTGAAATAAACTGATAAGACATATTTTCTTGACCCCCTAATTCCTAGAACCAAAAGCACTTGGTAAATGAAATTTGTGTTTTGTGATTTCCTCAAATCTACTTGCTTTGATTAACCTAGTATACACTGTCAAAGAGTATTAACACTATAAAAAACACAATGTGAGATTTCAATAAGGTTTAAACCAAGACTTTTGTTTGATGATTTCTCTATGTATGAATACTACAGAACTTTAAAGGGCTAATTGTGTGTCATTCCTTAGACAGAGAGCATTTCATATAACAAGCAGTGTGTAAAAATCATAGAACATTCCCAGGAAATAGAATCGCCTTTTACCCAAAGCCTAAGCAGTAAACAGTTTGAAATACCATTCCCTGATGAACACACAGGTATTTATCTGGGTCATGAACTAAAATGGCAATTGTCCCAAATATTATTCTTCATTTGATGAGTGCCACAGGAGCTTAAATGGACATGGTGATGATAGCAATGCATGGTGGACTATTGATCTGAGTATGACTGAGGACTAAGGAAATTGCTTCCTTGCCACAAAGGTGTCGTAGGAGGCTGCTAGCCCAAAGTGACCTGGTGGCTTTGAGGTGCCTATGTGCCACCTGACAGTGCACAGCAATGACAGAGCTGTATGGACAGTGGAGATAAGGGTTCCTACATGCATCTTTGACAGGAAAATTCACAACATCTCTTTTAAAAAAAAGACAGTGGCAATAATTATAGTTAAATTATTCTTTTGGGTCCCATGAAGAGCCAAAAAAAATTATGTATATATGTATATATATATTAAAAAACTCACCAGTGATCTGCTACCTGTGGCAGCTAAAAAATATTATAGTGGAATTTCAGGAGCAAATAGTGAAATGAGCATTGCCAAATTGTTTAGAAAAGGATCTTCAGTCTAAGGAGAACTGACAGCACAGCTTTAAGACTAGATAAAGGACTGCTGGAAGGATCTGTCTTGCTTCCTTACTTTTTTAAAGTAATACCTTCATTTGCATAGTAATAACCCAATTATTGTAAGATTAGGTGACAGGAATCTCATTATTGCTATTTCCACAAAACAGTCAATATTCTATTCAATATCTTTTAATGTTACACACCTTAAAACATAATTATTTCAATATACCCTCATTCATCTTTAATGCAATTTTCTTTAAAAAAAAAAAAAACCTTGCCATAATTGTTGGTTTTCGTGGAATATATTAGTGTTTAAACAAGCACTTTTCCCCTCAGGCTGCTATGAGAACAAGCAGAAGCAACCAACAGCCTGGGGGCATTTCTGCCTCCCACACCAGTACACTCCCAGTAAGTCCACCAAAAGACCAAAGGCACAAACACAGCCACTGAAAATCTGTTGTAACAACCGCCTCACTCCCCAACACTACAGCTTCCCCTCCTCCTCTTTCACTTCATGCTCCACAAAAGATGCTTCCATAATGAATTTTGGTCTTAAGGCAACTTTGAAAGTGTTAGCAAATACATTCTGTTAAATTTCAAATTGTATGATCTGGATTCTTTCCTTTGTGTATGTGTGTGTGTGTGTGTGTGTGTGTGTGTGTGTGTGTGTGTTTCCCTCCCCCCTCAGACCACATTGTAGTACGAAAGAAAAAAAAATCAAAAAAACCAAACCCACATCCGAGACAGCTGACATACTGGGGAGACCATCTGCCTGCCATAGGTTTACCTGCCATAGGCTTTTACAGTTTCAATTACAAGATAATCAGTACAATAAGTGGCTGGTTACCAGATTAACAGTGGAAACAAAGCAAGGAAAATAGAGTGCAGAAAGAACTGTCTACATTAAGAGACTACAGAGCCGTACATGCTATTACTTCAAAATGATATCAAAATTAATGTACAGTGAAAATAGCAGTTAGATTTTGTCATGAGAGGAAGTAATATCAAAGGGCTGTGGATTGGAATCTGGAGTTAACACTCCTTGACCGTGGCCCTACTGACAATATGTTCTACAGGATGTTAATCTCTCTGTACTTTGTGAATGAACATTCATTCTTCATGAGCATAACTATTAATGTGGAGAAAGAGGCACTACATTTCTGAGTGACGTTTTCTCAAGATGTGAACCTCATCAATCATCAATTATGATTCATTGGTATTTTCTAAGTGTTGCAATGCGCAGTCTCAATAGGCAGGAGACACTTTAAGAGACAACTCCCCCAACACCATTTCACTATGAAACCACACCCAAACCCTCAACCACTTTCCACAATTTCCAGTCTTGACCTCTAAATGAAATCAAAAGGTTGAAATAGTTTTATGCATGTTTAATTAATTTAGGGGATATCAATGCTGTATTTTTTCATCTTTTACAACAAAGGGGAAACTACCATTCTTTAAAATGAATGTAATTGCTGTAGACAGTTTTCCCCCGACACAGAAAATTTCTGATTTAGTAAACCTTTACTGGAATCAAGTTATGGGGTTTATCTCTTACAAGTCTCTGGACTGTTCCTCAGAAACAACTCATAGCAACAAAGACATGAGTCAGACAGACAGTCCAACTGCTCCCCCTCACCCTCTACTCCTACTAGAGAAGAATAAACTCCAGGGTACACTTTGAGTCAAGATCACCAGTCTCACTTTGCGGCTCAAGCAGGACTAGAATTCAAGTCTTCAAACTCCCATTCCAGAGCTCTTTTGATGTCCTTTACCACACATCATTTAAATTCCAGACTTCGTGGTAAGAAAGTCAGTTACATGACATTGATAGAGCACGATTATATTTTTATTTTTATCCCTCAGCAAGGAATGCCACCAAAAGATAATCAACCAATAAAAGCAAAAGAACAATAATTCAAGTCATCACCATATGCTAGGTATCAATGTGCTGTTGTATATTAATATCAGAACTCCCATTTACTGTCAAAAGGCTGAGGTCTGAGAAGTCTTGAAAATTGCTCAAGATCACAGAATGACATGTTCCAGAGTCTGAATCCATAACCAAGTCTGTCTTAAAGACAAAGCATAGAAGTTGTCATCATAAAAACAAAAGCTTATGTAGTATATGATTTCCTTTGCTTTGGCCTGGCCTTTCATAACCCTGTCTTTGCCGAACACTCCAGACACCCTCCACAGAGTGGACATACTGTACAGAAGGAGGTTCACTCCCAGCAATTTGGAGTCTCCTGTAAACCACAAAGTCTAACGCCACCTCATCTCTGGAAATGATTTATTCCCATGCACTGTAACACCTTCACTGTTTTCTACTGCCTTTACCCTCATTATGTATCTACTAAACTCATATTCATGCCTCAAAACTTGGGTTTTAACTTCTGTGAAAGCCTGACCTCTTCCTAGAACCTTGCAAAGAGGCCATCTTCCCTTCCTTCATTACTTATGAACATTTAAACTATATATCTAAGTACCGAACACAATTATTAGTAAACATGTCACCTCCTTTGAACAAAGCTCCTTGAAGACAAGGTCTGATTCATCTTGGTATCTGTTGTTGGCCCAATGCACTTGAAACAAAGGTACTTTACAAACTCTCACTGTTATTGAACTAAAGATAACTGTCAGATTTTACTTACAGCAACTGTCATATTCTATGTTGCCTTTCTACTGTCTTACATATATAAGAAATAGTTTGTATCTTGTTTCTTTCACAGCAACAAGAAGCATGTCTTATTCCTTAATGTATCCCAGGTAAGGTATTTTGTAGATTTGGATTGCTTACAGGATTGAAACCAGGGAGGGAGGGCAAATAACTAAAATCTTACAGATTGCTTTAAACCTAGTTGAGCAAACATCTCTTGAGTCACCTTCAAAGCATGGAATTTTATAACGTGAGGGTATCGAAATGCACTCTAGTTAAAAGCTTGATGACTGAGGTTAAAACACTATTTTTCATGAGGATTAATTGAGTGCAATCTTTTATCTGTTTCTATTCAGCATATGTACTGTATATCTGCTATGCATCCGGGGACAGCTGCCATTCTATTTACAGCATTATCTAAAAATGGCAACATTAAATCCATCTTCCATCTCTTTGAGATCTTTTTCAACCACAGAATCATCTCCGATGTTCTGCTTTTAGAGCAAAATATATGAGGTGTGAATGTGTGTAACAGTAAAAGACTAACAGGCAGAAATCCACAATGGTGGAATTACCCACTGGGGGTTGATAAAACTTCCCTCCTTTCCCTACCTCAAGAAAAGCTAGGGCAAGGAAACTAGAAAACATCAGGGGGCAAATTAAAAAGGTAGAAAGCCTTGCCCTGACACCCCTGTGCAGGAGTCTAAGAGCCTAAATATTGATTTTTCAGGGCTTTGTTGCTGACTGTAGAGATTTTGAACATAGCCCGAAAAAACAAACAGCAGAGGTATGTGCTGGTAAAGCTTCCAAATACTATATTACAACCTAGCTATTTTTGAGAAAGTTAAAATTAATCTTTTAGCTACTGTGAGGAGGGGAAAAAAATCTGTGACTATGCTAATGATTTATTGTAACTTCATATTATACATCTTAACACTAATTCTCTGTTAACTTCACCAGCAGCTGTCATCGAAAAAGACAAATCCCCGATTTTATACAAGAACGTATAGCACTGACCTGTTTGACCAATTAGAACAATCTGGGGAAGCTCATATTCTTTAAATTAATCTTCCACTCAAAATTTCAAGGACACAAACTTTTCTATCTTTCCCATGCTTCAAACCTATTTTCAAAATCAATATAGCTAGTTAACATACCAGGACAATAGAGCAGTCCTTTCAAGTAAGGTCACCCACACTTGGAAAATACTAAAGGTTCATTGAAATTCTTCTTGGAAAAAGTTAATAAACTCATGTCATTGGTCTTATAAGCAATTATGAAAGCCATCATCTAAAAGTATTTTCCGACTCAGAAGCAATGTGGTACACTGTTAATAGTGCATGTGGTATTGGGGTGGGAAGGGCAGACAGTTTGGGTCCAAATACCAGTCCCACCATTTACTAACTGTGTGGTCTTGGACAAGATAAGCAACCATTCAGTGCCTTATTTGTGTGATTCTGAGGTGTAATTAAGTCAGTGTGTGCAAGGTTGTTGTAACTGTATAGGTTATCTACTGAGAAATCAAAAGATGTGACCTATCTTCTATAAGAATGTTTCCTGGCCTTCACTGCTCAAAACTTACAGTTAAATTAACTGGTTTAAATGATGTTTCTCAGATGTGGACAAGAGTAAGGATTAAGTATACGAAAAGAAAATATAAAGAAAATTCAAACTGTTTATTCACTAGGAGTTGCTTTCTTACCTAGCTGCTTTCCTGGGAGAAAAGATGGATGGATGATGGATGGCTAGTTCAGTAGGTAGACAGACACACACAGATACAGATATCTTAACTTTACACAGACATGAAGTCCTCCATTTCAAAATTCAAGTTTCATAGAAAGGCATGTTTTTTTCACAAAAGAATGAGCACTATTTTACACCACATTACTAATAATTCAAAATGGATGAAAGACCTGAATGTAAAATCTGAAACTATAAAATACATAGAAGAAATATAGGTGATAAGCTCATTGACATTGGCCTTAGAGATGTCTTTTGGGAGTCAGCTCTACAGGCAAGGGAAATAAAAGCAAAATCAAACAAAAGGGACTATATCAAACTAAAAAACTTCTGCACAGAGAAAGAAACCATCATTAAAATGAAAAGACAGTCCACCGGATGGGAGAAGGTATTTGCAAACCCATGTGTCAGTTGGTTAACTCTTACGATGTTTGGTCAACATCCAAAATATATAAAGAACTCATACACTCAACAACCCAAAACTAACAACCTAATTTAAAACTGGGCAGAGGAGTTAAATCAGTATTTCATCAAAGACCGACCAACAGATGGCCATACAGATACATGAAAAATACTCTTTGTTTATCATTAAGGAACTATAAATCAAAACCACAAAAGGTTCTATCTCACAGATCTTAGGATGACTATTATCAAAAAAGACAATAGTCACAAGTGCTGGAGAGAATGTGGAGCAAAAGGTGGGAATTTAATACAGCCATTACCAAGAAAGTATGGGGCTTCCTCATAAAATTAAAAATAAAACTACCATAGGATCCATAAATTCCACTTCTGACCATGAAAACACTCTTGGAAGATATATGTAATATATATGCAACCCAATACTCAAGGCAGTACAATTCAAACAAGCCAAGATAAGGAAACAAGCTAAGTGGCTATCAACAGATGAATGGATAAAGAAGATGTGGTATACAAACACAATGGAACACTACTCAGTTATCTTTTTTTCAAACATGAAATTTTACCACTTGTGACAACATGGATAAACCTGAGGTGATTATGTTAAATAGAATAAGTCAGAAAGAGAAAGACAAACACTATATGACTCTATTGATATGTGGAACATAAAGAACAAAACAAATTTTAAAAAGCAAAGCCAAAGTCTTAAATTCTGACAACAGAATTGTAGTTACCAGAATTTGGAGTGAGACTGGATGTGACAGGTAGAGGAAATGATGGTGACCTTTAGTGGTACACACAATGAGATATATACATTTGCTGAGGTTTGAAACTGGACTCCTTCATTTATACAGCGCTATAAACTAATGTCGATTTTTTTAAAATGTTTTCATTAAAAAGGTATAGTTTCTAGATTATCCTATATATTCCTTATGATGTGAAAATAGGTAAACCACAAGTGTTTTTCTGTCAATACACCTTTAAATTATTTTTATTTAACAAACTTAAAAAAACAAAATTATAGAATAAAATCCAGTGCCACAAGTTACATATATGTGTTCAGCTGACAAATGGCAACTCAGTAAAGGAGACGAGTATCATAATGAGACACTGAGACCCTATGTCAGTCATTAGGTATTTTCACTTCTTCCACACAGGGGAAAGTGAAACTCAACTTACCAGTTATCAATTTTTCACTGATATGGAATTTGAATTGAGAAGAATCTATGTTAATTCAAAAAATAATAATAATAAAACAGTTTTACCATGTGTTTTACTCTAAAATTTACAGTCTCATTCATCAAATCACTTTTGGAAACATTGGCGGTGCAATTTAAGTAGACACCAATATTCTATGTGAAACATGAGCTACAAGATCAAGAAACAAAACTGAAGAATACATGTTATACTTCTTTAAAGAAAATCTAATACACAATTTTTGCAAGAAGCCAAAATCATCAAATCGCTCATGTTATTAATCTTGGGTGTTTGCTGACTGACAAAGCTTTCAGGGAGTCTTTCTCTAAAGGTCTATAAAGCTTTCAAAATATAGTTATGCAAAGTGGCAAATCCAGATTTTTATTACCACTAAAAAATGTATGTTTTCAAAACTAGTATAACATTTTAACAACAACAAAATTATATTTAAGGGAATGCTATACATGCGTGTTATAGTTATAAGTATATATGTATTTAATACATAAAATTCATTCAATTTAAGAATATCAAGAAGATTAAGACACCTACTCTGAGGTAAAGCAGAAAAATGTCACATACATAAATATACGTAGGTATATATTTATACAAACACACACAAACACAATCTTTTGCTGAGAACGACTGTGCTTCATTACAATGAGCTAAGTCCTAGGATTTAGGAGATCATTTTCTGACTGTATTCTAGTCCATTAGTTGATGCATTAACAAATACATTTCCAAGACTTGTATTTCATTTGGAATCATAGAAGAGCAAATATAAAGCAGGTTATATATTTTGAGAGAAACTTAATTTTCATTGGTTGTCTATGACAGATTAGACAGTGTCTCAGATGACAGAACAGAGGCTGAGAAATTAGGTGATATATTCAAGATCTAGAGAGCTAACAAGTGGCAAAAGTGGGGTTCAAATTCAGACCTTTCAATAAGGCTTGAAGAGCTTCCCATCAACAATTTTGCTGAGAACCATGATAACTGACAGAATAACTAATAGAATAATAATTCTATTATTAATATCTACTAGAGAGTCCACTGATGCAAAATTCCCCATCATTCTACATTTCTTATGAAAGTTTTATCCATTGCTTGATATCCAAGAAGGGAGTTTTTATCTTTAACAGTGAAGTAAAACTCAAGTATTCCATGCAAAATGGTGATGTATGTGAGTTTTGTTGAAGATGCCCAAACAGAAAGACGAAACAAAACCATGCACTTTACAGAGCTTTTCTAACAGGATCTTCTCTCTGAATTACCAGGAGGCAAATTACCTTCCACACTTTCCACTAGGCTTAGAGTTTCTTCACAGTTTTGTGATAATGTAACACCACCTCAAGAATCTTAAAGACTGGCAGACTGAGGACACTAAGCCAACAAGACTGGTCCATGAGATAATTTACTATATATATATATACATATATATACACATATATATGTATATATATATATATATATATATATATATTCTAGATGTCCTCACTGTACTGTCTTATAGTTTTCAGCACTGACTAGAGCCCACAAACTTGTATTTGAATGTTCATTCTATGAATGTTAGTGCTATGAATATGGTCAAAATAATAAATCCCTCTATGCTTAAAGTTCTTGTCCCTTAATCTTGGATACTGTTGCCTTTTCAAGAAACTGTTGTAAGGAGTCTTAACAGTATTTGTAAACTACTGAGCATAGTGCCTCTCACAAGAGAAGTATACATAAAAGCTGTTATTATTATCAAAAAACAATACAAGATATAAGAACGCTTGTATATTATATAGCAACCCTGTTAATAGAAAACTGTTCCTAGGAGTAATTTTCTGAGGTAGTAGAAAAAAGCTACACTCTAACAAGTTCCAAAATATGCATGATTTTGTTAAAGGGAGAAAACACACACACATATATCCACACACAGTCTGATCCAATTAGTATTTGATTAAAAATAAAAAATATTTATACACCTAAATAAAAGCTTAGAAGGCCTATGCATTTAACAGTGGTTATTTGTGAATACAATTTAATTTTCTTATTTTTAGCTCATCAGTGATTTCTAAGTCTTCTACCAAGATTATGACTTTTGCGATAAAATATTTTTAAATTTTTTTCTTAAAATAAGAACTATGCTCATGATTCAAAAATTAAAATAAAACAAAAACTAATTTATATAAAAACAGAATGTTAGGCAGTAAAACAGCATAAGTTAATTTCCTGATTGATATATTTTATGACTTACTATATAAAGAAAGGAGGACTAAGGCTAAAAATTAAGGTGATTATTCTCAGAGGATTAAAATAATGCCCAGGTCTTTGTCTTAAGAAAAACAGATGAAAAAACAAAACAAAACAGTAACACTGACCACTTGTATATTCTGGACAAATCAATCATACTCTTTAAGATTCAATATTCATCAGTTTCTAATTAGCTTCACATGGATGAAATAATACAAAAACTCACCTTTTAGGACCAAAAAATACCCTATTTGTAGCATACACCCACGCATGGCTTCTTTTCCGAAAAATTAGCCACAGTGAAATTTGCCATTTCTATAGAAATGAATTGGAAAACTTACTTTGTCAGATTGAAGAAGAATTAATATTAGGATGCCATTTGAACCAATCAGTCAGCAATATTCCTTTTGACAAAAAGAGTAGAAGTTATCTTGATAAGATCACACATTGATTAAAGATGGGCTATGTTTTTCTTGATTTGATCATGATAGAGTGCTAAGGATAAACATTTCACTAAAGGTAGTGATGCAGTCATCAATATTGAATGCTTTGAAGTTTTTCATGTAAGAATAATCATGCAGAGAAAACTGAGGTGGAAACAAGTCCATTTTGCAGCCATAGGCTTGACAATGTACCAATAGTGTTCATCGTCTTTCTGAGCCTCAGTGCCTTTCCTACAGGTCTGCCTGCATTAGACCCTGTGAACTATGCAGACCAACCCCTTTCTCCCTCTGAGCTTTACTCTTACTTCATAACAAATACCTGTTGTTTTCTATCTACTACTCAAAGTAAACCAGAAACATTAGCTTCTTGCCCTGTAAATAAGGGAAAGCGCATGGACAATGTCCACCAAGTCCAATGTCACTGACAACATGAGATTATTCAGTGACAGCAGTGAGAACACAGGTTTGAGGGTCTAAACAGGGCCTGGAGCACCATTAAATCTTTCTTGATAGTTGGCAAGAAATGAATTGTAAATTAAAATTTGGAGTGGCAACAGTGATAATGTTAAGAATAGAACAGATTAAAAAATATAAGGAAAATGTTCAATATGCAATCTTTTTGGATCATGGAGTTTGGGATACATAGTGAGTGATTAGAATTATGACCAGCTGCTGGTATAGAGGAGTATGAAGGTGGTCACATATGCCACGAGAAGGAATGGGATTGACCAGAACAGAGAATGTGCAATGAAAAGCTAAAGCTTTGAGATCTGGGGACAGGAGACAGGAAAGAGAGGTTAAAAATGAAAGGACCAAGGGCAGACACCAAAAGAATGCCAGGTGAACAGAAAAGAACCAGGTGAGAGAAGGTATCACAGGTGTGAGTCACAGTGTTAAACAGAAACATTAAATCAGATCATGTGCAAAGAAGCTACAGAATTTGTAGCTTAGGAAGTTACCAGCAACCTTCATAAGGGTCGAGAAATTACCTGCTCTGAGTAGACTCAAGACCAAGGGAGAATGGAAGGGATGAAGAGAAAGCGAGAAAAAATGTTATAGAGAATGGATAACTTTCAAGGTATTAGGATATATAAAAAAGAGTCACACTGTGTAGTTTGAATTTTTTCACTTTTATAAATGTCATGGTTTGGTTCTTCTGCCTGGGACAGAAGCCTTCCTCTATGTCCCACCAACCTCTGTATTGAATCTCAAAAATTCAGTTATTATTACCAAAACTTCCTGTACATCATTTGCAATTACCAGCAAGGACCCTCTGTTCTCTCCAGTGGCCCTCAACCTGCTAGTGGAGATGTGGGGTTTTTTCCTTGCATACTTGTTCTTCTGGGGAAAGAATACCCTCTTGCTCTTCTGGGGGAAAGAATACCCACTTCATTTTGGAGAACTTGTTCCAAGTAATTTGACAGAAACATTCACCTCTACACCCAGAGAACAGCACATGGGCTCTGTCCACGGTCACAGTGAGAGATTCAGGAAGGTCACAAACTCCAAAGTTACCAGAAAACTGCTGGGCCTATTAGAAAAACAAAGTCTGCATTCTCTTTGCAGATACAGTTAGAGTGGCATAGCCTACAGCTACTTCTCTAAGAAGAAAGGTGCCCAAGCATGAAGTTAGTACAGAGATGAGCAGAGCAGAGTAAAAGAAAGAGAGAAGTGTACCCTATTCTGAGAGTAGTTGTAGGCACATTGTAGGGTCATTCTCTGCACTTTCTAGTTATATGAGCCAATAAATCTCCTCTTTGGCTACATTGTTTTAAATTGTCTCTTTACTATTTCCAATAAAAGATTCCTAATACTATCCACATCTCACAAATCACATACTTCTGAATATCACAGAAACCTGTCCTAATTAAATTTTCCTAGTTACTTCTAGATTATCCATTTCTTGAGGGTAGGAAAGATAGATCTAGCACAATGACTTATATAAAGTACCTGCTCAAAAAATATTCACTAAAGCAGCAAGTGGACAAAAGAAGTTCTTTTATGTCATAACATCGAAAGTTAAAATTAAACAACTCAGTACCTGAATGGGAAGGTCACAATGAGTGCTGTATAGTTATCTGGTTTGCTGCCCTAGTTTCCCTCCCTCTCTCTAAAGCAACTGTCCTAGGCAGGCGTATTCCTGCCCCTGTGTCCCGCTCCCAGTCTCCCTCTCACCTTGTTCACTCAAGTGGAAGCAGACCATCCATATTATAATCTGGAAATAGCCATCTCCGCAACTGTCGATTCCTTGTTGGAAGCCACGATGGCCTTAAGGACAAGAATAAGGGAAAACTCTGCTAGACACCTTCCTTGAGGTCAGTAAATACATAGGCTCGGATGATGCCTGCACAGACCACCTGTTTAAAAACTGTTGACTAAATAATTGTCTTAGTTTGGGGCAATCGGAAATATTAAGTCAGTAAAAAGATGAGTCAATTTTTAACTTGTGAGTAGAGGATGATGACAAGTAAGACAGAGTCAAGGTCTTCCTGAGCTGGGATGGTCTGATACTGCCATTGGTCAATGGCCCTGAGCTTATTCTTTCTTACAGTGTGTTTTATGGGTGTCCTCAGAGATTTGATTTGCTGAAGTCCCCAGACTGTGGTGCTTGAGCACCTGGGATGCAATGAAAGCTGGTTGGAAACCGTCTTCACCTCCTCCAATGGGTCCCCAGAGTCTTGCCACTGAAGCTGTCTTCCGCAGACAGGAAACTTCCAGGTGGCAGTGGGGGAAGTGGGGGTTCTGGGGGCAGGGGTCACAGCTGGTTTCCACTCAGGACCCACTTACGACCTCCAGGAAATGGAATCTTTTCCCTAATAAGTTGTGGAAATGCAGCTTATTCCCACTGTACCCCTGTCCCACTGCCACGGCCTCTTGCTTTCTGACATTTGCATATTTAGTTCAGAGAGCAAAACCCACAAGCCCATAGACTAGGCTTCACACACCAAGCTCCCTGCTTGGGTAACAGACTTCCCACCATCAACGTGCGTGATTTAGCTTGTTTTGTTTTTTGTTTTTGTTTTTCTTTTCTTTTTGGGGGATGAGGGGTGTGCAGAAGTGAATGAGCGTAAAACCTCTACTTCTTTTTTTAAAGGAAAAGCGTAGGCAGGAATGAAGGCGAGTAGGCAGGCAGGAAGGAAGAGGAGGAAGAAGCATTCTATTTATTTTATTTAGTTGTTCATCTTGGTTGTTGGACCCAGCAATGCAGGTCTTTGGGACGTATGTGGACTGCACCAGTCAAAGCCCTAACCACCAGTCCTCCAGGGCGCACCAGACACCGCACTGTCTTCATTCTCTCCATGGACTTTCTCACCACTAGCCCCCTCATCAATCTTATCACAGTTGCTCTTCCCAGGCTAGTGAGAGATAAACAGGAAAACAAACAAATAAAAAATAGATTTCTCAAACTTCTAGGAAACCTCGAACAGTGGTTTGACCCATATTATTTGATGTCCTTTGAAGCTCTGCCATAGTTCTGAGGCAAGATGGTGAGTCAAATATAATAATCCATTATGTCAGGTAAATTATCGAATATCCTGGTTTTTAAAAAACAGGACTTTGCGAAGACTTAGGCCACACCAAACTAAGTTCTTGGTTCTTCCTGTTATCACCCAGTTGCAAATCGGGCAGGAATTCTTATTGTACGACATTCCATCTCACTTTTTACCATAGGTAGGACTGGGGTGAGAACTCAGGATTTGTTTCCCAGTCCAGAGCCTTTCTCGTGACACTTAAAGAAACAATAATTGTCTAATATAACCCAGTAAGCAAAGCAAAACAAAACAAAATGTCCCCTCCTCTTGTCCTTCAGCATAAAACAATCCTGTACACATTGTCCTACACTGTATGTGATAAGGGGCCCCAACCTCTCTCTGTCCTATTTGGTATTGATGCAATCCTTCTCCTCCTACAGTCCACCTAATCTTGTGAAACATAATTCTTTTCTCTCTTCCTCCTCCCTACACAGACTTAATTCCTGATTCTCTCAAGTGTATGCAAACTATTACACTAACCTCCTTTCAAAGCAAGCATCATATCTGAGCCTGTAAGAGCAACTGGAAGAGTATTTTTCCTTTTTTATATGATCTGAGCTTGCTGTTAGAACCTTTTACAACAAACGTGTTGATTCCCCCCTTCATAAAGTGGCCGTGGCACTCTGCGGCGGCATGTTGCAGGCATAAGTTCATGGCAAGTTCAGGGGAAAGGAATGCTCAAAGAAAACCGAACCCAAAGCATTGTGGGTAGTGATATGGAAAGTTGACAAAACAATGATAAACAATGGGGGGGAAAGAAATAATTAAGTGTTCTGAAGCCCTGTATCAGCATTTCATGCATTGTTAACTTTCTTTAGGAAACTGTTTTCTTGTGCGTGGTTGCATGGAGAGATAGTAACCCAGTCTTGTTAGGACAGCACTCTGTGTGTGTGTAATGATTATAAAACTTTTCTAATAATAAAAAAGAAAATGGGCAAATATGTCTGACTGAGATAAGGCTTTCTGAACAAAATATAATACATGGAAATCCTTTCTTGAAGTGCTCTGTAGATTTAAGGAGGCAGAAAACTTAAAACAGTAGAGTTAGAGTAAACATGTAAGTCTTAACAAGGTGTGAAAAACTGGCCAAAGTACCGCAACAGGAAAAGCAAGAAGCCAAAGAAAAGCAGCTGACAGAGAAAGGTAAATACTTTATAGACACATTTTCTAAAGGTTCCTCTGAAAAACAATTTGAGCTGTTGAAGTCTGTAAAAGAGACACATTTTTTATGTTGTTAGAATACAATCCTACTTCAGTCATAGTTCAGCTTATATTTGATGTCTTATTAGGTCCACTTCAATGTAGATTACATCCTTTTATCATATCTGCACTCGTTCATTCAACAAAATTGTATTTATTTTTAGGCCTTATTTTAAACTCTAGGGATTTATGAATAGACAAACATGTAAAACTTCCTGAAGCCATGAATATTGTATATTCTAGTGAAGAGAGAATACAGTAAATGCAATAAATAAAAACATGGAGTGCTAGACGGGGATACATATAGAGGAAAGGTAAAACAATAAAGAGAGAGGGATTGCTGTAAGGTCCGGAGTAGGGGTAGGGGTCACATGTGATCAAACCTGAGGAGCAATAGAACAAGTCATTCACTCAACTGAGGAATGTGCAAGAAAAGAGCAAATCCAAGGGTCCTGAGGTGGGAGTTGGTTAAACAAAGATGAAACCCAGTGTGGCTAATGGGGAACAAATAAGAGGTGAGATAGTTCATGATGCATTAAACTGGTAATCAGGGAACTGGAAAACCTTCTAGCCATTGTGAGGATAATTGTTTTTATTTTTCCCTTAAATTTTTTGTTCACTTGAAAGGTGCAGGCAGGAATGAAGGTAAGCAGGCAGGCAGGAAGGAAATGAGAGGAAGAAAAAACATTTTATTTTATTTCATTTTATTTTATTTTTATTTCGTTGTTCACACTGATTGTTTTCCCCTAGACCCGGGACTTGAACCCAGGGATATGTGGCCTGCACTCCTTCAGAGGCAATAGACCTAACTGCTGCTCCACCAGGGCACGTAGTAGAGTACCTTTTATTTTGAGTGAGACAGAAAGCCACAGGAGAATTTTACAAAGTAACAGAGCTTGAGATAACACCGCTAGCTAGTATTTCTTTCCAGAAGTAGTTACAACATGGATTTTCAAAAACTTCTCCAGTTGATAGAATATTTTTAAGCATCTTTTAGGTCTCAAAGCCTAAAATGAAATGGTAGACCCAAGCAGTGAAGACAGTATGAGAAAACTGTAAAGGGGTTACCATGACTTCATTCTCAAAGAACACCTAAGACAGACATGAATTTAGTGATTTCCATCACACCCTATTGAAAACCACTGATTTAATTCATGGTTCCAGCCAATAGCTGTGAGTCCTTCGAAATAACTAACCAATTTGGTCCTGTCATATCTTAAAGAGACACTTTACTTCTTTACATAAACTAAGTTCCTACAAAGAAAAAAGGGACATGTACTGTTGACAGCAGTTAAGGGTCTGCTATGTTTGGCACATGTAAGATGCTAGAACAAGGGGCTGTCATCATCTTAGAGATGTTTGATAAAGAGGCACTGAGATCAGTTAGCTGGAGAAAGGATCATATCTCCTAGCAGGCCAAACTGCACAATAATCAGGATTGACTCATATCAGATGTTATTGTGTATTATCAATGCACAGGTTGAGACTTGAGTTTCCTTTGCAGGAAAAACTGCTTTGAATGAGCAAGAAAAAGCAGTTTATTCAACTCTCATACTAGTATAGTACTATATAAAATAGCTGCAAAATACACTGCTTTCTTGTCGGCTATGGAAAAAAAGGACCTGGTCAGTAAATCATTAGTGTATTATTACATTAATTGCTAACATTCAGAAGTCTGAGAGGCTTCCAGAAACCTGCAGTCTTTAAACTAGTGTTTAACAAGGAGATTTATGTAGGGGAGAGATGTGTGGGTTTTAACCAGTTTAGGGGGTTACTGATTTTATAAGGTTCTTAGTACACATTTTATATTACATCCTTCTTGAAATGCTTAAGATGCAAGACACAAAGGATTGATTCTGTTTCAAAGGGAGGAACAGAGACGGATCAGTGGACCCTAAAAGTCAGGATCTTGGGGTGTTAGTGAAAGATGCATTTCAAAGACTGAAAAGAAGAAACCAACATCTATTAAGCATTCAACTATGTGCTAGGCCAAGGTATTTATGATTGTGACTTATCATCCTACCCTGTCAATGAGGAAACTGAAGGAGATTTTTCAAGGTATAGAACCTTAGGCAACAAAAGGAGTATAACCATTCAAGAGTAAATGCAAATGCACAGACATAGGAATTTAACTGGGACATGAAATATACTTTTAATTCACCTATACAACATGCTTCCATGCATTCTCCAAATAACTACTGAAGATGTTCCCCCTTAGTAGTGAAGAACTCTCTGCTCCAGCTGCCAGCAGTACTGACTCACAGCTCACAGCTGAGCTGTTTCTGGGCACTGTCTGGACTGAGGACAACTGCTCGGCAGGGGCTATCCTCCCCCGGGGTGGCAAGTGTCTAAAGACTGCTAACTGCTGCTACAAAGGCTGGCATCCTACCTGGATTCAGGGCTCTAGAGCTTCCCCACAGAACTGGCTAAGGTCTCTGTAGCAACTGCATCTTAATTCAACGTCTCTATCTGCCCATCCTGCTTTCCTCCCCCATTGGAAGTGTTATTCCTAAGAGCCCACAACAATCAACCTGATAGATGCAAATGTCAAAGGGAATTTCCAAAGAAAGCTGACCAAAGACAATATCACAGCAAGAAAAAACATTAGATGATATGCTTCCTACCATCTTAGAGAACTGACATAGAAGCATAGCAACAGATTCAACTGGGTAATTCCATGTGCAAATAATAGTTTCTAAGGCATTTCCGTGCCTTTTAAGTAGTAGCAAGTCACAAGTCCTCACATTGACGCACTATACTTAGGAGGTGCTCATCATTAAGTTAGTTAAAACAATAACGAATCACTGAATTAAAAAAGGAATTACCAATTAGTGATTTTATAGCAACAAAGTGCTGTATCATTCGTGGAAGCTATGTGATGGTCAAATATGCAAGGTATCAGACATGTTTAACTAATTGCATAACCCTTAACATGTAAAATACTGTGCATGCTTGAGAATCTTGCTAACTGCCTTAAATTATGTCATTATGCATAAGTCCTGGGAGAGTGAAAAAAAGGCAAAAATAAATTCCTTAAGACTATCAAGTTTTGTGTATATCCAATGAGAGATTCTAAAATGTATTATAAAAACAGATCACTTTTGAACATTAAGACCAGAAAAGAGGGATCAAAAGGAGTCAGTATGTGTTAAAGTGGTAACAATAAGATCATATCAGTGACACAGTATTGAGGCTTCAGTTAAGATACGGACTTTGTGCTGATTTTCTGGCGGTCTAAGACAGCAAAATGGCTGAATAATCGTCTCAACAGCTGAGGTTACAAAATGCTGAACAAATATATCCAGAGAAAACTGCCACTTTAATTGACATTAGTTGTAAGGAAAAGTTTTGTTGGCTCTAATTTCTCCCTCTCTCCTCTGTCATCTGCATTGTATTGGGGCACATAGAGAAAGCTGGCTAGAAGCAAGTGTTGATGGGAACAAGAGTTAGCTTTATATTCTAAGGAGAAAATTAGTTATGATAGCCCAAATATCTTATGTGAAGAATGATTCTAAAATCTTTATCAGAACGGTACAATTCAGGCTATAAATGATGACAATATGAAATAGCAAAGTATCACAACATAAGAACTAACAGCGTGGAAAACCCAGAGATTGTTACTCAGAGGAAACAACTGATCTAAATAGGAGAGAAAAATTAGTCTTTAAAGGCAAGAGGGCCCAACATTCCAGGCTAGACACCCAGGGCTAGAACGCTCATGCAGACAAGTGTGGCATTTCTAAGAAACGAAAATGATAGTCATGTAGCTAAAATACACTTAGTGAGTGCTATAAAGGTTGAATTGAGATCAGAGAGATAAGCAAGAGTCAGATCATATAAAGCTTTATGCATTGATACAGGGAAGAGTAACTTAAATGATTTGTTTTTTAAAAAATCATTCTTACTGCGATTCATAGAACTTAATACAGCACAAGGAGGGTCGTTAGAATGGAGGTGCAAAGATCAGGTAAAAGGCTCTTGCTATAGTCAGAAGATATGATGGCAATGGGAAACTTTAAGAAGATGAAATTTAATAAGGATACTCATAAGGCCTATTTTTATACCCACCATCCTCCTCCAAACAACAGCATATCATAAGATGTAAGATTCATGAGGGAGCAGTAATACATATTTTAGAAGCACAGGGAAAAATACAATGATGGGGTAATTCAAAAGAGTCAGTCAGTGAACGTTTCCAATGACCAGAGCTGGGATCATTTAAGTAAAAAAAAATAATAATAATATAGCATTAGACTATATAATCCAAAGTATGAAAGAAGTGTCCATGAATCTATTCTAGTATAAATGATTGAAGAAACAAATAAGGAAAAGAAACAAATCTTCCACATGGAATTCTAAGTCATTTATGTCAATCCTCTTCCTTCAAGGAGATGCAGTATAACTCCTTACCTTGAGTGTAGACTGCTCTTCAATGGATACAATATGGAGTGAAAAAGTAAATTTATAATGGAAACCTCAGCCCGTTGACCCAGGTTAGTGTCATCAGTGCTAAGGTGACAGATATGCCCTTAACAGGATGAGATAACAACACTTAGAATCTCAGACTAATCATGAAAAAGGTACCACACACAAATTGAAGATCATTCTACAAAATGCCTGACTTCCAAGTTCATGCAAAACAAAGGAAAATCTGAGAAACTTTTATAATCCAGAAGCAGCTAATGAGACTTGACAACTAAATGTAATGTGTGTCCTGGATAGGATTCTGGAACAGAAATAGGACACTCTCTTTCAAAACTAAGGAAATTCAAATAAAGTTTACTTAGTAACACTGTGCCAATACTGGTTCATTAGCTGTGCTGAACATATCATCATAACACAAAATGTTAACAAGTGAGGAAACTGGATGGGGAGTGTATGGGAACTCTCTGAATTACTTCACATTTTTACAATCTAAAACTACTGTAAGAATAAAGGGTTGTTTTGCTTTGTTTTAATAACAGCACAGGGGTCTTAGTTTGGTTCCCATCAACAGAAATACAAACGCGAAAACCATCTTCACTCAGTCTTGCAGAAGCACAGCCATGCTTGGAAAAGGTTGGAGAAAAATGACTCCATAAGGGAGAAAAACCACACTGGACGGAGAACATAAAGTCATGTCAGATGAGAAGCAACACAAGACCTGGTTAAGCTTAGCCCAGAAAACACAAAAAACACAGCAATTATCTCAAAGTACCGGAGGGGTTATTATAAACAGTGAGAACTTGACCTTCTTGTACGTTTCAACTTGTGGCATTTGGTAAATTTGGAGGGAAGATTACAAGCAGGAAAATACCTATTTAAGGAAAGTCAGAACTTAGAAACCTGCAACTACCTACCCTGGGAACTAACAACACCTTTTCCAACACTGAGCACTCAGGGTTCTGCTGAAAAGACACTGTTTCGGACACTGTGAAGGAGACGCATACTGGAACTCCTAGAGACTTTTGAGGTTTAAACACTAAAATTGAATTGTACTATGTCTCTAACAGCACTTACAAATAATGAGAAAACTGGTTGGGCCTTAAATCTGTGTTATATCATAATCATTTGTATGCTGTATTTACTTTTAACTTTTTATTTTTAACAAAACATTTACTGATTTCTTGACTGATTAACCTTTATAAGATACATTTTACATGTAGACAGACCTTCTCAACTCTGTTAATAGGAGAATGCAGAATAATATGTCCTTTATCTCCAGCCCTGATCTCACTCTTGAATTTAAGACTTGCCTAGTCAATTGCTTATTTGACCTCCTCACTTGAATGTCTAAGCACTTACAACTTAATGTGTCCAAAACAAATCTTGATTTTCAGTCTGCACTTGCACCTCCCTCAGTCTTCCTCATCAGCAAATACCAGCTGATTTCTTTCTATTTCTCCCTATATCCATCTTGTTAGCACATCCTTTAGAACCTGTATGTTCAGCTATCTAGATCTCTCATTATCACCATCCCAGTCCAAACTAGTCCTTCCTAGACCACTGCAATCACTTCCTAACAGATATGCATGTAATTTATTTCCCCTGGCAATTTATTTGCTACAAAACAGCTGGAGAGCTAAAGAGATCACACACACACACAAACTTTGTTTAAGCCCCTCCTTACAAATCTCTAGACATTAACTATTATACTTGGAAAATAAGCCTAACTCCTTGCTTTGTGGTCAGACTCCTGTCAATCGCTGAGTTCTTCTTACCATTTTCCTCCTTGCCAATATTCCAATTTTACTAGCCTTTTCTCTATTCCCCAATAATCTCAAGTTCTTTTTCTCCCTTAGGGATACTGCACCAGCTGTTCAATCTGCCTAATATGTTTTCCTCCTGATCTTCAAATGCTTGGCTCCTTCTTGTTATTCTAAAATAGCCACCCGATACTCTTCATCTCATCAGCATATTTACCTCTCTGCATATTACTTATCATTAGTTGACATTTTCTTATTTCCTCATTCGTGTTTGTGTTACTTTTGTTTGTGAGTTCTCTGAAAGCAAGAACCTAGCAAACCTTATTTACTATAGCTCAGCATCCAAAACAGGGTCTGGAATATAATAAACAGTCAATGAATATTTGTTCAATGAATTAATAATTTTAATAATACAAGTGAAAATGACCTTCTCTGTCATGGACTTGAAATCTTCTTACAGGGAGCTTTTCCAATATTTGAAGAAATAAGGCCAGTCTTTTACAATATAAATAACAGTAAGATTAACACACGATAAATATCAAATGACACTTATGTAGCAATCCTTTTCCACATTCCCCAAATTCACTCTTGCACATCTCTGTGTCTTTGTTTGCACTATTTCTCTGACTGAAATCATTTCCCCTGGAATGTTCTCTAACCCCCAGCATCACCTACATAAGTATCCTCTGAGAAAATATTATCCATTTGTAGACTCAATCCCAAATGCTATCTTCCTTTTGACAGTTTCTCTGACTGCACAATTAATTACATATCTTGCGTGTACCCAAAGTACCTTGTTCCTCAATGACAACACTTATCTTGGGGAGGGGCTGATTTTTATAAATAAGCAGTTCCCAAAGTTTGCTCCTTACAACAGTACGAATTGAGACAATTTATAAAATTCACATTAGCTTGGGAAACACTGCAAAGTAAAACTATTTGGAGAGAGGTGGGACTCAAAACACACATCCTATGAAAGACTGTGGTAACAGACCCACAGTAAGTGTTATGTGTGGTTTAACTTTCTGTAAATCAAATCTCATTTTCCATTGACTATGGGATCATTGTCTTTAAAAACAAACAAACATCCATTGACATCTCACAGAAGATAGCCTAAGTTATAACTGAATAGTGGTTAAGAATACTGGAAGTTGGCAAATTGGAGGTCTTCAATTTTAACTTGTGTTTCAACAGTGGGACGTTTCCAAGAGTACGGAACAACTGATCCTCTCTGGGCTGCTGACTCCCCATTATTAACATTGAGTTGAGTATGACTATATCATAGGAGTAGTATAATGCTGAATTAAGGAGGCCTGGTGGCTGGGCCCTAGTAGCCGCTCTATAAACGGCAGCTGCCATTAGAATATACATAATTTTCATTACTATGGTACCTCAGTGAGGTCAGGAATCTTAGGTGTTCATTTGTGAATTTCCCACAAGTTTCAGCAGCTATTAAGCAAAGAAATTTAAGGAAACTAAATTGGAAACTAAATGCTTTGGGCAGAATATGACTCAAATACATGACTAATACAAGGTCTTAACATGCCTCAAGACTCACTTTATTTTGAGTTCAATTCATAGATTTGTTGTCAATCTTATTTTCTGAGGCATATGATTTTGCAACCCTTGTAAAAGAAGTTCTCTATTCATGTTTACTGAACTCCTTGATCTCAATGGGTTCTGACTTACTTCAATTCTCATCGACCAGAAATCCCAGTGCCTCTCAAAACAATACCAAGATATTTAACATAGATCTCTTTCAAGAGTGGCTCACTAAAGCAATGATTTATATAACTACAAACTAAGTTAGGAGGGAGGTAAAAAGTATAATTTAAAATATCCTCCAATCTGATATGCACCTCCTTCCCCCACTTGATCAGTGAGCTAGGCCCCAGTGATGAGGTCCAGAGAAAGAAATACCATAGAACTATGTGTTAAAGCCCCATCTCAGAGATAGGAGGCATTCTTACATGGAGGGAGCTGCAGTGATGACTTTGGGAGAGCCATTTCACCCTTGAGTTTCCATGAAATCATTGGACTTTAAAATACAGCACTAAAAAGAACTCGGGAGATCATCAAGGCCATCCCTCTGCCTGTTAGAATATTTTTATATCACCAGGTTCAATGCTGAAGTGTGAAGACTCAAACTGCAAGAGAAATTGGTGGGTTAGAGGGCAGGAATGCTTAAGGGGAGAGAAGAGAAATAGAAAGAAAAATCTGAGGATGAAGGAATTTATGCCCTCCCAATTAACCTTACCAAGGACCTCAAAATTCCCAAGGCAACCTTGATTCTACCTTTCTTTCTTTTGTTTTCAAATATGGAATTTTCCCGAGGACTAATGTTAGAATTGAGCATATTCTTCCTTTGATTTATGAGAACATTCAGGGAATATAAGTTCATGAAAATTACCAAACCAGCTGGCTTCAATGCAAAGCAATTAAATAGAAAGTCTTAAAACTTAAAATCCTAACTAGATTTGATTCAGAAGAATGTAAAATTTACTTTCCTTTACACTTAAAACATCCACTTTTTATATTTTTTAAATATTTATTCTAAATTTACATTAACCTTCCCCCTGATGACGAGAGGACCTAACTCAGAAAATCTGTAAGAGAGTGGAAATAAAAGTATTTGTATTTGTCATTAAAACTATTAGTGAACAACCACATTGCAGGAAATGTGTGGTCAAAGTCATTTGCTAGCCATACATGCCTATTAGTCAGAAAAGCAAAGATAAATGCTGGAATTTTTTTCCTGTAATAAGTCACTGTGAACTGCAATAAAGAAGAACCAAAGCAAAGCAAAGCAAAGCAAAACAAAACAAAACAAAACAAACACACACACACAAAACAAAAAAAGGAAAAAAAAAGAGAGAAAAAGAAACCCTGTTTAAGAAAAGTGGTTATGCTCTCTCTAAACATGAAAGCAAGCTAATCAGAGTGGCATTAAGATGTGGGCTTATAAGATATCCACATATTAGGTAAAATACCTATATAAGCATGGTGCTATATCATTTATGTTTCAATTCCTTTGATACTATTCCTAGATTGCACTTAATAATACCTTACAGACCAGGGCCCACCCAGAGACTTTCATGCCCCTTCAACTCCAATATTGTCTTTTGGAAAAGCTAGACTCTGCAAAAGTTTCCCAGCTTCTAATTTTGTCATTCCTTTGCAGTATGCATATTTGAATGCATATGATTCATCATTTCTCTATGAAAAACAGTGATTGAAAGTACTCTTATAGGTGTAATCCTGAGCACACTGAAATAAATAAATCATCCTACATTCAACAAATAGGAAAGAAACAGTGCCAATTTCTGGTAAATGGACATTATAGCCAAGGAAACCAACTAATAGCAAGTTTCGATGGCAAAACATGGGCCAATCTCCTGAGACTTTTGTTCATGGTACCAAGCATCCTTTGAGAGAGTGGCTTCTGGTGTCACTGTCTATATCTCTCTGATTGAGTATGACATAATGACTCTTTCAGTTCTGAAGACTGAGTGTTTCCATTTTTTTGTATCCTATATATATCCGAGAGCCAGTGAATTGCCACTTTACATTTCTCCAAATAAAACCATGGGGCACTTAAATTAATCTAATTATCTGTGACCCAATTTGATAATACTGCTCAAAGCAATGTTAGATCTTTTCTAAAGTTTTGTTTTCCTATTCATTCTCCTGTTTACATTACTTGGCTGAGAAAAAAATATCCTTTCACAACAAAAATTCACTTCCTAGGTATTTACTGCAAAAACCTCAACTATTGAAAACTGTGCTTTGCCATGGCCACTGAGAAAATGTAAAGAGTTGAAATTGTCAGGATTTTTGAGAAAGGTCTAAAAAATTCTAAAGATTGACTCAATGTCATTTTTCACATTCAGCAATCCCACTCACGAAAGTAATTCTCCGATAACTAATACAACAGGTTCAGATCTTGGTTCATCAAAGATCAGCACTATCACTTCTCAACCTCCCTTCCATGACACTGGGGACAATGTGGGTTTTCCACTTGCCTCTTTCTTACCTCAAATGTATCCTTCATTCTTGTCCACTGTTTACTTTGATTTCTGCCTCACAGATACAAACATGCAGTAGCTCATGGTATTTAAAAATAATATTGTATTCCCTAAGTAATAAAGATGCACAGTCAGTTCTTTATAGGAATCATTTCTATTCTAATTTGTCCAGTGAATTCCCGTTGAAACAATCTTTGGGAGCAAAAGACTTAATCCAAAAAACTGTGCTTTATTTTACATTTCTTCACCAATGGACTGTCATTCTGAATTATTAATACTCATAATGAGCAAAATTATAGGCTTGGAAGGCATCCTTCAACATAATGGTATTACAACTAAATTTTTATTTGAATAATGTTTATGGTAATAATAACTAATGTTATTTTTTCATGACATAGGTTAAAAGTCTGCAGCCTTTATTATTACTTTCTGCAAAATTAGACAGGAAAGACTATTAAGACATCTAAAAGCTGACAAATAGAAATCGTTTTTCCTCTCTCTCTCTCTCTCTCTCTCTCTCTCTCTCTCTCTCTCTCTCTCTCTCTCTCTCTCTCTCTCTGTCTCTCTCTCTCTCGCAAGGAAAATGATTATATACTGTTTGACACTCCATTTTCAGACCAAGTAAGGGACTGTAGAGGCTCACACTTGATTTATGCCACCAAAGAAGACCACAGCAAGCGTGCATTGGTATTGGGTACACCACTATTTCAGATGTAGGTAAATTTAACTTTTTCTGGAGATTTGATCTACTCAGGCTCCTCTGTGTCAACTAACAGAAATACTTTGACTGCAGGGCCCCAGCCAAAGGACTAACAAACAGTACATCATCTGTGAAGCAAACCATCTGAAAACTTGAAAAATGATCAGCTAACTAAAGATGGGTAAACAACATTGAGACAGGAAGAATTCTCCTAATCGAAACTAAAACAAAACCTAAATACAATCTTTTTTAAAGTTCCCAGATAGGCCAATTTTCTCGGTGACTTCTATGCCTATAACTATGTATTAAAATGCCTTGTGCTATACTAGAGAATTTTCTGTTTGGGTGAAAACTACAAATAATACTCCAAAGCCCAGGCTGCTTTTCAGGGTGTCTTTGGAGACATCTGTACAGGTGATCCTTTAGAAATAGTGCAAGTCTGTCCACTGTGAAGTTTCGCAAAGATCTCACATCAGAGTATTCTGATTAATTTCCTTTCAGAAAATGCCTAAGTGGAGACTATTTAGGCTTAAAATAATAACCCAGTACACACAGATTCTGAAAATGAGAGCGCTCAGGTAATGACTACAATCTTCTGATTGTGAGTCCCTGACCAGAGATGCTAGGAATGACTCTAACCTCATGAGCTTAGGGACCGTGCTATGCCACCGGAGGTCCTCCAGGACAGAGGCACTCATTCTTGCTCCCAGGAGGTCTGGTTGCTGATAACTCTCAAGTGAGTCCTCCTTAGGAACTGCCCCAGGAGAAAGAGGTGGGAGGCTTGAGATTTGGGGAGACAGAGGCCCAGCACCCTTGCCTCTACCTTAAATAACCCTATAGTACCATGCAGTGCCAGAGCCCCCAAGGGATCGCTGAGGTCTGAATTACAACCATATCTCACCCAACTCCTCCTGGGTCTGGGGTCAAGGCGCTTCACAGGTGCTGGTCCCGAGAGCATTCTAGTCTGTCACTCAGCACCTCAGAGATCCTGACCCAACACTACAGTGCAAGTAGCTGGAGGGTGACAACTAAGTATTAAAGAAAAACTTCACTCTTTGGAAAAAGTGAAAACCAGCTAAGAACAATTAAGCAATTTTCATTGGACCAAATGTCTAATTAGGCCCAGATCAGCTCCTCTACCATATATATAACTTTATATATACCTTTTTAGGGTAGTCCACTTTTTAAAAAAATTACTAAATATTAATGTTTTTAGTGGGCTTTCACAAGACTTCAGTTAACAAAGTCATATTTGAACTTAAATCTGACCAAGTAACAGCTAACAGTTTATGTCTTTTCAGCATTCTTCATGCCTTATTACATTTCTAGAAACTTTACCAAAAAGGAAAGTAGTCTGAATGAGTAGAAGGGACTTAGGAATCAGCATGCTTGAAGTTGAAACTAAACTTTCTCTGAATGTCCGAATTGGGACCAGGCGAGGAGCTTTACATATTATCTTATTTAATCTTTGCAATGCAATAATTTTTTCATTTTTCAAATGAAGGAACTGGGGTCCGAGTAGGTCAAGTGAGATCTGACCACAAAGCCGCTTATGTACACATTCACCCTGTGCCTCACAAGGACTACGACTCAGCTCTGCTCTCGCCCAGTCCCCCATGCTTGCAAGTGTGAGGGCTTCATTGCTGTTTACATTCCTGATTCTCACTAATTAAGTACAGCTTCACGACATAACATACCTGTTAACTTGAATCACTATAAATAAAAAACAATGCTGTACTTTTCAGAACATGATTAGCATTTATGATTTCACAGTGCCAAAATAAATCATTTATTTTGAAGGATTAGTAAAGGCATGACACATTATTACAGTGTTTTCACCAGTATAAAAAATTTACAATGACATCCCTTAACTAGGCACTTAAGAAATCATTTGGCAGTTTGCTTTTTGCCAAATGCCATACATTGTTTTAATGTCAGATAGGAAGCAACAGTTATTTATAGATTGAAATGTAACACTATTAAAACACAATCTTATATACAGCGACACATTCCACATAGAATTCTCAACACTACATTTTAAAGCGCAAATCAGTGTGTTCAATACAAGCACATGAATATCTCCTTCTGAAGAGAGTACCAGATGTGTGACAATAGATTCCCAAAGGGGAGGCAGTTAACAGAAAACCTCATAATGTCAATGATGTATTTTTTTAGCTTAACCTGAAAATTAATTTTTGTGACTTAACTTTTATAACCCATTTTTCAGATATCTGTGATTCGGAGAAGACAGCTATCAACAGGATCCAGGCTGAATATGCGTTTACAACCGTGAGTACTGCTGTTGATGACACTAGACTTTGACATTTTAGTTAATCTAAGTATTTCTTCAAAAGGTTACCATTTCTTTTTTTGAGTATTTAGACACACCAATGTTAGACTTTTGGGGCTCTGTTTTTGTAGTGAGATAAGCCCGTGGATAATCCTCTTTCTGGGGAATTATGGTAACTAGTTTTATGAGAACAACCCAATTGTGCCACTTTAGTTACAGCAAGGCAGCTTCTTGAATCCATAAATCAAAGGATTTTTAAATAAATACACTTAAGAATACAAGTTTATTTTTTTTTTTTACTATAAGCTGACTATAACTCTAATAATAACAGAGCTCGTTTTCATTCTTGAAGAAATACATAAAACAGTGTCTTAACTGTTTCCAATAAAAAGCATGACATCTTGAGGGCTAACAGCTAGTTTTATTTTATGGTAGAATTAAAGATCAGTGGGCATGACAAACACAGGAAGATGGCGTAAAATGAGAGGGACAATACTGAAAGTGTTTTCTAAACTCAGAAAAGTTTTTTCCACTTTTATTCTGTAAGGAAATAAATGTTAATTCCTTCCTCAATAGAGTTGCTAGATAAAATACCACACACAAACAGTAAATTTGAATCTCAGCTCAAGAGCACTCTTTAAAGTCTGTCTCATGCAACATTTGTACTGTGCACATGAATCACCTTAATATCTTATTAAAATGCAGGTTCTGATTCAGCAGGCCTGGGATGGAGCCTCAGTCTGTACTTTATGTGCTGAATCTGGCAACATGTCCTAAATTATTTTTAAAGGAACTAATAGCTGAAGACAACATTGTTAAATGTTCATTTGTGAACTAATGCTTTGCAGTTAATAAACAGAATAATGAATTGGTCTCCATTTACAGACACTCTTTGGTTCAGTGTCTCCTCTAAAAACTCCAGATTAATAGCAGAAATGAAAACCCTGAAGAGGTTTTTGAAAATGTCATTTACAGCATTATCATCTGTGGGTATTTTTCCCCCATCGTCACAGGTCCACCATATAATCAGTGATGTTCAACCTGACCGGACAGCAAAATCACCCAGGAAGCTTCTAAAAATCAAGATACCAGCACAACCTGGTGAAGTACAGGTTGGGTGCAGTCCACATACATCCCAAGGACCCAGGTTTGTGTCTCAGGGCCAGGGAACATCCAAGATGTACTACTAAGTAAAATAAATGGATAAAAATGTTTCTTCTTCCTCTTTCTGCCTCCTCACCTTCATACCTACCTGCACCTTCCTTTCAAAAGAAATCCAGATACCTACTCATACTCTACTCAATTAAATACTAATCTCTGGGGGTAAGGTGGAAGCCAGGAAAAAATGTCCATAATCTTCCCAGGTGATTCTGATGTGTAACCAAGACTAAGAACCTGCCTCAAGAACCCACAGCAACCTCAGTTGGCAACTTGTTAGAAACACAGAATCTCAGGCCCCCAAAAGGCCTACCGAATCAGACCTGCATTTTAACAAAGTATCCAGGCAATTTAGATGCACATACAGTTCAACACAGACTACTCAAATCCTTTAGTAGTAACAACCAAAGGAAGTCACACTGATGACTCTATATTATTAACTAGAATTCTGTGACATTCTAACAGAGTAAAACTTATCTAGTTATGTACAGTTACCATAGCAGGGACCAAAAAGAAACTGTCAATACTCTCTTAAAACACCTGACCTGACACTTTCAACAGAAATCATATGACCCATCAGAAGGACAAGAGAGACAAATATTTGGATCAGTTAAGGACAGCCTACCTGACCCTGGCAAAACTCTGCAAACCAATAAAACCAGTCCTAAATATAAGCATTTCTTCCCCTCCCCCCAATCCCAAACCAAGTCAATGAAAAACAGAAACACAAAATCATCATTATGGCCCTACTTTTAGGGCTTTGTCCCCAAAATGCTGGTATCTCTGCAGAGATCCAGACTTGCATGTTTTCCAGCCATGAATTCTGAATTCATTCCCCTTCCCCTCTTCCCTCCCCCCTCTCCCTCTCCCTCTCCCTCTCCCTCTCTCTCTTTACAATTAAAGAAGCCTACCAAGGTAACCTCCAGAACACAGCACAACCAAACACTCACTAATCTGGTGCTATGACTTGAAAAGGACTTCAGTGTCCAGAAAGTTTCCATCAGATTGTTTTCTCCACTTACAGCTAGAGTTATGCTCTTAACAGTAGGTTTCTAGTGCTCAATAATGTTCTCTGCTTCTCCAGTTAAAAATAAATGCTGTACTCCTAAGAAGTTAACACATTCATTTTCTCAAATCTTACCGTCAAATTAATTTATCAAATTGGTTTTGCTTTTTACCTAAAAGGAGAGGTAAATTAGTTTCGGATTACTGGCCACATGAGCAGTCAGGGGGAGGATGAGAGACAGAGGCAGGCAGGAGCAGTCCTAGGAGCCATAGGGAAGCCCTGCCCTGATCGATACCTACAATGACACTTCTGAGCCGAATGAGCGCAAACTTATGTTTCATATTTGTCACATTTGTATACTTTCATTTTGTAATTTAATTTATTTTGATTGTAAAAGAAGAACTATATTAGAATAGCCTGCTTCTGAGTTTATCTTTAAAAATAATTTAAGGGAACCGTAAGACAGTTATTTCTTGTTTTCAAACATTATATATCACACCTTCCAGGAGCATGGAATGAAACAGAAAAACTGAGGTGACACAGAGTATGCCTATGAGGGAATACAGATTTCGAGCATAATGTTAGTTTTATTCTGTTTCATGAAGTGAGCAAGAGAAACTGTGTCTGCATCAACACAGTGAAGGAGTTTCTCATCTCAAAAGCCTATCTGTATTGATATCAGAGAAGGGTAGGGAGTAAAACGACAGCGGCTGTCCTGCCCTTTCACCTTTCTAACAGGGCTGGTGGCAGCAATGGAGCTTAATCAATGCAGTGGAAGTGACATTTTGCAGTCAAATCAAATTAAATGGAAATGAAAGGAAAATCTGAGGTCCAACCCAAAGGCTGTTCCTCTTACCATGGAGGTCATCTCCATGGCAACTAAATGCTACAAATGTGTAGAGTAAATCCTTAATAAATCTGCAGAAACCATGTCCAATTGAATATGATAGTGTCTGTCACTGTACTTTGTAGCTTTCTAAAAGCTTACATTAGAAGTAACAAAAAGGACTTCATTCAGCAAGTAAGCGGGACAGCAGTTAATCTGACACGGACTCAGTGACAGAGGGCGGGACATATGAAAACGTGAACTTTGAGTGAACACCTTAGAGACACGCCAAGTGAAGTGGACTTGGTTTGAACTATTTTCCAGAATTATTTTCACTTGGACTTACTTCAAAATCTCCGTAGTCCTTCTAAAAACATGTTCACGTCACAAAGAATGCTTTACACCAGGTTATATCTGATCATTCAATTTTCTTTCCTAGAGGACACCTTCAGAGATGCATCTCTCTCTCAGACTGAGGATACTTTTTAGAGCAGGTGGATTTTAGTATTGTAAGAAATGCCTTGGGTTGGTAGTAGCAAGAGAGCATCAGTGCTGATAGTGATTCCTGGTAGTTAGTTTCCTCCGCACAGACACTTCCAGAAGACTAACACATCCCTGTACACCCCTAATTGTTTTCCTCTATCATGCAGCCAGGAAAACTGACTTGAGTAACTTGAAATTGTTTTCCCATTTTAGAACTCATTTTGTTGGAGAAAGTAAATTAATATCACTAAAATATACTTTCCCTCTAATTGAATAACCATTAAAGTCTTGCTCTCAAGAGGAAACATAAATTCCCAGGTACCTGTCAGTTTGGTTTTAGATATGAGTGTCTGCTACTAAATGATGATACATTTACAGAAGGTTGAAGAAGGATAAACGTTGAAGTCTACCAGATTTGCTCAACGATACTTACTGAATTCATTGTACAAGAAACAGTATTTTTAGGAGGATTCATTGCCCTACATTTGACATGCTCTAAACTGCTCATTTAATTAAGTCATAAAAATGGCTGCTATGATTCCTGCTTTGAACACACTGAGTTGGGAGTCTGCTAGTCATGCTGTCACTGTACAATATGAAAGATGTCAACAGACTTATATTGTAGGTAAGAGAAATGAAAAGATGACAATTTGTTATGAAGTGACGGTTTTTCCTCAAATGAATAAAACCATACACTGTATCCTAGCCCCATTGAAATTAGCAGTTCACACTAATTAATTAGTTAATTCTGGGAAGAAATTCCTATTTTCTGAATGGTGGTGAAAACAACAACAACAATGCTAATTTAGATAAAAATAGTCCTTTACCATAAATATGTCATAAATTACTATCTTTTACAGTAGTATTAATTTACTTTGGCTTGGGTGGTATATCTAGTAATATTTTGAAATGCATCCAACAAAATAATAATAATAATAATAATAATAATAATAATAATAATACCACCTAAGATTCACTAAACACTTGAAAGCATATTGTTCTTTGGGACATCCTTCTCCCATGTAGCACCAATGCTTTTATGGCTTTAAAAAAAAGAAAATTAAAGGAAAGGCACAGGCAGGAATGAAGGTAAGTAGGCAGTCAGGCAGAAAGAGAGAGGAGGAAGAAACACTTTATTTTTATTTAGTTGTTCACACTGGTTGTGCCCCCCTCCCCCTGGCCCTGGGTCTTGAACCAGGGACCTTGGGATGTATATGGGACTGTTTTCAGGTATTCTAGACTACTAAGCCACCAGGGCACACTCCAAGCACCAATTTTTAAGGTTTATAACCACAAACCAATTTTGTCTTATCATTGTTTTATCATTTCGTTTGCATCATTGTTATAAAAGCATACTTCAGTTTAATACAATGAATATTTCTACTCTTCAGATTCTAATCCCAATTCAGTTCTTCACAGCATTCCCCTCCTTGCAATATCCTCCTAAGATTACCTGAAGATTCAATGAGATAATGCTTTACTATAGACAAGTGATTTTAGAGTTTATGTCATTTGGCATGATGTGGTAGGTTATTTGGGAGACCTGGGGACAATCAGAAATTTTTTCATATAAATTTCTTTGCTTTGTACAGTTGACAAAACATTTCACAGAACTCTTTATTTTCAGACAATAGAAAGAAACTCTATTTGGGTTATTTCCTTGGGATTGGTTTCTATTCATAAAGCCAACTGTTAAATGAAAAGAAAAAAAAAAGTTTACTTTGGAATTTAATTCTGATAATTATTTTATTATATTAGACATTTTTGATCATTTAAAATAAGACAGAATATGGATTAAGAGGACCCCACCCCACCCAAAGGAACATTTTTCTCTTCTGATCACTGCATTCTACAAATTTGTTATCTCTTTAAACATTTTTGCCTCAACTTTATCAAAAGAATCATTGTGGGTAAATTGGATGTGTTTTATCAACTGAAGATTCTTCATTTCAGGATTTCAATTGCTAACTTCTACATATTATGAATTTGAAAACAAAGACAGGAAGCCCTCTAATAGATTGTCACAAAGCACACCCTCTCAAGGAAACAGAAGGACAAGATTTAAAAGTTACTGTGTCATATTTACTTTTGATACTGCCATTATTACTGAAACAGGGTTTGAGAACACAGTTTTAAATTCCTAAATGCCTAGAGATTTTATCTAGCTAATAAACTTGTGGCTTCATAAACCCACAAAGCTCCTGTGATGCCATCTTATTTGAAAAGGGTGTGAGCTTGCCAGGTGGAGGGAAGCAAGATGTGATCTTCGGATTGGTGAACCGCAAAGTGTCTGCCTATTTTCAGAGATTATAGGGATGGCACTGGTGCCATTGGTTAAGATAGCAAATTGATTTCTTCAATAAACTAGTGCTCTCATTCACTCACCACAATTTTCCAAAATTACCCTTTTGATCTGAAGCTTCCAATCCTGGCCAGGCATCATTTTTATTTTGGAACACTGAAATCTATACTCTTTAGCTATTTTTTCTTACCTGACCAGAAACATAAACCTTTCTCTCCTCATTCACTCCACTTAAACAGAATTCTTCTCTCTTTAAATTTGCTTCCATATTTTCTGACTCAAAAAAAAAAAAACATGTAAACACTACTCCAAAATTTCTTAAATTTAAAAGTAGGGTGACAATTGGGAGTTACCTGCCAGTCATACACAAATTAAGGATGCTTAGATTTTTCTTCCTTTTGATAGAATGTGGACTCTATGGGATGAGGGAGAGGATGGAAAAATCAATATTTGCAAAAATATCCACAGGATGTGTGCTTATATGATGTATAGATCTAAGTATACCAATAATGCTCATCAACATTTTGAAATGTGCTAGTTGTTTGTTTTGTTTTGCTTGTTGCTGTTAGTGCTACTTCTAGTAAGAATTCATGCTGGGGTTTTTTTTGAGAATTTGTTATATATAGGCACTCTGATTACTTTACGTCATTAATATAAATCCCATGAGATAGGAACTATTATTAGCGCAACTTTACGGAGGAGAAAATTGAGGTGCAGAAAATTTCAATCACTTGTCCAACTACCACAGTTCCAAAATGGGTTTTGTAATGTTGGTGCTTTCAAGGGGAACCAGGCTGATGTGAACACTGAAATAAGATTATAGTACATGGAAAATACTTCTTTTTTGACTATCTAGTTGATTAAGCATTTAGGTTTCAGAACACCACTGATATCCAGGGAAGCTGCAGGAAAGGTGGTAAAGACAGTGGTATTAACAGACAAACAGTGATGCAGATGTGATGATGAAATCATTTGTGAATGAGTACGATATGCTGGTAATTATGCTGAGGGCTTTATATTTCATTCAGCGCTCAGCAACTCTGTGAAGTTGATACTGTCTTTGTTCATCCTGATGGGAAACTGAAACTCAGATAGGCCAAATGACTGATGAGAAGACAGAACACTAATACATGGTGAGGCCAGACTTACAAACTTTCTAACTCCTGCCCCCTGCTTTCTGTGGTCACCATGTTCTGCCTTCAAATTAATAATTTCTTATGCTTACTGAGCACTTATTACATACCATACAATGTTCTGAGTGCCTTTACACATTGTTTTCTTAAGTTCATGAGGCATTTTGTATTATAGTTCAAATATATAGATTTGTTTATTCATTTAATTGATCATTTTATTGAACAAGTAGTCCAGGTTTTGTTTGTTACCGAAAATACCGCAGTGAGAACAGACTTTGCTCTTGCCTTCATTATGCTTACAGCCCAATGGGAAACTAAGGCCAGGGAGGAGAGTTAACTTGTGCCAGGGAAGACTGCTCATCTTGTTTCTTTTCTATCCGACTATGTCATGCTCACTGAAATGAAGGAAAACCTAGGAAACAACTCAACTGCAAAATGAAATTGTATTAGTTAGGGGCCAAATGAATTTAACATACAGATCAATTTAGCAAACAGCACCTTAAATTCTAACGTAGTGCTGTAAACAAGTAAGTACTGACTGCAAATCATTACGGGTTCATCTGACCCAAGCCCAAGAAACTCTAGAGGGCTATCAGAGAGCCTCAATACAAAGAACTATTGAAAACAGTGCTATTTTATAGCACTGCTCCTAAGATGGGAAACATCCATAATGTTACTTCCTACCACTTCTCTACACTAATATACACGATAACATACTAGCACTTACTCTAAAAATGCTATTCTAAAGATACTCTATTGCAGGCAAAAGTTCCCTTCCAGAGTCTGGAGTCTTTTTCCAATCTTTTCCACACTTTGGGAGGAAGGGAGGGAGAGAGGACATAATCAGTAATTAAAGGATTTGAGAGAGCATGGCTTACTCCAAAATTCGTTAAATAATCTTTTAGTACTACCTTTCCTTCCTGAAATTCTCATTAGTTAGGACAATACCTTAGTCTTTCAAGAATCCTGGTCTTCAACAGGCACAAGCTTGTAGAATATACATTGGTTAGCTCCTACACTCAGTCCAGATAGTTATGAATTAGCATACTGGTTTAAGAGCATGGAACAAAGTAGGCTGATGGTCTGATATAGTCAGTGGTTTCCAAACCCCAATACACTGGATATCTTCCTAATTCCACCCTCCTAGGACTAGCTCCCAATTCTAAAAGAGGTTAGAGTTACCCATGATGTTCCTCAACACAAGTAATATGAAGACAAAACTTAAAAGATCAAATAATTAAAAACAAAGTCCAAGAAATCCATAATTTTTAAGGCTTTCAGGTTACCTGGTGCACAGTCAGATGACCCTGCTGCTTTTTCAAAAAGCCAAAGGCAAACACATCTAATTTTTAAATTGAACCAAAGATATGCAGTCCATTTTAAAACATATCCTGGTTACTAAAACTGCCAGAAAAGTCTTTCTACACTGAATTCTCTCCTGTAGAATGTAACTCCATTCTCTTTATCTCCTCAGTGGAGTAGCCAACTGAGTCTCATTCTCTAGTTCAGAAAAATGTATAGGAATTTATTAAGGTGTGATACTAAATTCTCTTCTCACCTATACACCAAAGGTACACGTCTTAAAATCTTCATTCATTTCTTTGCTCATTCACTCACAAGCATTTATCAAGCACCTACTTGGTGTCAGTTCCTGTGAAAGCCAGAACATGTTCGGCAATTACTACAACTGCCCTTTACTTGAGTGATTCATAACCTGGTGAGAAAGAGAGATTGAAACCAATGAACACACATCAGTGTGTGTGTTATAATGACGCTCCTTGAAGCATGCAGTGAGCAAACAGAAGTAGGGACCCAATACCCGCAGCAGGATTGGGGAAAACTTCCGGAAGGCACCTTGCCTAAACTGAATCATAAAGAATAAGTAGGCGCTGGCTTGGCCAAGGAAGAAGAAAAGAACTGTAAAAAGAGAAAACAACAAATTCACATGCATGGAGGTAGAGAACACATTTGTACAGGCAGGGAATCACAGATAATCCCACCAGTCTAGAGCAGAAGTTTGGTTGGGAATCAGGCGGGGAAAGATGGCGCTGTGATCAGATAAAATGGTTTATTATACCACATTGGGGAATTTGGCTTTTTTCCTGGATGTAATGGAGAGACATTGAATGAATTTCCTGGAAAGAGTTTTAAGGTCAGATTTACGTCTTGGAAGGCAGACAAGGCAGGGTGCTGGAGGTGCAGAATGGGGTGATACTGGAAGTCAGGGCACTGAAGTCACTGAGATCATGACAACTGGTTGATGAGGAAGCACACTTTACAAATATGTAAATGCTGGAGTTGCTGGGATTTGATGAGTGAATGGCATGGGTGATGGGATAAACATCATGGTGCTTGCAGGGCCCAGAAAAGGGACAAAGGCAGTGCTGGAGGTGAGCGGGCTGCTGGGCCGAGGTGCCTGCAGTTAGCCTGTTGCTGCTGTTTTCTTGCTGTGTGAATTTAGGCAAGTTATCTAATCTCCCTGTTATCTGTGCCTCATCTGTAAAATGGCAATGTCTCCATAACATACTTTCTTCCCCAGGTTGCTGTAAGTGATTAAATATGATATGCAGGTGCACAATGGTGGAAGAGCAGTTGGGTACACCATCTCCAGTCAAGCACAGTCCACATACATCTTTCAAGGACCTAGGTTTGTGTGCTGAGGCCAGATAAATCATCCAAGATGAAAAATGAAAATAAAAATAAATGAAACACTTCTTCCTCTCTCTTCCTGCCTGTCTACTCACCTTCATTCTTGTTCCTTTCCTTTAAAAAAAGAAATGATATGCAAAGTACTTATAGCAGAGACATAGTAAGAACTATGCTAGTGATGGCGTTTACCAGTGTGGTTATCTACGGGGATCTGTTGATTTCCCAAGCTTAGCTTCCAAAACTAGAAATGTATGAGACTGACTCTAGATCTCTGAGAATCCAGAACTTTCTATATGCAGAAAGAAGATTTAAGTCAAGCACAGTCCCGCAAGATATTTCTCCTATTCCCTATTACTATCTCCTATTACTACCTTTTATTACTTCTTTTTATGTCTGGTGTCTCAGTGCATAAAGTCATCATCATATTTACATTCTCTGTCATCTATAGCTTAAACTTTCATTTTTAAATATCCACATTTCTCTTCCTGTGCTTCCATGTCTTGGTCTTCAGGGATTCTAGCAATATTTTCAAAAAGGATGAATTATTTCTCTACTAAGCATACAATGCCTGGCCTGTTTCAGTCCTCAGTTTTGTGATCTAAACTCTTTCCTTTATTTCTTCCTTGATTCCTGCTTTACATTTTAGGATTTCCACTTGGCTTTTTTCTTTTTATGTCTCTTTATTTCTTGGATGAATTTCTCACCCTATGTATTCATGTTCTAGGTTTACAAGTCTGTGATGGTTTTCATTTAATTTCTGCCCTTAGAGGTTCAACTCTGTGCAGAAAGATAGAAAGGACTACTTCTATCATTCCTCAGGTTGGTGCATTATGAAAACATTAAACAAAAACCCCAAACAACAAAAACCCTCAGACACATGCAGCTTATGAATAGATACCTATTCTCTGTGGAATGAAGAAATCTGGTTTTACTTTGCAAAGCTTGCTTTGTGAGAGCACAACACACTATACTAAGCTTTAAATGACTACACTGGATACACACAGGGAAGGATGGAGGCTGCATACCAAAAATCTTTTCCTCCATCTAGCTAACTGATTACAACTGGAGTTTCCTCAAATGAGCCTGTCTGATAATTTGTCTCATTACTACTGAAAAGGAAATAGAATCAAGGATTTGAGGGCAGGAAGCAGTAAGCAAATATGATCAAAGGTTATTTTGTATGAGATGCTGATTTAGTGCAAAATGTCGTTTAAGTGGTATCCTTGCAATATAATATGCATCTTAAACTTTAAAATTATTAATTAGGCTAACTTATGCTAACATTAGGAGCCATACAAAGTAACTATATGTGAATAAGCCTAAAGCCTCAAGTACAGAATTTTAAATGCCAACCAAAGTACAGATTATGTAGGAAACCAACACTGAGTGGCATTTATTACTTTCCTACTAATTCTAGGTTTAAAATGTACTTTGAATTTGATTGTCCAATTACCCACACCTATATTATATCATCTCTAAGCATCATCACAACATCAGCCTTAATCTTGTGGGAAGGACTGTAAATAAAGACCAGTTGGCTCAAGACAGATCATTACTGACACATCCACAATAAGGGACGTAACTAAGGGTGATGAGTACAATCAAGAGAAATAAATTTAGGCTAAATACTAACAAAGAATGTTCAACAGTGAGGACAGATAAAGGCAGGAACCTTCCAAGATAAGTGATGAACATCACTGAAACACTTAAATCCGTTAAGAACAGCTTTTCATTCATAAGGGTGTTTGATAAAGGACTCTAAACAGTGAGAGAACTAGAAGTGGGTGAAGTCTGTCAGCTTGGAAAAGTTAAACATCAAGAACTAGAGTGGCAATGTGATTTCCTCAAGAAATAGGGAAAAAACTTGTTTATCCAAAATAATCTATTATGACAAATATTAGGACGCTCACATGGAAAGCATTTGGAGTCAGAATGATCAGTTTTCAAATCCGATCTCTGTCACTTACCAAAGGACTGAACTTTAGCAAATATTCAACCTTGCAGAGTCTTGGTTTCTACATGTGAAAATGAGCATACGAAAGCCTTTCAGGATTACTGTAAACTTTCAACATGTTAATATATAACGTCAATGATTACTTACTAGTGAGCAAAAGGATCTTGTCTGGAATGCTGTAAACATTAGATAAATGGTAGTCATTCTTATTAGATTTCTAAACTGTCATCTAAATAACTTTAGTGAGTTATTTTGATCCATTATCATTCACAAATAAGCATATTTTCACCTTCAAAGTGGTCAGTCAAAATTCAAGTTCCCTTGCTGTTTTATAAATTATCTAGGCATGTGTTTTAAATACAATGTTTTCCCAGTAACCTAGTAACAACAGGTTAAAGTCAGTGCTCATATTTTAACATAATTGATAAAGTTTGCATGCATCTAGAGAGCTCCCTAACACTCTTGTCGTCATTTCCTCTTCTCTTTAATGAGAAAAATAAGTTATGAATTTTAAACTTCAGTTAACTAGAATGTTGAAGAGCTCAAGTGTTCTGGTCAATTATATTTTATTTTTACTTAATTTTTCTGACTACCTAAGTAGAAATTAATTTTCCCCTAAGTTCTCAATATAAAAAAAAAGGTTAGTCTCTATTGATAAGGTTTTCCACCTTACAAATAGTATCTCATAAACACAGTGTAATTTTTCTGTAAAGGAGACTTTTATGATACTCCCAGTCATCATTCAGAACATTAATTATCACTCTACAGTGCTGAGGATGTTAAAGATACATGAGATGAAGTCATCTCATACTGACTCACGCTCTGAAAGCTGTTTTATATTAAATAAATACCTGTAATCTGCTTGTTTCTTAAATGTTAAATGAGAGGAGGAGGAAACAGTCGGAGAGTAGATGATTTGAGATGTTTCTGGAGTTCTGGTAAGCTGATAACTTAATAAGAAGAAATATTAGTGAATGCCACTATTGTAATAAGTAAGCATGCTTTGTGCCCTAACTTACAAAATCATAAACAAAGCAATTAAATGAAAATGGCATAGCTGTCACTGATCAGTTATATTATCAAAAAGTTTTTCAACAAGTTTATGCACTTCTAATAAGCAACAGCATTAGCCAGTAAAAAATAAGAACTCTGATGCATTCCAAGTCTATAGATCTAAACCAGACAAAACAAAGCCTCATAAATGTGTTTGTTCATTAATTTTAAAAAGCAGATTTTGAGTTGTTATCATGTCAACTGGCACCAAACCATACTCGATTTAGTACAACTACAAAGTGAGCCCACAGTCTACAATGGCAGCGTTTTTGATCACACTAATTAACAGCCATTTTGTTTAAAATAAACAGATATGAGTCTAATTGCCTTTTTTACATAAGAAAGACAAGATCTTAAAAGCAAAAATATACAAAAGAGAAGATCAGACAAATGCCACACTGACAGATACGCAAAGTGTGTGTAAAAGGAACCCCAAAGAAGTCAGAGTTCTGGGGATTGACAGCCCAGTGGAGCAAAGGGAACAAATCATTGGGAAAGGTAAAAGGGAATCAGAGAACTCACAGCCTGAAACTACCCACTTGTTTATCGATTCCCCTCATAAAGGGCTGTGCTTTAGTTTATAATGTGGTAACCGGTGACTGGTCTATAAAAATTACAATTAGGAGAGATCTGATTACAGACAAACCATTCCTTCTACCCTAGAAACATTGCCAAAGTAGATATGGTGCAACTGAAAGTTCAAAGATAAGTTGTGCATTGGTTCACTACATTGTAGATATGTTACTTGTATTTTCTGTCCAAACAAATGAGTGCGTGATCAGTGGCCTATGTTTTCTAAGGCCCCCAAACGATCATTATTAACAAGAATCTATCTTGATATATAGAACAGTTGAGATAATGTACCTGTTGAAATTTCATTTTCCTAAACCTGTAAAAGCAACTCAGAGAAGGCTTCATTTAGTTGCTAGAACATTATCAGACGTCTTATTTTAATTGAGAAATAATGTTCATATTAAACATTATATATATTCATGTATTACATATAGCTGATGTAACATAAGCCATGAACAAATCATAATCTAAAAACAATACCTACTGTGTCACCTATGGTGAATGATTTTAATGACCAGTATAGTTGGCATATACATTCTTCAGTATATAATATCATAAGTATATGAAACAATAATAATAATAATAATAACAATAATAATAATGATAATAAACCATGTTCTGGTTTTAACCATCACAAAGAATGTTCTGCCTTTGGTTACTCAAAGAATATTGACTACTCAAAAACATTCATCTTTATATTTCTTGTTCCTAGAATAACAGCCTGACCGTGAGGATCTTCCCAAAGAGTATGGGGAAAACACATTTAAAACTGTGCAAACATGATCAGCATATACTATTATCCAACTATCTGTACTCATATTAAGGTTGAAGCTGAAACCAATCCTACACAGTACTTTCTAGGAGGAAAAAAAAGTCCTGATTTGTAGCATTTGCAAATGTCATGGTGAAATAGCCCTTGATGTCTGACTTAAGCTATCACCCCAACATGAAGTCGCTGAGCGGAGTTGGGAAGGGATGTGCTCAAATGGCTACAGGAACAGGTACCAGCCTATAAGACTCTGTCACCCCACTGAGGAAACTCAAAATTCTTCAAAGTACAACAGTAAATTCTCAGCAAAAGGATTTAAGTTGACCACGGTATTTTCAACATCTGTGAAGTTTCACTATTTAAGTTTTACATTTGTTGTCTTCAGATCTCACAAAATCTTGGGAGCAGTTGTTGAGTTTTCTTGTGCAGATTAAACAACTAAAAGTTATGTCCAACCGTTGAGTTTAATCCAAGTGAAACTCACATTCATGAGTATGAGTACAGGAGTAAGAGTAAGACTTCCACAAATGATTAGAGTCAGCTCTCAGACAGAACGGAGTCAAAAAGGTCTACCTCGCTAGTTCATATCAAATTCTCTGATGTATTTTCAGGGATTCAGAGTGAGAATTAAAACCTGAAAAGGAGTCAGATAATTTTAATGTTATTTGATGAAGCTACTCTGCATATCTGACTGCTGTCTGTGGAGATTTAAAAAATGAAAGCAAGCAATGCTCAGGAAAATAAGAAAATTATGTACTATGTGATAAAACTCCTGACTAATCAAAAACTTGTCCACTGAAGGTTCATCATTAAATAGCATATCAACTTTTAAAGAATTATTTACATAAATGTATTTTTATATAAAGAATGCTATAAATTACTGTCATCTTAAGAATGGAAAGGCTGGAAAACATCCCATAGAAATCAAAGAAATGGATATCAAATTTGAAGGATCATTTTTAAAAGTAAAATAAAACATGTTATACATATTTTGTTATATCAAAGATATATAAATAATAGCTTATAAATATATTTATTTGAAGCTTAGATTGCTTTCACAAGCTTTATTAAACTGAACCCTTCTAAAATGACTTACAGAACAAAAATAACTTGACTTACAAACCAAGAAAATTGGTTAGCTATATTGGTACCTTAAGATCATATTTGATTAAATCTATCTGGATGCCATACCCAACAGAATACCATTTTAAGTCTTGATATCTAACAGGGGGAAACTGTATCTATAAGAAACATACAGAAGATTTCTATATAATAATTTTTAATTATTTTAATTTTTTTATTAAAATAAATGAAAGTTAATAGCTAGAGAGGATAATTCTTTGTGAACTCCTTTCGGACTGAGGTTTGACTATCATTTGTGGGAGCCTCCCTCTTATACCTGTACTTATACTCATAAAGATGAGTGCTATATGAATTTGGTCAAAAGCAATTTGACTAATTTGGAATTAATGAGAATCTGTGAAAAAAGTTGTACCTCCACATCCTTTACCCTATATCTACATTTAAACAAATTCTACAACTCATTTGAAATGGGAAGTAGCAAAGTTCAATAAACTATTGAGTTAAAATGTATTTTATATCATTTGTATGTTATCAGTATATTAACTGTATGCAAAAATAGAACTCAGTCATGATCTCACATTGGAGAAGCAGCACTTTGAGGCAGGAATGGCATGGGAGTCCTCTTTACATCCCCAGCACCTGGATGAATGTCTGGCAAAAAGTAAGTGCGCTAAAATGCTTGTAAGTTTAAGGCAGAAGTGATGAGTATGATGTGGATAGGCATGACACAAACTCTAAACTAATTGTGGGGACCCACCCTGTCCCCTCTCCTTGATGTCTTGGCACTGGCAATCCTATGTATATCAGTGTACTAGAACAATGAGCACCTGGCAAGAGATAAACCACATTTCATAAAGTACAGCAAGAATGAGTTTTATTATTAAAAAAAGTTAACAGACTAATTCTAAACTTTAATTAGAGGCAGAAAAGAAAACTGTACATTCAGCCCTGTGGAAAGATTGTCCCATGTGTGCTGAGGAGTGATACCCCATGTGTGTACTGAGGAAAACTGCCCCTCTCAAATTGTTCATTACTAGAGAGATATAGCATCTTAGAGTAAGATACAGATAAGGTGTCAGAGTCCTTTCATGGGGCTTGATTTTGAATGTCTTTGGTTTTATTTTTTTCTTCTACTTTTCAAATTCATCATACTGTATTTTGCTTTTTTTTTTTTTAAAGAGAGGGTACAGGCAGGAATGAAGGCAAGTAGGCAGGCAGGCAGGAAAGAGAGAAGGAAGAAGCATTTTATTTTATTTTTTATTTAGTTGTTCACACTGGTTGATTTCCCTCCCAGTCCTGGCGATTGAACCCAGGGGTATGCAGCCTAAGCAACTTTGGAGGCCATTGACCTAATCAGGACTCCATCAGGCTGTGTTTCTTACTTTGTTTTATAAGAGCGTCAAGTCTAATCCAAAACAAATGCAAAAAACTGGCCCTCAAAACCGGCAATTTGCAAAGCACTACTGCAGAGCATCATTCTGCTCTGAAGAATTCAATAAGGACACAGAAAGAGACCTTCTAACATGGTCAATTTTAGGTCGACCATTAAAGCAAACAAAATAAAGCAAAAGCCTTTTAACAAAAGAAAACTGATCAATAGTAGAAATGGTTGACCTAAAATGCAGTGAACCAACCATTGTTGGAATTCTTCAAGAAGAAGCTGGAAGGTGGAGGGTGGGGAGAGTTGAGACTCCCAGCACCATGTCCCCTTCTTAGTTGTCACATTGCAATGCAGGCATCCTCCATGTGCTGCCTCCTCCATTAGACTGAGGGACACATATTAAAAAGATAGATTCTTCACTACTATTTATAAATGACAATCTCAGTTTAATTATATGAACGACCTTTAAAGAAACAGACAATCCCTCGAGTTCTCTGGGCTTCAGCTTCTTTTGGAATGAGATGAATATTGTTGTCACACTTGGATCAAACTCTTGTAAATAGAAGAGTTTGAAAAATACTGCGTAACTGTACTTATATTCATTCTTATTATTTATACTTATTTATACATATACGTATGAATCATTAAATATAACTGTATGAGAGTCTAATTGATACATTTTCTTTCTCTTGAAGCCTATATCAACCAAAAATAGCTAAATAATGTCACCTTTAATGAAAGCTACCAGTTAACTGAATAATTTGCCTAACCAATCTATTTTACTAACCTATCAAAAAGATTTGTTAAGTATATAAAACAAAACCAGTAAATCTTTCCAAAAAGAAATACAACATCCTCAAAATAAATAAAATTAAACAATAATGAAGTGAAATTTTTGAACACCTGGGGAATTCAGAATCAAGGACTATTCCGTCACATCCCAAATCCAGCTTTTGGCAATACACTGAAAGAGCTTTTTAAATGATTATTGAGGTGTTAGAATTAATCTTGAACAGTCTTCTTTACCTGACTTACCATAAAATCTTACCATTATTTAAACAGTTTATTTCATTTGATGTTAATACCCCAAGTTCATAAAAGATGAGACTTTTCCTTACCCATTAAGATCACTGAAGAATAAATACATCTACAGCTTTTCTGTTTGTACTTCTCTCATTATTTTGTCATAAGAGAGAAAAGAAAGGTCCTTTCCTAACTCTGTAATTCAAGAGCTTTATCAGAATGCTGCAATATTTACCTTCCATCCACAGATTTCACAGTTTGTAAAAAATAACTGAATTTCTTCCCACCCACTTAAAGACCTCTCCAACTAATCAACTGCCAAACAAAATATAGGCCAATGTCACAGGCTCAACAAATTCCAGATGGAGCAAATTGTTGTTCCTATTTGACCTGCTCCATGTTTTGTGTTGGCTATTTCTTAATGGCAGCAACATCCTCTTCTTAGCTACCTGTATCTAGAAATCATAGGACAATATTCACCCATGCTCTTATTTTTCATCCACATCAAGTTAGCAAATCTTAACAGTTCTTCCACTGAAATCTCTTTTTTCCTTCTGTTCCTTCTATTGCATTCTCACTTAAACTAGCTAAGGACCAGATAATTCCTTGTTTGAACATTACTCGTCTAATTCATCTTACCATAAATGTCTGTTTTCAAAACCACCATCCTATTTATAAATGCCAGATCAGTCTTTCCTGAATTAATTCAGGAATACTCCAATCATGTAATTCCCTTGGTCAGAAATCCTAAGCATCTTTCAAATAAATATCTGACAAGTAATATTCAACTCATTCAAGAACTTCCATTATCTGGATCTAATCTACCTTTTCCACTCTATTTCTCATTATTTTCCCTGGACAGTGAATAGATGCCTACTTTACTCTAAGCAAGTAGAACTTCTCACTTCCCAACAAGCACTTGATTTCTTAACCCTAACACTTCATTCATTCTGTTTCCTTCATGTATACCTAAAATGCCATTTCTTTATACAGAAGACGTCTAAATTTCATACATTCTTCAATGCACAGGTCAAATGGCAACTCCTCTTAACCTTCCTTGACCATTCCTCTCTGCCCGCCACTGCTGCCCAGTTGGAAAAATGCAGAACTAACACTTTAATTGTGTCTCTTATGCTTGTCATTTTCCACCCTTACCTTATACATATTCTATCTCACAGAGTAGAAAATATACCAACATCTATTGGTCTTACTACAAACAGGCACTAGCTAAGCACCCTACACACAACACTATACACACATGCATACATACACACACACCTACATAATCTCCTCTTTACAAAAACTCATTCACAGTTGAGGAAAATGAGCTTAATAGAGTTTAAAATAACTTACCTGGGACCACACTTTTCTTAACTGTCTTATGCATTTCCAACTCTGAACTGCTTAAGTAATACTTGCATATATTATGATTTCAATGAAGACAGATCAAATAAAAAGGAAATTCTATTAAAAATTACATTGGGAAATATCAAAGGGATACAAGGTTATTTGTCCAACTTGTGTGTGTGTTAACTTATTATGGTATCATCTGCTTTAAAACAGGTCTGTACTAGATGCTGGAGAGTTTGTTTAAAAAATTATAATAACAGGCACATCCTGGTGGCTTAGTGGTTAATTCTGCCAGCACAGTGCACATACACCCCAAGGACCAAAGTTCACACTCAGGTACCAGGGGGAACAACTAAGATGAACAACTAAATAGAGACAAATAAAAGTGTTTGTTTCTCCTCTCTCTTCCTGCATGCCTGGTCTACTCAACTACATTCCTGTCTGAACTTTTCTTTAAAAAAAAATAGTATCAACTAATGTTTATTGGATATGTACTACCATAAGCAGAATTCAAAGAACTTGGGCAGTCTTAACTCATTTTATTCTGAGAGCTACACAACTCCTAATTTTCTTAGAGGATATGTGAGATACAAAGATACAGCCAATTAACCTGACCAAGTTCCCACAATTAGTGATGATCTCGAGGAAAAACCTTAATATGGTCATCCAAACCATACAAGCTGAATTTGAAGCAGAAAAACAAAACATGTGAATAAAAGAACTATCTTTAATGGTGGACATTAGAGAAATTTGCCATTCCCCACAGTATCCATCCCACAAAGCACCTCCCAACAACTCCTCAGACAACAGGAGATGTAGCTAGGACTGCCATTTATGCATGGATAAACTGTACACTCACACGCTGAGAAAGATTCCCATATGGGAAAAGAAAGAACATAAACAAAAGAAATATGCCAGCATAGGAACAGAAATTGCCCTTAAATGACAGTTTCTCTTGACACAGAATGAAAGATAAGTATAATTCCCCAGAGGAGAGAATGGGGAAATCAGGACAGCTTTCATTTTGCAATGATAACATATTAAGGACAATTTTACTCATAGATTTTTCAGTCTTTGAATTGCTGACACTCAGTGTTACCAGAAATGAATTCTCCCCACTACTATTACTATTATATGTATCGGTATATTCCAGAGAGAAGATATAAGCAATCCTTATCAGTATCAGATCCCCTAAGAAATAAAAATCTTCATACCTTTTCCTTGAAATTCCATTTCGGTCTGTCAACCTTCTACAAGTAGGATGTTTATGAATTAACTGTAACCTAAAAGTAGACAACCCAAAGTTCTTCATCCCAGAAAACTCATATTTCAGAATAACTTTTCATTCTTCTGATTTCATCTTATACTATTTTAAATTTTTGTAGAATGTTTATCTTTAAAGGAACACTTGAGCAAAGAAAATCATGTAAATGTGGATTATGGACACCTTCTCTATGCATATTCAAAAATGTATAGTAAGAGTATAACGAATAAATGCTTACTCTAAGTTATCTTAGTGATACATATAAGTTATGCTGATATATTTTCTTTGTGGAAAATCAGTTTGGGATATTTTTATAACTTAATGTGTTGTGTGTAAATATATATATATACATGTATATATACCTATATATACATATAAATAAATATATTTCCCTACCATCATCACACCAGTATAGTAGCTAGAGTGGAAACACAGAACTCCACAGTGAAAAGGCACACTTAACACAGTGTTTAAGTTCGTACAATGCGAATTGTTACAAATCCTGTGTCTTCGTTTGTTGACTAATATATATATAAGATATATTTAAGATAGATGCCTCAATTTTCCATTAAAAAGCATCCAGCTTTTCTAATCATCAAAAACAAAACTACAAGTTGAAGACAATATGTCTTTGTCTTTACTCAAGACAAAGCAAAAGTGAATAACAACATGTAGAATGTGTATGGAAACACCAGGTGAATTAAATTAGCTCCACAGTAATTTTTTCTTTCAGTGAAAGTTCTTAGGGGCTTTTTTGGAACCACTCGCCACACAAACTAACCCTGTTTTGGGGCATCCCCATTCTTTGTCACTTTAATTCAGTTATTTGAATGCACCATAAGTGTTCCTCTCAGATGAGATGCTAATCATGGGGGCTGTCTTCTTAATCAAAACTGAAAAGCAAATGAGTACTTGTGCATTTTACCATCATTCCCGTTTGCCAGGGTGGAGGAACTATGTCTTAAGGATGCATAAATTACCTCCTTCAGAAAATCTAAGCCTCTTTTACCAGACTCCACCCACAGAGGTCATTTCACTCTAACAGTTGCTAAGCATATGGGATCAACACCCAAATTATCTGCATGTTCTTTTAGCCACCAGGCACAATGGTTATTAAAAAAGACAACTTTACCAGTAACTCAGGTTAGTACATAAATAGTTCAGTATTGGCATTAAAAGCACAGAATTGGGGCACACCCTGGTAGTTGAGGTGCTAAGTTGACAGCTGGGGGTGTGGACCATAGAAAGCCCAAGGACCTGGGCTCACAACTCTAGACTGGGAGAAACAACCAAACTAAATAAGCAAATAAATAAAATTGTTCCCTCCTCCTTCCCCTCTCTCATCCCTCCCACTCTCCTTATTTACCTCCCTACCTCCCCCCCTCCTTTCTTCCTTCATTTTCAAAATATTCCTTCCTTCTATCCCTTCCTTCCTCTCAAAAAAAAAAAAAAAAAAAAAAAAAAGAAAGAAAGAAAGAAAGAAAAGTACAGAATTGTCCTAACAAATTGTGAGCTGGACGTTTTAGTGGTGTAACGAAAAGAGCAGATTAAATCAGAAAGCTTCAAATCACTGCATCTCTACCATGTTCTATGTGGCAAATGTCCTGCACTTGTTTGTTTGATCGTATAAGATGTATATATGAAGACTATTCCCACTGTGACGACTAGAAAAATACTTCTATAAACACCTACAAAAGAAGTCTGCCATGTAATAGGTATCAGTAACTGATACCTATTACTATTACACATCTTCTTACATTAAGGCCTCTTAGTATAATATGTTTTGAAATGTTTATGCTACGTTTTAAATGTTTTTACCACCTCTCCCCTCAATCCTGGAATACTTGTTCTTTTTCCTCCTGTGTAAACACATGAGTCTGTCAAGCAGTTATTCAATACTTTTATACACAATTCACTACATGATATATATTTATACACCTAATATTTTTCTAAAGATTTCCAATTTTTATCACTATAATTTGAGATGCAATTTATATAATAATTAAATTATATCCCTTTCAATAAATTATGTAAAACTCAAGATTCTCATAACCATTGAAAACGTATCTGTTACCCACGTGTTCACAGCAGTATTCACAACAGTCAAAATACAGAAACAAGCTAACTGCCCACTCATGGATGGATAAAAATGATGTGGTTTATGTACACAATAGAATACTACTCAGCTATTAAAAAAAAGATGAAATCTTGCCATTTGTGACAACATGAATGGATCTTTTGAGGGTTGAACTAAGTGAAATATATCCAAAAGAGAAAGGTAAATACAATATGATTTCACTTATACGTGGAATATTAAAAAAAAAACAACAACAAAAAAACCCACAAATACAAAACGTTAGATGTGGACAACAGAATAGAGGTTACCGGAAGGGGAGGGGTGAAAGGAGGGGCTGACCGGATCGTGGTGGGTAGCAACTAGACCTTTTGTGGTGGGCGTGGTATGGCATATGTTTTTATTGAGGTGTAAAGCTGCACTCCTGAAAAAACGTACACAGTGTTGTAAACCAATTTTACCTCAATATTAAATAAATAAGCCAATAAATAAAATAAAGATGGAATCTCAGAGCCTAAAGGAGACTTAGGAGTGACCTGGTTCAACCACTGTCAGAGGTATGCACTCCTTCTCTAACATCTTAATAAATAATTAATTCAGACTGTGGAATATATCCAGGAATTTCACTCTTTCTAATGAAAGCCCATTCCTCTCTGGTGCAGTTATAATAAAAGGCTCTTTCTTTGACTGAGTCCAGTCCCCTTTTCCTATTATGGCCCAACAAGAGAAAACGCAAAGGTCTTTTGATTTGGAAGCCACCTTAATCTCTGGAGCCTCTCTCTGTAGCTTCCTCCAGTCCCTTCATCATTTTGACTTCTATGTCCTGTTGATCTTTAAGTGTAACTTAAACTAGTTAAAAAGAAGACTCCCAGAATGTTATAGTTTCATTTCCATATTACTATCTCTGTCCTTGGGAAGATGGTAAACTTATGTTGGTGCAACCCAACATCACACTATTATTAGCCAGTGCTAATAATACAAGAATATTAACCTATGCTAAGTTCCCCGAAACCATGAAACTCTTTCCCTCACAATAAGAGGAAAATCATTTCTTTACCATGTCCTTATGTGTACAAACTTTATATGGATCTCAACAACAATGACCTATTCGATCCTACTGAGATAAATTTGAACTCTGATACTATCAACCAACATACTGTTCATTTATTCCAGTCCTGAATGTTCTTCAAATTTAATCATCCTACCTACTCACCAAGAGAGTAATAAGCTAAAAATCATGATCAAGACACAGCCCTCTGGCAAGACACTGGAAGTTTTCACTACTATGTGAATCCATAAAATCAACACTTTTAGGCTCTAATGCTACACTTCTCAGTGTTATTAATAAATGTATTCTGATACTAAACATAATGGATTTAATTTATTCTCTTGATCAGTGATGCCTGTTTCTTTTAATGAACAACAAAACAAAAAAAAAAGTAAGACATCTAATAGGATGCCTTGTTGTCTAAAAGAAATAAATAAAAACTAGGTATACCTGCCTAAACATTAACTAGAAAACACTGAGCAAACGTCTGTGTACAGGAATTTCTAAAATATGAAACTTCTCAGAAAAGTTAATCAAAGCTTATCACTGGTCCTCTTGACTTCCTGTACCTCGCTGACAAGACAAGTCCATGAAAGAGTCCTTAAAAACATGGTGGATTTTCCAAATAATTTATAATTAGTAAAGGAAGATTTATGTTTTGCTTTATTTTAAAATAAAATTTAAATTAAAAATTTTTCTTATTTTCTATAATTGTTTATAATAGTTTGTTTCAAAACCCAACCTGCTTTCTGTACATTAATCAATATTCCTTCTACAAAAATCAAAAAGTAAATACTATAAAGAGACTCATACATGAGAAGTCTGCACAACAAAGAAAATTTTATGAATATTTATTAAAAGGGACATAAAACAGGAATATGAGGCTGAACTTGCAAGAAAAAGACAAAATTTTGTATTTCTGTGAATATTTTACATAACCCATTCTTTACTTTAAAGTATGCAAGTTAAAATCCTCCTCAAAAATCCCTTTAAAACAGGAAGGCTACTCCAAAGAAACAAAAATTATCTCTGCAATTACTGACAGTCTACTCTTAGAGATATTTATCCAAAGGAAAAAGTCACGATTTAGTTTAGGATCTCTTTCAAATAGGCTTTCATGGTGACAACTTCTAAGGTCCCTTTACTAAAGAGGCATAAATGCCTTTGCTCATTGGTTCAGAGTAGCCAGTGTTTTCTTTTGTACCCCAGAGGAAAACTTTCAATAAAGGTTTAGAGTCAGGACCACATCAGGATTCAGTGCATTCCATATCCGGGGCAGGGAAGATAATAGGAGTTTGGCTCTCATCCTCCCAAACAGGACCAGGGAACACCTTTATCTCCCAATTAAAACACAGGAGAGGAAAACTAAATAAGTCTCATTTCCCTGAAGCAAAACTAAAGTATTTTGGTTTTAGTTTGTCAGACTTTTAAAGGTGTGGACTTTAAAAATAAAAAGAGGAAAAATGCAGATAATTGAATAATTTGTCATGGTTCTATGCAAGTGTGACTTAAAATGTTTGCTTTTACTTAAGGTTTCAAAAATCCTTCCATCTCTTATAATATAGGTTGTTTCCTATGACTTATTTGTTACAATGAGTTGCCAAGTTCCCGGATAAAATGCAGTCTGATCAGTGTTTTACATAAAAACCTACAATATCACTAAATCTGCCATTAGCTTTAACTGGAAAACTTTGCGTTTCATTTTGAAGATGTTTAATATGAAATATCTTGTTTTGCCACAAGTGAAAATTGTTGCTACTTAAAAATCTTCCTGCAACACCAACTCCATTCTTATCTGGACCCCTTTTAAATCTACCCATTCAAAAATAGCCAAATTCGAACTGGGCTATGAAGCTTTGGGTGGTATTAGGTGATTTCCATCAAGTGACTTTATCATAAATCTACACAGAATTCAAAAAGTAAATTCTCACAAATTCATTTTAATCCATTAGGGATTTCAAGGATTCTACAGTTTAAAAATATTCTAATAGAAAGTTAAAGCCAGGATGGGATAAGATCCCAGCAAACTATATTTATTGTGTTAATGTACCATTTGTCTTCTGGGCAAGTAACTAAAGGTCATTTGTTCTTTATGGCAAGTGTTGAAAATAGTTTATACTGAAGATCTAACTTAAAGGAACAATGTGAAACCCCTCAGGCCTAACTTGACCTTTTTATGCCAACAAGATGTCCAAATCTCTTAAAGACCGAAACAGTGATGTTTGCACTCTGATTTCCAGTTACTTCAACTCCCTTTTCCTAAATGACTCTGATGGAGAAATTGGTAGTTTCCTGCTTGCAGATCTCTGTATAGTTGACCAACTACCCGAGTGAGGTATCAAACTTTAATGTCCGACCAAAGAAAGGCAAATTCCCAAGCCTGTATTTCTCAAGTGAGAGGGAGGTGGTGAGAGAGAGGAACCATAAAATCTATGTGGGGGTGTGGGTGGGGGTGCGCCATCCCCTGCATCTACGTGGACTTCCAGAAACTTTAATCATCCCATGCAGTTCCTGGCAGAAACCCAACAAGACAGGGCTAGAGCTCACCTCCTTCAGAAGACAAGGGGTCAAGAGAGGAGAAACAGAAAAGGAGACAGGCCTGTGATTAAGGTCACGGGTTACGTACGCACTTGACAAGGAAAACCTCAGGCTTCCAAAAAGCTGGAAGCTCATAGAAATCCTTGCTTCCAGATCTGTCAGTAAAACGCAGAACTGACAAGCGGTTAAAAAAAAAAAAAAAAAAAAGTTGTGTAAATCCAATTAACATTTATCCATTTTCAGTGGACAGGGTGACCCAAAAAGGGATTCCGGGACACCTCTCAAAAAGAAGGCTCAAGGTGGGGATAGAGGGATCAAATTGTTCTTTGTATTAAAATTAAACTGGAGCTGTTTTTTCTTTACAATTCTGCTCACTACACACTGGGGTTTCTGCCCATGAGAAATAACCCACAAACATGCCTAAAATACATTCTAACATTTAATGTGATGAATAAAGACACCTAGTTCACACTGGACTGCCCACAGAGACAGATGGCAAAATGGATGTTGACGCCCTAACAGCAAAATTCTCTTGGGTTCACAAGTTCTCCCACAGTTTATGGCAGACTTCATATATTCGGTGTGCTGTTCTGTCACCTTTGGGTGGCAAAAGAATGGCTCAGTACAGACACTGAAATGAACTGGAGAGGCCATTTGTCCTCTAGCCCGGTTTTCTTCAGGTTCTGTAGCCTATGTATTGGCAAGCAGAGAGAAAAAGCACGGGGGCACCGAGACCAGCTTCAGATTTTCATCTGAATTTGTATGGAGTTCTCAATTTAAAAAAAAAAATTATTTCCTGAAATTTTGCCCAGTTGTTTCCCAAAATTGTTTGTGAGATGGGCATTGAATGCTCGTGGGTTGGGGTGGGGAGGAAAGAGACGAACTGCTTTTGCAGTACTCTTAATATTATTTTCCTTTGGCTTTTAGTGAAATAAATTGGCCTGCTGTCCTTTTTCATGAAGCATTTTTTTTTTGTTTTAAAGATGACCATGTGTACCATGAAAGCACATTTTGAAACAGGTATGAAGCCAGGATGCCCAAGTGTGGCTCAAACCTGAACAGCTATTTTTTTCCACTTACACAGGAAAATCCAGGGGAAAATTGGTAATATGGGCAACTCACAGTTTCTTTTGGAATGCTTTCATGGAAATTCGGGCTGTATTTGACACAAACACGCATATTTTTTTAATGGTGTTGTGTGGGTGGGTTGGAGGCACATGAAGAACTCCAGAATCCATATAAACATCCAAAATGCACACAGAGAAACTTCTCATTTCCTTTTTATTGTCTACTGCTCATTTGCTAACTTACTTGCAGCATGATACTCTAATATTCCTTTGTGCCTATTTTAACCTAAATGTCAGCGCCAGCTTTCTAAAGTGCATGGCTCAGCAGGCTATCACCACCCCCTCAAAAAAGATTTTAAAAGTAACAGAATACCAAGGGAGTTGTCACCTTCAAAATAAGAAGACAAGCGTACCCCTAATTCTTTTCATCCCAGAGTGAACTAAGATAGACAAACTAACCAACAATAGCCTATCATCTTTCTTTCTTCCTCCAAGCTGGAGTTGCTGCCTGGGTGGTAGCCATTCATACTGGCTTGTGTGCCCTTGGAGTGAAGGGCGTAGTTAATGGGGAAATTACAGATGGCTCTGTATGGTGGGTTCTCTGATTTACATTTGTGGTAAAACCCAAGGCAACTGATCTGTGACTCTGACTTGAACTGGGTCCTGACATGGAAATTTTTCCAGTCTGTGGCAGTCCCAAAACAGACTTTCTGGGAAGGACTCTAGAGCCTGCTCTTCCTACTGTAGTCCCTTGCCAGGATATTTCAGTCTTATTATGCCAATCATGATGAACCTGAACATCCCTGCCACGTTGTCACCAAAGCAATGTTCACCAGAATCATGTGCTATTTGCTAAAAATTCTCAGGCAGTGCAAAATGAGAACTCTGGGGTTCAGCTTGCTGGAAATAATAATTGAGTCAAAGCTATATGTGAATTTCCACAAAAGTCCTTTGAAAGTACGTTAGCAAGCAAAGCATATTAAAACCAACACACACACACACACACACACACACACACACACACGAGAACAAGGGGGATAAGGACTGATGAAGGGACAAAGGAATGAATGTATGTAGTTTTGATAAACACCGGGATCGCATTTCCAGTTCAAGGCTGCCTAGTAACACTCATTCAAAAGTATGTATGTCATGGGATGCAGTATACCTTTCCTGCCTTGTTTTCCCTTGTGGCATAAGAAAATGCTTTGCTTTTCACCAGTGAAGGGATTTGCTGCTTCACACTCCTAGTAGAAATTTTTTTAAGGCAAATTATGAACCAGCAAGTCATTACATGTATTTGCCGAATTAGAAACCCAACATCTTCACTCTATTTAATTATTTTGAGGCAATGAAGTATAAACAGCTTGGTTAAAGAACTACAAGCAGATACACATGCTCACCAAATTTTTGGTCACAATGAAATTCTTAAAGTAATAAAAAGAGGAAGGAAGAACTACCATCTGTCTCCACTTCTTATGAGCCTCTTCACTTCAGATATTTCAGACTGATTAGAAAGGGCTTCAGGATCCAAAGTCCAAGTGCAGCACCAGTGAAAATCCAACAACCAAAAGGGCTTTTGTTTTGGTAACTAAGCAAATGTCAAGTCATAATGGAAATAAGTGCTTTCTGATTGATCATTTACCCTCACTCTTCCCTGATTGTAAAGTCTCACCCTCTTTGGCATAAAGCAAAGATTCAATAACAATTTCTCCCACAGGAAAGAGTTTGCCTAAATTAAAATAAATTACCTACTATGCTCCATAAGTCTCAGGAATTTTAATAAAACTAGACCAAAAATTGAAATACACTTCTAAACCATGAAGTGCAACACTAGTAATTATCCTGAAATAATGAAGAGTCATCATTTCACAGACTTTAGTGAAGCTGCTTTGAAAAGTCAACAATTCAATCCCCTCAAGTATTAACAGAAACAGAGACTTAGGGTTCTAATAAAGGCCATCTTGTCATGAACAAGTGATGCTAAACAACTGAACTTAGCATAACTGAATGGCTTCTAAAAGTCTGAAATTGATACTTATGTATTTTGTACTTGATACTGTTGATGAAAACTGGACTGAAAGAACAGGCTGTAAGATGATTTACATGTATTGCTTTATACAAAGTCTCAGACAACAGGTTTAAAGATGTGAAGATTTATGTGCATATGAAAAAAATTTTTAAGAAAGAATACATTAAGAAAATTCAAATGTATTTGAATATTATTCAAGTCTTTTGATGATATAATTCCCCCTTTCTGATTCATTCAGTAAAATATTTTAATTACCACAAGCACAACTGGTAATATAATAGTCTTTCCTGATACTCAATGCCTTTATCTACCCTACTTGTACACTGGTTTCCCAAGAGGGCATGATTCCCTGAGAAAAAAAAAAAAACAAAAAAACATCTCTTTTTAGAGTTCCTGGCTTATATTTTGTGAGCCTTGCCTATCCTACAGCTCCAATAAGTGGTAACCTTCTTCACACTGTGAGGTTTTATCTGTGTGGGAAGGAGTGGGTCTCTTTGTTTTCTTCTAATAAGCAAGCTTGACTCTCTCGTTCTAAGTCAGTGTCAGCACTACTCAACCCTGTCACGAGCATCCAAAGCAAGGAAAAGTCTGAGAAACAGTCATAGTCAAGAGAGGTTTAAGAAGATATGCTATTAAATATAATGTGGGCTCCTGGATCAGGAAAAAGACATAAGAACATTAAGGAAAAACTAACAAAATCAGAATAAAGTATGGACTTTATTACAAATAATGTATTAATACTGGTTCATTCATTGTAATTTAATTTTTATGCCATAGTAATGTAAGATGTTAATAGATGAAACTCAAAGGGGGTACAGAAGTCTTTATACTGCAACTTTTCTTTATCTAAAATTTCTAAAACAGAAAATTTGTTTAAATGTCAGTGTCAGTAATGATGCAATTGAACCCTCTTTAAATATAGAAGTACTGGTATCAACTGATATTTTCTCTAATTGTGGGATGTATAGGTATGTAAAGAACTGAAAAGTACACAAGTTCTTTAGAAATAATGGTATCTAGTGAGATTTCCCTATACACAATAAAATTAACTTAAAGGTTTTCAGGCTTTATAAAGAAGGAAATGTCTGAGTAAATCATAATAATATACAGACCATATACACGGGGTAATAGGGTAGGAAAGTAACTTCATACCTTTGCATTCCCCTTACAATGGATAGGACTCTGCAGAGTAATACAAACATATGCATGCATTTGTATGCACTTATAAAAGCAAATAATCATGGGACCTAAAGGGATCACTGCTTGCTGTAAATCAGTTGCCAAGGCAAGAAGTGGAATATTTTCTAATCCAGGTCATCCAATAAAAAGGACAGCAGATAAACACTTCTGAGCATATCAGTGATTTGTATTTATTATTTCATTTTATCCTCACATCATCTGTATGGAAAAATAGCATTGATTATTATGAATACAGTTTATAGAGAAAACAAAAATGTGGGAAGTTTATGATACTTACCCGAAGTCACATCATAAGTAAGAGTATGAATTCAAATGAGGATCCAATTCTCCTAACCAACCTCCCACCATAATGCATACCTGGGAATAATGTACTTTCAAGTAAAGAATTTTCTTATAATATTATGTTTATAGTGTAAGGCATAGCATTCTAAGTATAAAAGAAGTCTACAGTAGAGTTCCAATATACCCCAATTTTATGTAAAACATAAATGCCAAATAAAATGAAAAAGGCATGACAGTGTAAAACAAAATTGACCCTTCTTTCCCTCAGTATCAGAGTAATAAAAAATACCCAAATACAGTGTTCTTATAGAACTAAGTACAGAAATTATTTACTAGATTCAACAAATTCATCTCCAAATATATATGACTGAAGTATAGTCGTCAGGTGTGATTACTGTATATTGCCTCATCTTTGTTTTGAAAAAAGTTTTATTCTTTGATACTGTGAGACAATGGTAACTTGGAATATTCATTGCCAATCTACCATCATTTATTATAAAGTTAACAGAGGAGCTAAAGTCTATCATCTTTCAATGAACCATTGTCAAAGTAAGGTTATCAAACCTTAAGTGACATTTACTCAAGAAAGAGTGAAATTTAGTTCTTGTTCAATTCTGCTACAACTAAAAAGGGATCAGAGTGATTTAGTCACTCTGTGGCTATCTACTGGTTTTCTGCTAAGGATACTGGACTGTAACATGGACACAATCTTAATAAACAAGGCTCTTTTCCCCATCTCACACCAAATATTAGAAACTTAATCAAAGGAAGTCAGTAGAACTTTACAGAATCAGAAGATTTGAAAGAACTTTTAGAAACTCTCGTTCTTTTTTGTCCTTCACTTAGACCCAGATTCTCAGAATATATGCCAAGAAGCTGGACTGTTAGATCGAATGGTAGCTCCATCTATATTTTTCCCCTTAAAAATACCCATACTGTTTTCCAACACCAACAGTATAAGAGGGTTCCTTTTATTTCCCCATAGACTCTCCATCATTTTTTTCTCATCTTTTTGATATAGGTCATTCTCAGTAGTGTAAGGTAACATTGCATTGTGATTTTTACTTGTATTTCTCTAAGATAAGTAATATAGAACATTTTTTCATGTGGTTGTAGACCATCTTTGTGTCTTTAGATAGGTGTCTATTCAGCTCTTCAGTCAATTTTTTGAATGGGTCATTTTTGATATTGAGGTGTATGGACTCCTTATATATTTTGGAGGTTAAGTTCTTGTCTGATGTATGCTATGTAAATATTTTTCCCATTCGGTGGGTTGTATTTTTGTTTTAATGATGGTTTCTTCCACTGTACAAACACTGCAGTTTGGTGTAGTCAAGTGTTAAGTTTTACTTTGACTTCTTTTGCCTTAAGACATCTTTGAGGTTGATGTCATGGAACATTTTTCCTACATTTTCCTACATGTATTTTATGGTTTCAGGTCTTATGCCCAAAACTATAATAAGAAAAAAATACCTGCAAACCTATGTTCATAGCAGCACAATTTACAATAGCCAAGACATGGAAACAACCAAATGTCCATCAACAGACAACTGAATAGAGAAAAGTTGTGGTCTATATCTCAGTGGAATTCCACACAAATGAAAAAAGATGAAATCTCCCCTTTTACAAGTTGGATGGAACTGTAGAAGATAATGTTAAGCGAAACAAGTCACGAAGAAAAAGAGAAGTACAATATGATATTGTTCATATGTGTAACATAATGAAACAAGACAAACGAACAAACAAACCCCAACAAAATTCACAGGATGGAAGACAGTGGCTACCAGAGGGCAGGGAAGAAGAGGCAGGGAAGGAAAGAGGGAACAAGATGGTGGCAAAGTGCACTGGAACTCTGTAGTGGGTGTGGCATGAAATACACAACGACTGAGGTGTGAATTCCATATCCTAAAATGCAAATATCATTGTAAACAAAGAAAATAATAAAATTGTTTTTTTAAATGAGCTCAAAAAAAGTACTAGGGAAGTTATTCCTAAAAGATAATTCACAAATGATCCAAGAGAACCTAATTCCAAGTATCCAACACATTTTCACTAGAGGGTATCAACCAAGGGATGCTGATTTCTTTTTCAGTTTGAGTGAACACTGGAGAACAATGATTGCTTTGAGGTCAGCTTCCAGAACAACATAAAAAAGATACAGGTGATTTCTGATTTAGGTTCAAGTATCTGATGAAAGAAAATGTTTTAAGTTGTAAGGTGTATCTCAAGGCACGCCAACACCTGAAATTGCACCATTTAGGAATAACTGCTTATTAGCTAAGGTAACTAGAGAAGCTTTAGACTTAAGAATAAAAATCAAAAGAACTATAGGATTGAAAGGGGTATGGTAAAGCAGAGAACTCAGACCTATATCTAGAGCTGCATTCCAAGAGTTTTCTAGCAAAGTGAAAGATGAGTCTGGGGTTTGACGCTGGATAATTTCTATGTGTTATAAATCATGCTAGGTTTTTAAAACTATTTTCAAGAAAAAAAATTGAAATATACCCCATGACATTATTCTGTAACAATAAATTCTGTTGAATCTGCCACGATGATCTAAACTCTTCAAGAGAGAACTTAAAACAGTCTAATCTGAAAACCAGAGTTAAAGAAAATAGTCTTTATACTCCTTCATCTACAAAGTGAGGGCGGAGGTGTGCCAGGTGGGATTCCAGCCTCAGTAAGTACAACTTCTGTTCATTTTCAAGTCAATTCCTACATAAGCAAAAATACCTGTAAAGTAATGCTGAAACATGAAGGGGTTAAAGTTTACCCAAACTTTTTGAAAAAGCCAAAATGGACTACTGATCCCTGGAGACATGGTTTGCCTCTGTCCTTTTTGGCTTTGACTATATGGAAAAGCACAATAATTAGAAACTGTATAATTCATTTTTTAAAAATCTTCTTTAATGTTTATAATAACCATGAAAAAGATATGATGCTTATTATACAGATCAGAAAGATGAGACTCAGAGAAGGACTGAATTTGATTAAGGTAACAAAAGGGAGTCAGTGGGGGAACTGTAATAAAAATTCTATTTCCAGTTTGGGGCCTAAGGTTTTATAAAGTTTACATATTGCTTTGGTGAATGCAAAAGTATCACTCATTTTTAACACTTCTCCCAGATCTTTCTTTATCATCCAAAAAATACCTAGCTTAACTCTGAGGCTTGAGGAAGTGAGAATTCCAGGAATTTGGATTGTCTGGCTCAGTGTACCCACACTTCACCATTTCCAGGTAACTTATGTAATATTACTGGGAGTAACAGGAGAGGAACATAACAACTGCATGAAAAGCCTAGAGGGATTTTTCTACTTGGCTGGCTAAAATGTTCAGAATTATTTAAGAGTTGGAAAAGGAACAATAAACCACACCCTCAAAGAGCTCCAGTCTGAATTCCACCATTAGTTTATACCATGCTTTCCGATCCAAAAATTTCAGTGTATAAATGAGAATAAAAGAAAAGCATACCCACGGAGTGTGATGATGTAATCTGAGCTTGCCTGAATTCAAAATTCTAAAACATAATTTGATTAAAGAACAGACTGGATTTACTACTTCACACCTTGCTCTTCATGAATATACAGGTTCCACTGGCTTCGTTCCATGGCTAAAAAAAAAAAAAAATTCACTCACCACTATTTGTGGTTTCCACAAGCACCACCAAGCATTGGGATTTGACGCAGGGCTGTCCTGGATTCTGTACTAGAGGAAGCTGCTAGAACGTCACTTCACCTATAACACAATCCTTCAATAGACTGACAATAGCGTTATAATGATGCTGCACACACTATCTACCGAGATATATAACAATAGAAGTGCTGGAACTTGGGATGATCAAGGCTAGTCAGGCTATTGTTCCTCATATAATTTTATATTTTAATCAATTAGGAAAGAACTTTAATAAGATGTACTTAGAGTGCTACTGTTGACCAAATGATTGCAATCCCAATCTCCAAGATATTTGTTGAAGATGAATCACTCAGTTACCACAAGGGGAAAAAAAGCAGTTTTTGTTTGAATTTTTGAAGAACTAAGTTCCTCTATTTTACCTTATTAACTATCAATAGAAACATCTTAACAACACATTTAAAGTAGGCAAGGACATCAGGGATTGGTTTGAGAAACCAACAGAAGCTTCCCAACAGTGACATTGTGTAGAGCTTTTGTCCCAACATTTGGGGGATTTATTTTCTGAGTCGTTGTCATATGTCAGGCATAATGCTGTGTTTTACACAGATGACTGCAGTTAAGATTCATGACAGGCTAGTAAGGTAAACAATAGTATCACCATGTTGCTGGTATGGAAACAGAGTCTAAGCATGTTTAAGTAACTTTCTAAAGATCCATAAGTCTGTGATAGGACCAGAACTCCTACTCAGACAATCTGACTCCCAAATCCACACTCTCAGCCCCTTTGCTACACTGCCCCTGACCCATTAGCTTATGCTCTTTTCTTCTTCCTCAAGGATCATGAATATGGCCACTCTTAAAGAGTCAAGTCTGATTTTGATTCTTTCTGCTTTGGTAAAGTTTTTGAGGTTTTTTTTTTTTAATACATCAAAATAATTTCTCAGAATCCTCCCAGTTTCATTCATTCAGCAATTTGACAAATATTTACTGATTGCTTATCTATGGATAAAATTTACTAACAGATAATTCCCACCCCAACAGAGTCTATAATTCATTACTTTAAAGGGACTACTAACCAAATCACTGAAATAAATGAAGCATATTGCAAATAATCAGATCATTACATTCCTCTGCCTAAATATTTACCAAGAGTTTAAAATCAACACAATGAAGGCAGGTTCGGACTATGCACTGACCTCTCCCCACCTCACTAGGGGCATCTCTCACTACCACCCCCAAGTTTCCATGTGCTGCAGATACATGGGTTTCCTCTTATTCTTGGAACTCCTCAAGATTTCTTCTCTCTCAGAACCTCTGTGCTTGTTTCCTCTTCTCCCAGATCTTCTCATGACTTCTCCTTCTTTGCATCTGAGTCATATTTATCCTACCTTCTCAAAGAAGCCCACCCTGAAACACTCAGTTAAGTTTAGTTTACATTCACCTCTCAACCACCTCATAATTATCTAGTTGTATTCACTATACATATATTATCATCAGAAATTAAGTATTTTTAAATTGAAGGTATTTGCTTATGTTCTGCTCCCTATCCTCAACCAGAAGGCAAGGCCCATGAGACCAAGGACTTTTTGTAGCTTCTAGAGAAGGAGGTTTTCACCAAATCAATAGCAATAAGACATGGACTTTGAAAGAGATGTAGGAACCCAGCTGAGATGGGGACAATGGACACAGCCAGGAAACAGAACAATAGGAGCAAATATACAGCAGAGAAACATCTGGAGATATTCAGGAAACCTGGAATACTCTGGTCTAGATGATACAATCTACACAGGAAAAGAAGACCACTAACATCACGGAGGGTCTGCATTGCCAGAAGGAAGAATACGGAGGGTGAGAAAAGCCACAGAACATTTCTTAGCAAGAAAGGGACAGAGGCGAAGTACAGTCTTAGAAAAATAAAAGTTGGGTATAACAGTCCAGGCAAAGGCTATAGCAGTATTTAAGTCACTCTGATGAAAAAAAAAAAAAAAAAAAAAACACTAAAAAATCTCTGTCTTTTTTTTAAATAAACAACTCGCAAGAGAGAGCAGGAAGAGAAGAACTATGAACTTCATGCTGTTAACTATTGGCACAGAAAGTACAATGTTATGAAGTATAAAGTTGAACCTCATGATGAAATTTCTCTAATATCTGTTCAAAAGCCTTTTGTAAAATAAACATGGATTTTATTATAGCAAACCACCCAAAGTGACTCATCTCCTTGGAAATGCATCTCTGCATCTTCTTTGCTCAGGCTTCAAATTCTTTCAGAAATTCAAGTAGATTAGTGGCCTGATGACAGGACAGAAGTGAGAACTCAGAATCTTAAATCCACTTCTGCCACTGACTTGCTGTCTCACATGCAACTTTTATATTTGTAAAACATCTCTATGTAGCAAGCACTTCATAAATTAATGAATGATTAGGAAGTAATAATTGCACTAATATACAGAAATGCATGTATAGACTTTTACCGAAGTTCATTACAAAGTCTTTCTGGAATTATACTAGACTTATTTACTGTTCAATCAGGCAGTGAAAATAGAAACATTCACATTCATCCATGTATGTGTGAGTATATGTGTCTGACAAACAGTGGCTCTGTCCCTAAAAATTCCCAGATAACAAAATTGAAAAAGTTTCCTCTTGAAAGACATGATGATGTAAACACAAGGAAGTTTAAAATAACACTTGTATAAACTGTTTGAATTGAAGAGAAAAAAAATACACCCCAAAAGAATTTCTCCAGAATAAAAAGAAAACAAATCCCAAATCCTGACACTAGCATAAAAGCCAAATTCTCCCCCTTCCTTTCATAATGGCTTTTCTACTGAGCTTCATTTTGACCTTTCATTACTTTCCCAACATTGAAGAATATTGCCTTTCAAAACTCTCCATTTCTCTGTCGGTTGTACTGTTATTCCTTCTCCCATTGTTGAGAGCTCTTAGCTACCACTGTTCTAATATGAAATATACAATCTTTGTTTTCTCCCAAACAGCTATAAACCAGCATTTTTTGCACACTGTCCACTTTAAATTTATACCCTGCATAAAAAGGAAAGATAATCATAAAGACATACAGGCCAAGAAACAGAAAAGTTGGTTATCTATTTACTAGAAAAAAAAATTCATTGTATAACCAGTCTATAGCCAACACACCCTCCCTTCAGCTTCTGCAGGACGTGCATAGAAATGAAAGGCCCAGCAGCCTTGATTCATGACTCAGAGCTGGGAGGTGGACCAACTGCATGATCTGATTGATAAAGTTTCATTACAAATTAGCCCATCTCTTTGATGAAAACAAGCAAGGCAGAGACTGTACCATAATTTTATCCTCATAAATTAGTCAACCAGATAAACACTAAACAGAGCTTGCCACATGAGGGGCAAACTAATTTAATTAATTCATACACAGCACCTCATTAAGAGCAGTTTTAGCACTAAGGTTGTGATCTTATTGAGTCTGCATTATTTTCCACAAAGATACCCACTTAGCTGTCAGGGACGTGGGCCCAGGAGAGGGTAAGATATATGCCTTTGTGTACTCTCTACACTGAGGAGATGGGAGTTCCAGGAAGAATAAAGGAACCAGCCCTATTTTCGTACAACCCAAACAGGACTTTTAGCATTACATTAAGTGTAACTTTGAATCGATGATATTTTGCTTTTGACTTTATTATGTGCCCCATGCTTTCAAATAGTAGTGAAGAAAATACATTTTCTCATGGACCACTGTACAACTCTTAGTTGATACGGTAAATAAAAGAAAAGAAAGAAAATGGATTTTTTTTAAAGCAAAGATGATTACAAATGTTTCTAGGCCATCTTGGGGAAAGACACAGATTAACGCTCTCTAATGTCTTCGCATCCTAAAAATAATGTCCTATTGCCTATGGGCTCTGAGATCTAACATGTGGAATCAGTCTCCTTGACTATAGCCACACACCTCTAAGTAGTGGGACTTATATCTTTAATAATTCTGTCTTTTTATGTGCCCTCTTAAAAATACTATTCATTTTCATAAATTCATGGGACACAATCTTAATTCCTAAGTATCATTCTCAGTGGTATGTAGCTACAAATAAGGGGGCTCTTTGAAGTAACTGATTCCCATGATGGGTCAGAGAAAAGACAAGATATGCTTGGAACATCCTGTGGTGTAAGAAAATAAGAAAAGAATTAGAAAAAGGATAGGAGCATCTCAAAATGACTCTAGCATCAACCTAAAAAGTTACTGATGACCAAAAAGGAAGCAATTTGAGCAATACAATAAAGACATTATTAGACCATCATCCATAAAAACAAATATACAGGCGTATACAATGATGATACTAATGAAACTTATCAATGATGAAACTTAATCATTAACTATATTATAAAAAAAATAGGGGAGGCATGCTCTGGTGGAGTAGCAGTTGGGCACATGCCACAAACTAAGGACCCAAGTTGGATTTCTGGGGCCAGTGAGGAACAACCAGGATGAACAAACTAAATACAACAAATAAAGTGCTTCCTCCTTCTCCCTTCCTCCTGTCTATCTCTGCTCATCTTCATTCCTGCCTGCAACTTTCCTTCAAAAAAAAAAATAGGAGAGAAGCAACAGCATTTCTTTACAGAAAGTCTTTGTAAAAATTAAGATTATCATTAGAACACTACAGTAATCATTGCTGCAAACGAGATCACCAATGGGTGCTACAATCAGTGAGTAAAAGTTCAAGAAGAAACACGTATTTGCATAATCTCTTGTATTTCTCCTATGATATTTATTAACTCAGTGGAAAAAAATAGTAAATTTACTGTGGAGAAATGCTGCAAATATCATGCTATCTGTATTAACATAAACATAGTGTCATAAAACATAGTGTACTATCTTATATGATGCCCTGAGGAAAAGACATCACTTCGGCAGTATTCTGACCAAAAATGCATATTGTCAATTTGTTCATGGGAAACCAAACCCAAATCAGGAAACACTCAACAAAATAACTGACCAGTACTCATCAAAGTTTTCAAGGTAATAAAGGATGAGGAACAGCTAAAGAACTGTCATAGGCTGTAGGAGACTAAAGAGATACAACAGCTAAATGCATGTGAGATTTTGGATCGTCTTAACATCAGAAAAATAGCATTTAGTTGGAAAAGTGATAAAATCAGAATAAAGTCTGCATTTACTTATAATCTTGTGTGAATGTTTATTTCCTGGTTTTAATCATGTATAATGGTTACGTACATCTGTTAACATTAGATGCAGGATGAAGCCTCTAAGTAAAATTTGTATATTTCTGTAACTTTTCTGTAAGTATAGAATTATGTCAAAATAATTTGCAATAATCAAAAGGAAGAGAAGATAGTGTGAGGGATGGATAAAATTCATGGTAGAAACACAACCGTCTACATGAACTGTCTTCAAGACTAATCAATCACATTTTGAGTTTCCCAGATTAGAATATCAGCTTTTTTCCAATAAAATTATAAAGGAACATAGAGCAAATATTTTACTTTCTTGAACTCTATTTAGGACTATTTATCTGTGACTTTTCATTATAGCAGTATTTTAATATAATTAATAAGCAGAGTTCATTTGACCACTTATAGTTCAATATCCTTATAGAACTATTGCAATCAGCACAATTTAATCATTTCAACACTTATGTCTTCAAACTATGAATTTATCAGACTCTAGGTCATGTCCACAGTTATGCTATTTAATTATGTTTATTTTTATAGGAATAAATGGTTATTCTACTAACTATGAGTCCCAGGGCATTCTTTCGGGTCCTGAAAATTATGTGTTCAAAAATATAAATATGGACACAACACATTTTTTTTAAATTACAGGTCACTAGGAGGTCTCTCACACAAACCTACACCTTTATCCACAGATATATTTTAAGAGTTAGAGTAGTTATCAACAAAATATGCAAATTTAACTACTTTAAGAAGAATTCATAATATTCCACAAAAATACCAGTGTGTCATTATCTCTTTCATGACAAACCTAAAATTTAAAGCATATGTACTTTATTTTCAAAATATCTACAATGTTTTCAAAATTGAGCAAAATGTATACATATTCATTCAAATAGAAATGGCACCCTTCTTTTTTTTTTTTGTTCACAGTGACTACTGATATCAACTCTAACTCCAGGGTTGTTTTATTTTGTTTTGTTTTTTAATAAAACCTCATCTACTTTGAGTTCATATCTACCTCGATGAGTGGATTTAAAAGCCTAGCAAACTGAACCTCAAGCTAATTCAAATAAGATGCAATTACAATATTTCCAACCACCCTAGCTGCTCTCACTTTTTTTTTTTCATGCTGCATCTAAGATAAGATGAGGTGCAGGTGAGAAAAAAAAGATCAAAACTATTTACAGTACTACCTCTCAATCCTGGTGTTTGCAAATTGTGCAGAGAGGAGGCGATACAGATAGGGAAAGATTGAAAATGAGAATCTTTATGGAAGGCTGTAAGATTTGCTTGGAGCAATGGCAGACAGTTTTTCAATCTGACCATGGCATCAGCCTTTGCCTAAATCTGGAAAAAAGAAGAAAGACCCTGCCCATATTGCACCCTGTTCGTCATATTGATTTTTTTGAATTGAAGCTTCAAAAAAAAAAAATAGTTTAAATTTATCAATATTGGGCTTGAGCTGAATGAAAGCTTGCAATGTGGCAAAACTTGAGTTATATCTGGAACAAAGAAAGAAGCCAAAGACACAAAACAGACAGTGAAGTGGAAGCTCCTTGGAGGAAAGAGATCAATGTAAGAAAACGGATGGTATAGAAACAAAAACCAGGAAAAGGTGATGGTTTTTTGAGATGTTATTGAATTAAGTAACAATTGGGGAAAAAAAGCCACTCTACATCATGCTTTTAGTATGGAACTTGTTTTGAATATGTCCATATTTAGCACTCAGGTAGAGAAACATAACCCTAAGAACTGAGTAAACACCCAGAGAAAACAGGTGCTCGGAGAACAAGAGACTATTCAAAGTGTCACACAACTGTTACACAGATAAGGTCATCTACACCTGAGGCAATCAAGCAGCCAAGTGTATCAAAAAGCAATGTATACTGTATGTCATTAAGATGAAGAACCGAAAGGCCAATGGTTGGGTGTCTGTGTACGTCTGTCTGAAGGTAGAGAATAGCAAGCAGGGTGCTCATTCTCTCCAAACATGCACCACCATAACCACCTTTCCTTTTTCTCTGAACCTTTAGACAGCTCTGTCCAGTATAGAAAAGAACACATGTGCTTCCCCTTGTAAGCATTTCATACAGATTAGCTCAATCATCAAAAGAACATGATGCCGTTAGTTCAATGATTGCAGAGGACATCGAGATACAGAAAAGTTAATCAAAGCATTCACACTTTCATGCAGGTATTGAACTTATGGTTTGGTTCCACACTGAATACTGAGTTTTTGTCTCAACTGTCTCTGTATGTCAGTCTCCACTGTAGTTTGGGGAATTTCAAAAAGTGAGATTTTAGAGTAAATGAATGGTATCAACACATGACTCATTTAACTCAACATGAGTTTACAGCCCTTCCCACTTCCTTCACTGTGATAAACTTCCCTTGCAGTCCCTGGGCCTGAACTCAGCCTTCACCCACTGCCACTTTGAGTGAACCTTCTCCCTGCCTCGGCTTTCACTTCCAGAAGTCACAGCTGCTGTTTCTGCCTCCTAGATTTCTGAGGTAGTTTGGTATTTTTTCTTACCCCATCACTTTATTCTCTCTATATAATTAAAGTAGTATAACATATAAGAAAATAAATAAGTATTACTCATTGGAAAGCTCAGAACTAGGAAAACAACAAAAATTGGGTTGTTGAAGTGATAATGCTTCAAGCAGCAAACACATAAATCATACTTTCTAAATGTATATTTCATGAGCAATTAAAGGCTGTACAAAATTAGGGTTTGCTGAGATCGTACCTGGACAGTGAATACTTCTAACACCAAAAGTGGGAGTTGGGAGAAATGAGAATATATCTTATTATGTGTACAAGGCTGGTTTACTGATCAAATTTTAGGTCAGGCAGATTTTTTCCAAAATTCCATATAAATAGAAATCTGTTTTATTCTAGTTCTGGGCACAAAAACTGTGAGATTTCTTTTGGGTAAAGGATATCTCTGAGAATCTAATGAGGGCTACAGTTTCTTTGCACAAAAGAAAAACGTCACTATCACTAGAATTTTTCACATAGTTTCATGGACCCCCTAAACTCCTGAAAGCCATTCACGGACTCTAGCTTAACTTTTCAGGGCATAAAAGAATGTATGCAACTTGGAATGATGGTCTTTACAAGGTTATTTTGTGTATCATGGTTTGCTTAATTTAATTTAAATCACGATTCTTTACACATATATTTTGCAATTATAATGACTTCATCGGGACATTGCCCCAAATCTATCCTTAATGTAAATTTTGGACCACAACCATCTATGATTTGTTCATAATAAAAACTTATTCTGCCTTTCGTTTGGGTCCCAAGGTGCAACCCTCCCAAGGAAACACTTGCCACCAAAGGATTGTCTTCCCAGCTCCTAAATACGTAGACAGAAGGAAGCAGCAGGCCTCATCCATCTATACTGCCTGCCACCGACCCACAGGGCTTGAACCCCAAGGTTGTGGTGGCAGAAGATGTGTCCAGCTGGCCTCATCCAGTCAGTGTGTTTCTTCCCAGCATGAGCATCCTGCATATTGAGTGCTTATGAGAACTTTGAGAACAATTTGACTCCACCTGTTTTTCACCTTGTAAACAGAATCTCAAACTTCTCCCCATGGTACCTAACAACAATAATGATGAATATAGCAACACTCCTATATGTGACAAAAAAATTTAATGGAGTCATAGCATATTTTTGTGATCTTTTTCTGTAACTTCATAACAGGACATAAAAACTTTTACATACCAACAGTTATATTTTATGACATTATTTTTGATGACTACATATTATTTCCACCTCTTAAGATGCCTTAATTTGTTTACACAATGTCCAATTTTTAAATATTTATATTATTTTCCACTTTCAACTACTATAGATAAGTGAAGTGAACATAGCTAGTTGACAGCCAATAAGATATTTCAAAGAAACACATTTAACAATCTGAAAGTGAACAAAAATGCTCCATGATCTATATAAGTTTACAAGCTGTTTCAGAGAAAAGTGGGATGCAAGAATATTTTGAACAAATTATTTAGGTCATTTATATTATACCCAATTGCTTTCAGTAGCACTGCTTTAGGCCAAATCATCTACAGTAAAATGAATTTCTAGTTAAAAAACATGATACTTTCAATACAATGTAAGAAAGCTAATGGCAAGCCTAAGTATGGAATTTCATGGAAGAGGAAATTAACATTTAGTTTTGCTCTGCAGGATTAACAATGGCTTCATACAGATGATATCCCTTGAGCTGGGTCTTAAAGGTTGATTAAGATTTAACCAGGTAATCAAAATGAAGGAACTGGCTTTTATCCATCCTCTCCTATCAACTTGTATTTCAGGGTAACTGAATATACTTAGCTGATGAGGTAAAATGCTTCTTCATAGATCTCCAGCCAGTAAATGTGGAAGACATTATGGAATTATACAATTGGCATTTTGCAACCCTTAATGAAATAATTGATTCAGACAGTGATCATCAATGGATTAAACCATTAGCTGCCCAATGATTGATAGGGAATTTTATAAGTGAGGAATAAGACTGTCACCATTTGAACCCACTGATCAATCTTAACATCCTAAAAGATGATAGACAGATATACAAATTATAGAACCTGAAACTAACCAAGCTTCTAGAACCACTTTCTATTCATAGGAAACACAGTAGAGAAAGAAACAAGTTAAGTAACAGAACGAGAAGACAAAGACTGACCCGGCACCATTCTATATGACAACTAACCTGGTTTCTGCAACAAGTAAATGACATTAATAAAGAAGGGAGTGAGAACTGTTTTCGATTAAAAGAGAATTAGAGACTCAACCAAATTTAATATGTGCTACTTATTCAGCTCATGATTCAAACAATCTAATTGTAAAAAGATTTTTTTTGCAACAACTTGGAAATTTTCATTATGTACAGGGAGTCAGATGATCTCAAAGAATCATTTTGTTAGGTTTGATAATGACATTGTTATTATGTGTGAAAATGTCCATTCTTTTGAAGATGTTTATTGAAATAGGGGTAAAATTGTATGGTATCTTGGATTTTCTTTTAAATACTCGACAAAAGGGGAAAAAAAGAGTGTGTGTATGACGGTGGGTGTTGCAATAAATGAACCAGCATGTCAAAATCTTAATGTCGAATACAGAAATTCTTTGTACTTTTCCCTCTTCTCTTGTGATTATTTGAAATTTTTCACTTGTTTAAGTTTAATCACATGATACCAGGCAAAGAAAACAACATAAGCAAGAATTGTGACTCAAGAAACTACATACTATTATTAAAGAGCAGCATAAGGTAGGGCCAGCTCCCAGATGCCCTTTACAGTCATGCTAAAGAGTGTAGTTTCCCCCTGTAAACCTGGAAAACCAAGCAAGGATTTTAAGCAGAAACTGACATGGTTAGATTATACTCTAGTCTAGATCATCTCCCCAGCAGCCCTGGGCAGAGTGGATTTTAGGAAGGTGTTGGAAAGGGGAGTAAGCCTGGAGAAAACTCCGGTTAGGACTCTACTACAAAACTGTAGACAAGTGATGGTGAAGGACTATAAGGAAGAAGGGTGAGGTAGTGGAATTCGTCATTGGAAGGGGAAAGAAAGAACAAAAATTCAGGCTGATTTTCAGCTCTCTGAGGGGATAGCTAAGTGACTCTGACATTAAGATATGGAATTCAGGAGGGAAGGTATCTTTTGAAGAAAGACAGGAGGAAGGGGAAAGAAAATAGTAAAGTCCACGTTAAGCATGTCAAGTTTTAAGTTTCTTTGGAACATTCAAGCTAAGATTACATATACCACTCAGGGCATTAACACAACTAGAGCAACAGTTCAAGAATCTTCAGAATACAGGCAGCAGTTGAAATGGAGAAAGTATAGGACCCTCACCCCATGGTCCAGGGGGTGTATCTGTCAATTACCCAGCACCCAGCACAGTGGAGGGCTAAGTAAATGGCAAATGAGATGGCTAAGGGAGGCCCAGATTGTGCTGAGGGCAGAGTGCTGGAAGTCGCTGTTAAGAAGTGAAGGCTTAATAAGGTTCCCTGAAGGAAATAAATAACAAAGCTCAGACTAGAAGGAGGGCAGAGACCACACAGACACAGACATGGAAAGATAGGATGAGGAGTCAACAGTGTCAAAAATAGGGAATGAAGAAAATAGGTTTGGAAAATGTCTGTTCACTGGGTAAAATTAAGAAACTTGATGATCTTAGTTAGCCTTTCTGCTGAATCTCTGAAGCAAATGACCTACTTTGCTTGTCCTAAAAATAAAGATAAGTAGCAGCAGGATGGCCAGTCTGTAGACAATGCCACTACTTGTGTGATCATGACCAAGTCATTTAACCTTTCTACTCTTTCCTTATTTTTAAAATGAAGCCTATGGACTTGATTTATCTCTCAGGTTACACTCGATTCTGAAATTCTACAAAAGCAAATCCTTTGGTTTAAAGAGTTCAGAAGATAGGAAGAGCCAGTGCCCACTTTGAGGTCCATCACGTTTTATGCTGAACTTCAATGCAAGTCACACTTTCCTTTCCTTCATCCCTATTTCCTTTTCCTCCTTTTTTTCCCCCACCAGTGACCTCCAAATTGCTGCAGGAACCAGGTGATTGACCTTATATGAACATAAAAATGACTGTGATATTTATGGTCACAAATAAAAGATGACAGATGAAGAGATACGTCAGCCTCAGAATTTATTTATACCAGCCTTCCACAAATATAAGAAATACTAAAAGATGAATTCCCAAAATGTTCTTTGGGGATAAAGAGTAATTAATAGTAATAGCTAAAATGCCGTCAACCCAGTAAGTAATCATTAGAGCACAAAGCAATGAACCTCCTAACCTGTGGGAAGATAGCAAGATGCACTGATGTAGAATTTTCTGGCCTCTCCTAAGTAAGTTATAAAAGGCCTTCACTTTTATTTGATCCACATTTAAGTATGGTTGTCATGCTTTTGGCCAAGAAATAACTAGAAAATTAGTTCATATTACCCAGCAAATCCATTAACATTGGTCTCATCTACACTAAATATTTAAATCATGTCACACAGATTGTATGTTAACATTGGAACCAAAAATCCATTTACAGTCATAAAGTCCAGGCAATGAAGCTGTCGTTCTCAATCTTACTTTTATTGATACACGTTGAGAATATCAACAACAAAAGTTAGTATAAAAATAAATAATATCTGGTCTCTTCTCACTTAATCTGTATTAATGGCTTCACAAGCCATTTGGAGAAAAAGAAGAAACTTGTCATCTGAATAAGAAGTTTGATGTTTACTACATCAGAGAAATTATTCAAAAAGCCTGGAATCACTTTTCTCAAATTAACCTCACAATCAGAAGCAAGTATATTTTCAAGCTCAATATAGACACTTGTTCATCTAGCTATCTACAATCAACACACAGGTGAGCACAGTGTGTTTTGGAAGCAATTACAGAACACAAAATAAAGATACAAAAAGAAATAGGGTATTCCACACATGGATGATGGCATGGATAAATATATCTCCACTAGATATCTATCTATCTAGAATAGATGCTATACATATGGCAGTGATTTTTAACTGAGGTCTGGTTCACTATAACTCAATCAACTGGTTCCAATTTTCAAATTTTTAATGATCTTAAAAGAGTTATGACCCCAAATGTTGATTAAGACAAATCAAATTAAACACCTAAAGGAGGGGTCATATAGGCAGGAAGAGAAACATCAGGCAGGAAGTAAAGATCAGGTAGATAAGCAAATGGGATGCAGAATACTGGGACCACAAGTTGACAGTTAGAAGTTATCAGAAACACATGTACATGTCTTTATAGAACACCCAGACCATCACCCCAGATTCCAACAGTGTCTAAATTTTAACGTTCCACAGGGGATTCTGATAATCAGCCAAGAGTGAAATCAAGGAATCTAGGTGCAAGTTAGGAGAGCTGAAGGAGAGGAGACATGACAGGTATAGCATGAATTCAAGGGGAGGATCTGGCCTCATCAAGAATTTCTCACATATGAGAATCTTGTTCGGGAAACAGGAACTTGAGAACAGCAAGGAAAAGAGAAACCAAGGACAATCTTTAGGGTGCTTTCCACTTATTTTCACGACGCTTTTGCACGATACTTAGGCACTTAAAACAAACTGCTCCAGTGGTAAGTGTCTTGCCCTGTCTCTATTCCTAAAGAAGGCAAATTCAGCAGGACCAGGGAATATGATGTGCATTTGATTAGAAGAAACTGGGTGTACAGAAAACACAATAAATACTTACAACTACTTTGTGGCAAGGAAATCTCTAAACCACCCCCTCTCCCTTTGTCCTCTGTCCCATCTCTCTGAAATCACATGAAATAAATTATTTCTCCTTTGATTTTTACTTTCCAATCATTACTGATTTTTAAATTCAACTTTTAAATTCATGTGATTTTCATTTTCTAACTTAACCATAATTTGTTAATCTGCTCAGTTCCCATTTAACCTACTTTCCTCTTTCCTCACAATACCCAACATTTCAGGAGTTTGTTAAATATCTCTGTCAATGTACATGGCACGACTTAGGAATTACTGAAGAAGAACTGTCCATAACCATTTAGTCACTTCAAGCTGCATCAATTTGATTATTTCTAAAGATATGAAACATTTGAGCTTGTTTTTCAAAATCTTAATGAATTAATTCAGTAAACAAGCATTGAGCACCTCTGACATTTACCATAAATTTTCATGAATCAGATACAGATTTAGTTTTGCTCAATAAAAAAAAAAAAAAAAACACATTGAAATTATCTCTGCAGTTTGTTTTAACTTTTAATCCATTATCATGAGTAAATCTAATATTGAGTCAATTATTGTTGAAAACAATGATATACCATCACTTAAATATATATTCTAATCACAAGGAAGAATACACAAGAGAATCAGAAGACAAAAGTTTAAACAAACATTTTGTGGCAAAATATTCAAGCATGCCGACATTCCTCTCTGACAGAAGTTCAGAAGCCTGAATTAACTCTGGGTAAAACCATATTCTGTTCAATGTCTTAGATCTGCCCATTTTAAAAGCTGTTCTAAAACATGACTACTTAATCTATCTACTACTGAAATAGTAATCTACATAATTTAGGGAAGTTGCTAAGGCTGTCCTAAACTCTAAATCCTTTTTTGAAATTAACCACAGAATCCTAACTCCATCTCTTCCTTTTTCACCAGAACAGAAGTCTAACAACTGATTCTTACTTTATTTCCAGAGATCAAAGTTTAATAAAATTGAAAAATACAGAAGACTTAAATATAACACCTTTAACATAATGAAGATCATGTGTCTATATACTCCCATTTTCCTTCTGTATTTTGACACACTTCAGCATAGATTAAAAGAAGAGATAAAGAGATGTGAATTCACTGGGTTTCAGAAGAGCTGGGTTCTGATCTTAACTTTCATTCTAATTAAAAACAATTGCCTTGGGTAAGTCAGTCAATTGCTCTAGGACTCAAATTCTGAATCTATAAAATAAGGAAAGTCATATTAGGTGAGTTTTCAGATCTCTTTCAAATCCACAATCCCAGTACACAAAGTTACTTCTAGAGTCAAGTAGAATCTGTTCAGCCAAGACTATAATCTATCTTTCATGTTGTCTTTTGTGTTAACTTGATAGAGAAAATTTCAGAGCCAATGAGGCTAATTTGAACAATATTAGAAATGGCTTTTAAGTATGCTTTTTTTTTTTTTCTTTTTAAAGGAAAGGCGTAAATAGGCATGAAGATGAACAGCCAAGCAGACAAGAAGAGAGGAGAGGAAGAAACATTTTCATTTATCTTTTTTTCCTTCATTTCATGTGTACATCTTAGCTGCTCCCCCTGGTCCCAAGACATGAACTCAGATCCTTAGGATATATGTGTACTGCACTCAGCTACAGGTAGTGAAGCTAACCACTACTTCACCAGGGCACGCCTTTTAGATACTTTTGAAGGTAATCAGGACTCCAACGTGGTTTCCTCTTAGGGAGAAAATCTCCATATTTAACTCAATACAAAGGCAAGAATTATTGGTTTCCCAGAATAAACCTCTTGTTTGTAACTTAGCAAATATGTACTTCTAGTCAAAGGGAAAATAGAAACTAATTAAAAGGATCTCCAATATCTGTCTATGCTTTATCTGTTCAACAAAGTAAAGTCAGGGTCAAGTTCAGACCATTATGTTTCTTTCCATACTTAAGTCTCTATGGGAGTAGAACAAGAACATTTGAGAGATAAATGCTATAGCCACTCCCCAATCTGACTTTAATTATAGTCTTCAGCATTATCAGGAAATTTTATCTGTTTTTAAAAAAATGCCCCATTTATATGTATATTATTTCCCCTGGAGCAAATTCCTCTTATTTTTTTCAAACTGGACAAGTGTGCTAAGTTACATAACTATACAATTTAAAGGTAAGAAACCTTAGAAGTTTTCTGACATAATTGTTGTCCTAACATAAAAAGCTCACCTTGTCATCTATAACAAGACTTTCACTAAAAGGCAGTCCTCTCCACTGCTGGACAGCTCAAGTTTTTTGGAGGTTATCCATTTTATAGTATTACATGATGTTCATTGCATTTCTGGCAATTCTCTAAGAATAACAGAAAGTTTACCTACTTTCTCTTCCATAAGCCGCATCTTCAAATATTTGCAGATAGTTGTGCTGTCCCTACTTAGGCCTCTGAACCTACCTACGCAAGTAAATCAACAGGACTATGCAACAATTAGCCAAATGCTTCTTTCCACATTGTCATCAAACCACTGGCTTAGTAACCATTTAAAATTCACATTCTTTTTTTCCAAGGAACCATTCTCAAGAGAGTCTCTACCATTTTAGCTTTACATATTCTACATTAAATTGAATTGCGAATCCTAATGATTAGATCAAACAGATAAGTTACCCCTCCAAGATATCTAAATATCTGGTAGACATACTTTTACTGAAGTTGTCAATAAACACTCAAAGACAAAGCCAGGTCAAAGTCCTTATTCCATTAACACTGATCAATTAATCAATTATCAATGAGTTCATATATGCTATTTTTTAAGAATCTATCTCTGCGTGAACAGGCACATGAAAAGATATTCCTACTCACTGGCTATCAGGGAACTGCAAATCAAAACAACAATGAGATATCACCTTATTCCTGACAGACTGGCTATTATCCAAAAGTCTGGAAACAACAAAAGTTGGGAATATGGAGAAAAGGGAACACTTTTATACTGTTGGCTTTTACATTGTTGGTAGGAGTGAAAATTGGTATAACCCCTATGGAAACAGTATGAAGATTCCTAAAAAAGTTGAATATGGAAATCCCATATGATCCCACCTTCCCACATCTGGGTACTTACCAAAAGATACAAAAGCACTGATTCACAGAGATTTATGCACCCCCATGTTTATTGCATCTCCATTCATAATAGCAACTGGAAACTCCCTAACTGCCCAACTTCAGATGAATGAATAAAGAAGATGTGAAATATATATATATAACACACACACACACACACACACACACACACACACACACACACACTATACAGCCCTTAGCAGAGGTGAAATCTGTCATTTGAATCAACTTAGATGGATCTAGAGGGGATTATGCTAAGTGAAATAAGTCAAAAGAAGAAAGATACCAGGTGATCTCACTCACAGGTGGAATGCCAATAGATGAAACAAAGGAAGAGATGAAACAAAATCAACCTTTGGACACTTGCAATAGAACTCAGGTTACCAATAGGGAATGGGACAGGGGCAAGAGGTTGGTGATTTGGTGGAGGGCATGGTGTGTTGAGATATACATAAGAATGGAGAAACTGAACATATGGGGAACCTACATACATGAGTTTAATTTGTAAAACAAAGTTACTACAATAAAAAAAATTGAAGAAAAAAAAGAATCTACCTATCTCATGACATCATGTAGCCAATATTTTATCTCACAATTATAAGAGCAAGTTGTTTTTATAAGTTCAAATGCACATTTGTCTGGGCTTGAAAGCTTGAACTCATTTTGAGTTCTCACTGGATTCTTTATCCCAGCCCATCTTTGCATTTCCAATTGAGTATCCTGAGTTTCTGCCTTCCAGTTTGGAAACAAAATGGAGACTGAATAGTTCTTCCTTTGCTATATCAATTACTACAAAGTCCAATGATATCACAGTAGATTTTTGAAAGCAAAGATGTTATCAAATTTTAGTCCCTACTATGCAAACAAATAGAATCTGGCACTGAAAAAGGTTTCTGACAAATGTGTGTTGAATGAATGAATAAGTAAATAAATGAATGTAATAATTAAGTCTCCTAAAGATTCTGCTTTTCTTAATAGAAGAAAGCACCTCCTTCTAGTTTTGTGTCCCTTCTTCTATCTTTGATACTTAGCCCCTTTAAATTCTGAGCTTATCAAAGAACCCCTGACACAGTTACACTTTTATTTAACTCCTTTTCTTTCTCAGCAGGATTATTCTCAAGTATATAGTCAGAATTACAATTTTAGAGCATCTCATCCTTCATGAGCTATATTTCTTCTTTATCATCTCTGTACATGGAATTATAAATCAGGCAACATTCATGCTTAATTAGTATTTTCAGTGTAATTTTTTTGTTTCTTCCTCCATTCTTTATGTTTCAGCTTCAAAACATTTAGGCTTCTAACACTAGAAAAGATAAAAATAATAATATAAATTTGTTCTTTTGTATCTTTAGAGCTTTTATATTTTACTTCCAATGTTCCAACTCCTTAAATTAATCTGCAGAATGATTTAAAATCTTAATACTTAGTGAACAATAAACAAGAGAATAAAAATTTATTCTAAGGAATGTAAATACTGAACCTAAAATACACATTAGCTTTTAAAAGCGGGCATATTATAACTGATCCTTTAAAATCACACTTAGTAATTTAAATTATAATAATGCCTCATTTATGTTCTGCAAAGCTCAGCCCTCTTAAACAGTTGCCACATCCAGTTCTATCCCTGTTTGTCTTGCTGCCTCTTGATCAAAACATCTTGAGCAGTAAATACATAAATACATAAATTTGAAATAGTACTTAAAAATGGAAACCTCTAAGAAGATCTAAAATCATTTGTAACTCAACATGGGCATGCATTTCCTAAGGGGAGGGCCATGACTTGCTGGGGGGCAGCTCTAATGGCCAAGACAACAGGGAAGAAAGGCAGAGATAAAGACAGATATGAGATAAGATAGTGGAAGGGATGGAGGAGGAAAAAAAGCAAAGGAGGAGCAGACCAAGTTAAATGTAATAACAGTAAGCAGACAGTTGAAAAGAGATCGCCATATACCCTTAAAGTCTTTGAGGATCTCAAGATATGATAGCATGGGACAATAACTCATGCCCTTAATGAAGATTCTTGAACACCAATGAAATGGTCAACCCTGACCAAGCATGTTATCCAGTAACAACCAAAACACCTTTCAGTCAAAATATGATTCTCTGGTTTTTGCATCCCTCAGGTTTAGAACTCAGCAACAGGCAGGTAAGCTTACTTTTGTATCACAAGTCACTCAGAAAAACACTAAAAGCTTCTCTTTTATCAAAATCCAAAAATTAATTTAAAATACTGATAACGAAACCTTAGGGTAACAACATCTCTACAAAAGTTTTGAAATCGTATTTATACAAACCACCACCATTTTCAAGTAGAAAACCACTCCCACATTTCACCACCGTAAATAGAAAATGTCTCAATGTACAAAGTACAATTCAGTGTTCTGAATCCTTCACAATATCCATGTCTCACAAGTTACAGTATTATTTTATATATGATTAATTGATCACAAGTTTTATTGACCAAAGTTTAAGAAAGTTCCATGTCAAAACTCGAATTTTCCCAGTTACTTCATCAGACAATTTTGGGGGAAAAATAAGTGGTAAGAAAGGCGAAGGTAGTTTTTCTTTCCTCCCAAGATACAGATCATCACTTATACATCAGCCAAAAGTATTTAGAATATTGGCAGCTCAAATTGGCAAGATTGACACAAGCAGATAACACCCAAAACAAACCCAGGACTAGGGAAAATTGTTATCATAAGCAATTTTGTGATTCATTTTTTTCCCCCCTCTGTAAAACAGGTAAAAGAATGCTGGAAGATATCACACATAGTCATTTACATACAGTATCATTTTATGGAATTTTCCAAGGTGTTAATTAAAAGTTTTAATGAATGTTAATCATCTGTCAATTTCATTGGCAATCTCTGTTCAACCATATGCTTCTCGTTTACACCTGTAAGTTTTTTTTTTTAAATACCATTACTTTAAATTGTTTTCCTTCCTTAACAAGGTATTTGTATTAATATTTAGGAAACAAAACTTCTGCAGCCCAGACAGCAACCTTCTAAAGTTCTTTTATCTATTTTCTACCTTTTTTAAATAATGGGTGGGATTTGCATGATTGTATATTTCCAAGGAAAAACCTAAACATCTTTATTCTTTAAAGTTAAACAGGCTTTGGGGCCAGAAAACAACACTAGGCTGGAAAATTGAAGGTAGGATGGCATTCTAGAACATTAACAATGAAATTCTATCTCATTAAATCACTGTCCAGTTTTTGCTACCTTCATCTTCCTCTAGTTCAATAGCTCTTATATTAAATCTTTCATTCACTCATTAAAAACATTTTCAGAGCACTCTGCTAAGTTGAGCGTATAGCAATGTACAGAGCAAACAAATATTTCTCTTCTTGGTGAGCTTATATTCTAATTGAGGGAGGCAAGAAAATTAAAATACATAGTAAATTCAGTGTTAATAAGAACTGAGGGGAAAAAGTGAAGCAGGAAGCAGATAAGAGGAAGACAGAGTATGTGCACTCTTGGACAGAAATGGAAAAGATAGTAACATTTTAGCTAGGGTAGCCAAGGAAGGACTCACTAAAATACATTTGACTGAAGACCTAAAGAAGGCGCAAGAGCAAACCATGCAGATATCTGGAGGAAGGGCATGCTGTTTGCTGTGCAGCAGGAGGGTGTGTCAGAGCCCAGAGCTGGGAGAATATGCAGTGTATTTGAGGCACAATCAAGTGAAGATAGAGCAGACTAAACAAAAAGGAAGGTATGAACTATGAGATCCAAGAGGTAGAGAAATGAAAAATCATTAGGTCTTAGAATCCATTGTGTAACACAGCTATTGAACCATAAGAAAACAACACCACTGGAGGATTTGAGCAGAGGTAGTCATTCTGATTGTGTGTTAAAAAAGATATGGTCACCGGTGGAGCAGGAATACCAGTTAGGTATCTGTTGCAATAATCTAGATGAGTGATGATAAGGAAGTGGTAAGAAGTCATCAGAATTTGAATGTATTTTGAAAGTAGAAAAGACAAGATTCTTGACAGAAGAAGACACAAAAGAAAAGAGTAGTATAAGGATGACTCCAAGGATGTGGCCTGAGCAAGTAAAAAATAAAAAAAACGAAGTTGATATAACTGAGATGGAAAAGATTATAGGAAAAGCAAGGGGACGTGGGAGACAGGACTTTATTTCTCTACCTACTGTATTAAATTGCCCATTACACATTCAGGGAAAAACGTCAAGTCAGCATTTGGATATATGAGTTTAAAGTTCAGGAGAGAGCTCTGGGCTCTGGATATATATTTAGAAGTCATCAGTGTATGTAAGGCATTTAGTCATGAGACTGGATGAAGACTAACAAAGATTTTTGTTTTGATAGAAAAGAGAAAAGGTCCAAGAACTAAGCCCTAGGACATGCCAATGTTTAGAGATTACAGTGCTGAATATGAGCCAAACAAAGAACAGAAAAGCAGCAGCCGTTTGTAAGAGGAAAATCAAGAAAATGAAAGCCAAGTGAAAAATGTGTTATGAGGCCCTAAGAGTAAATAACCATTTCCAATGCTGCTGATGAAACGAGTAAGGTGAGGACTGATAACTGATCATTGGCACAACAGCATAGAGGCCTGAGCTAACCTGAATAAAGAGTTGGCATGATGAATGCAAATGCCACTTTGGAGTGATTTCAACATAAAAGGAGAGGTGAAAAAAATTGGAAGAAAAGATTTATACGATTTGTTCAAGGAATCCCTTTACAGATGGAGACAAATGTGGAGTAGTTGGAGAAGAATTAGAGTTGTTGTTTTTTTTTTTTTCTCTTATGATGGAATAACAAGTTTGATGGAAAAGATAGTAGAGAGGAAGACTTGATGATTCAGGAGAGCGAGAAGAGCATTGATTGAGTGATGTCTCAGCAAGTCAAAGGAACAGACCATAGAATCTTCTGCACAAGTAAAGTCTGTCTTCATTAGAATCACCAGTGGTTTATATGTGGGAATGAGGAGAAAACAAGAGTTTATGCAGGTAGGTACACAGCTATGGCGACAGAAGTCTCCAAAAGGCCTCTACTTGTTCCATTAAATTTCTAGAAGAAATTGGAAGACCATGAGTTGAGAGTGTGGAGGGGAAGAGGCATGACAAATGCAACCTGTATGCGAAGACAGGAAAAATGTAGGCTCTCCCACCTGGAAAAAGCTAGGCTCTCCCTCATCACTGGGACCAGCAGGTAGCGTTCTTTCTCTTCTGAAATCTTTTCATTTGGACCTGCACACAGATTCTTCCTTCTCATCCTTCAGATCTAAATTCTACTGTTATCTCCTTCCCAGGTCACCTCAACTACAGCAGACCCTGGGAACAACCCTCTGCCACATTATACTATTCTTCTCATAGGAAATTATCCAATTTCCTTATTCATAGTTTATTTTCTATCACAGCCACTAAATTTTAAGCTCCTTGTGGACAAGGGCTATCTATTGTGCTCATGCTATATACTCGATGCCTGAAAGTGATGGTGCATGATAGTACTCAATCCACTAATCTATGTGCTAAATTCTGGGAGTGCTTTACCAGCACAGAGGAATATTGTCTATTATAGTAGGTATTTCTCTACATTGTGGTTCTAGATGAAAAAAAAAAATTCACATAAGTAAAGGATCTGAGGAGAGAGAGGTGAGATAATAAATTGAGTTGTATTTTTTGTTATCATCACTTGAATAACAAAGTTAAAACTTAACTACATCAATTGCTTTGGTGAGACTTTCTGAAAAAAAAAAAAAAAAAAAAAAAAAAAACTGAAACTATTTATAACCTGGTTAGGGGCATGACTGGAACTGACCTCTAGACATGACCCTGTGATGATTCCATTGTCAAAATCAACCAAACAACACTCTTAGTAATGGGGTCTTCCATGTCCTCTAATATAGATTTTTTTTTTCTTTTTAACTGTTGCTAAATATAAACTAAAGAAAATAAAAGATGAGTCCTGTGACTGCAAGAAGCTCAAGTCACAGGACTCAGCACCATATTGGATCATCTGGGTCCAGCTCACCACCTCAAGGCATGGGGAGAATATGGACGTAAGCCCTTAACGATCCAGTTTACTCAGGGAAGCTGAATGTTGTCCTGCTTTCTAAAAAAATAAATAAATAATAATACACACACAATTTTTTTCCTTAAGAGTGAGTGAGTCACCACAAGTTGTAATAAGTGTAAATGACAATTTCAGAAATGGTGAATTATGTTTACATGTCTTCTCTTCAAAAGTTACTTTTCTGTGGGGATACATTACCAATTTTACATGATGTAAACAGATACCACAAGTGAAATGTTATTTACAAAAAGATCTCTCATCACATAGTTCCATAATACAAGTTTAATAATATCTATTATTTTTGTTTTATTTCAGAAAAAAAACATAGGAAAAGAATAGCTTCCTTATGGTTCATTCAGCAGCCTTTTCATGAGAAGGAAGCTCAGGAATCCTAGGGGACAGTGTGTGTTAATGTAAACAGTGGCTAACATGCTCTTCTCATCACTATTGCTCACAATCTCATTTAGACAGAGTCAGCTCTTCTGGTTTTGAATTGTATGTCCCCTTTTATGGAAACTATCAACAGGATTTTTTTTTTTCATGGCTGGAGGTCTTTTCCTCATCTAAATATTAAAGTCTGAAAAGTCTTTCCAACTTACTGCAGCATAATCATGCTTACTACTTGTTAATTAGGAGCAGGGTGATAACTATTAAAAGTTGAAAGAGTTTCCTGGTGGTTGCAACAAGTTTCAACAGGATTCCAAGCTTTGTCAATAACCACAGGGGAAAAATAAAGCAAAAGGAAAACGTCTCTCTAGAGTCCTTCATTTCTGAGAGAAGGGTAAATGCCACTGATAATTCTATCACTCTCACTGGAAAGACGTTGAACACTGAAGGTCAAATGGTAGGACCAGCCATCGTCAGAGTGGAGAAGGGTGTTCGGCAAGGGAGTCAAGAGACCTGGGTTCTATCATGAAGTCTCCTACCTACTGTGTAACCTTCAAAATCTCACTCCTTATCCCTGGGCCTCCCTTTCTTTCAGTGGGTTTGGAAGGAATAAAGCTCCAGAACAGTGGCCCAGTTCTAAAATTCTACTTCCACCAACCAATTTAAATTCTTGAAGAAAATTTTGCAAAACACTCCTGAAAGTCTGAGCATTACAGCTTGTCTCTTTTAGGAGGCAAATAGACATTATTTTGATAGCTGGTATTGGTATGCCACTTTTCAATTTGAGAATATTTGAGCTTTTTATATATTATATCATTTACTCCTCCGAGCAGTCTTGTGAGATATGTTATCACTGTTTCTTTGACAAGCTCAGAAAGAACGAGAATGCAGGAGAAAAGAGATGAAGTGACTTGCCTATGGCCAGAACAGAGGTACCACAACCAACACCCAGGAATATTTGTCCCTATCACTTCACTTGGAATTACAACTTATCAGTACAAGCCCACATCTAGAGGCCAGAACTACATAGAAGCTAGAAACAAGTAATGACCATGTAGAGAATTTTTTCCAAACCTTCTGAAAAAAAAAAAAAAAAAAGAAAGAAAAAGAAACACTACAAATGACTCCCTAAACTCAAATAATATATCACATTACTTTACCACCTTGGGCTTTCCCCCACCATTTAATTCACTATTCTTCAAATAAGTCAGTCTAAAATAAATTTGTCTGCAGTGGCAAATTACCTAAAACAAATATTAAACATGGCTACTGGGAACTTTGTAGCATGTTATCAAAATAATGAGATATAAATACTCAATTTATATACTACATATATATTAGCAAAAAGAAAATATACATATCCCCCAGGCCTGACTTAAATTTATATTTACATATTCAAAAAAAAAAAAAAAAGGAAAAAGAAAGCAAGAAGCAGAATCTTAGGAGAGTTCAAGTATAAAAGTCTGGGAAGGCTTTGTCAATACTCAATGGTACCTTAATCCAAACTGCAGAGCAACCAAAATTAACATAACCCTAAAGGAGACTTGGGGTTACTTTCCAAGATTATAACTTGCAGGACTACTACCATTCCAGCTGAAAAGCAATAATGTTTGCACTTCATCAAAAGATTATAAACTCATCGACAAAATTAACTGTAGTACTTGCTGGTCTGTATTTCACCAAATCAAGGCACAAGCAACTAACATTTATTTAAATGTTACTAACATTTATTAAACTTTTAGTAAACTTTTAGCAAACTAACATTTATTAAATGTTAAATGTTACTGCTTACAAAATGTGTTCATATAACTGACTCACTTAAGTCTTGCAAATATGCTTTAAATTAGACTCATATTTACAGATGAGGAAAGAGAAATTCAGTGATCAGTGAACAATGGTCACGTGAAGGCTGTCAAGTCATTTCTTTCTTTTTTTCTCCCTCCCTCCCTCTCTTCCTTCCTTCCTTTCTCTTTCCTTCTTTTTCTTTCTTTCTTTCTGAGAAAGAAAAGAAGAGAGAGAGCACAAAGTGAGGCCTTAAAAGGTAAGCCAAAAAAGTGAAAACTGAAATTTGGACAGAAATGTTAAGATAAAAAAGCTGTTAAAATCTGTTAAGAATGACCAGAATTCCAGGATACTTTGAGAAGTTCATCTATTGTAAACTTACTGTAATATTGTGATTGCAACAAAAATTATTTGCAAAATAAATCCAACTTAATTCAAATTTGAGAAAAAGAACTTATACCTAAGCCAAAAGAATCTTAGCCTCATTTTTAATATAAACACTAATTTGATTTCTCATCAGTCATATCAAAATAGTTCCATTCTTTATATGTCCTCAAAAAAAAAAAGACAATTTCCTGCATTATTTCAGTTTTCAAGTAATTTGCAGTAAGTATTTAACTCTTGTCTCTTAATCTGACACTCTGTGAAGCCTTTTTATTCTTCCATCAAACTCTTCTAATATCATTCCTGGTAATGGAGAAATCTGAGGAACTCTGGGATATCAAAATGAGTATTTTATAATATCTGAGATCCACTCCTAAATGAAAATGATATAAGCTGTAAATACTCACTTTATTACTGATTAAGTCTCCAAAATAATGGTCTTTTAAAATGTATTGCTATGTAAGTTAGTTAGGAAATTCTGTGTACATACATACATGTAATTGTATATATTTCTTATTGTTTATCTGAGGAAATAATCCTTTGCTAGCAACTGTGCCAAACTATAAGTGGCCAGACTGTCTTGAAGAGCCAACAAATAAACTCACAGGATGAAACTCCCTAAAATAAATTTTATTACTATGAAAACTGAAGCAACTGCTGACCGATATTAAACAACAACAACAACAAAACCTATAACTAAGACATCTGGAGCCTGAAAGTATTTAATTATTTGAAAAAAAAAACAATGTACAAAATAAAATTAATGATTATTTTTTTCCATTTGGACAACTTTTATTAGGTCAGAATGAATGATTCTGAAAGATTACATTTTTCGCGATTTGAAAACAGAAGGTACACCAAACTAAAAATGGACACATTTTGCGTGTCAATTGTAACAGAGTGACACAAAACACATGAGATCTACTGTTAACATGTAAAGTACAAATTTTAATCTACTTTCAAACATTTCCTAAAGCTATGCAGACAAATTAGTATGCTTCTTCAGAGGCTTGAAATTCAGAAACTATAAACTCATCTCCCTTTTGTGATTATTACTTAAACAACTTGCTGTGTTCTTGTTTCCTAACTCTGTAATTTATGACTGGCTCAAGAATACAAACCTGTTACTTCAGCTCACATTTTGTGCTGTCCTCCACTCCTACTCGCCCCCTTTGGACAACCTGCTTGTTTTATTCACTAGACAGGACTCAGCTATATCTTTGGACTGTTTTGGATTATAAAGCCTTTCTTCAAAGTTAGAAAATTTGCACACTGAGATTATCAAAAGAACTTGCCTCAGGCTCTATGGCAGCTCCAAAGGAGGCATTTCTGAAATATTCTGAGCAATTTTATTATCACTTAATGAGGTATACAGCCGTGATATATACTGAATTACATTCAATAATCCTTTATATAATTTATTTTTTCAATGAATTAATTTCTAATCATCTGATTTACAAATGTATAGGTAAAAATATAAAAAAAAAAAAACACTTGTAGGCTTTCTATTCATCCATATACGTTGAGAATCAGTGACTTTCTAAAAATTTCAAAATAAAATTAAAATGAAGACTTTTGTGCAGAGTAACTATTCAATTTGACAATAAAAGTTGTCATACTAAGTAATACTAAGCAAGCTTCCTGGGACAAAACATCAAATGAAGCAGAATGAATAGGGCTTGATGAAACAGGAGACAAACAGAAACTTCCCGTCCTTATAATGCATAAAAGTACCTAGTTATGGGGCTGCAACCTTTTCTCTACCCCTCTAATACTCAATTTTATCTATTTTTCTCTGATAAACTTAGATTACTCCTACAACCAAAAATATCTAGGTTTTGGTGAGTAGCTTCAACTTCTCTGTCCTATTTTGAGGTCTGGCTATATTGGATTCAATCCACCATATCTAGAACCAGAAGATTTGAATCTATGGTCTTCTCAACATGTAAAAATGATTAAAACAACTACAGAAAAGTCAATGGAGAAGCAGAGAATAACATACTGAAATCTGCAGAGAGCACGGGTCAGATTCTGCATCAAGATTCTATTTCTTCCAGATTCCCAGGGAATATAGACACTATTGGGAGAGCCAATCTATCTCAATGTGTATTATCAAACTTGCTTGAAAAGAGAAGACTGGATTACAAGATTACCAAATGAATACACTTCACATCTTCAGTGCTATCATATATCAGAAACAAACACACCAATAATGCCTAAAAACACAGATAAAATTCCTAAGACTGATTACAAATAAAGCATATTACTGATAAAAGTGTCATAGTCAGGAGATAGATTAAAGGCCCTTCAAGCTACTGTCTTTTGTATGCTTCTAACTCCAAATCTGTTCCTGAAAATTTCATAATGAAATAAGAAGTTATCATGTGTAAATGCACTAGATTTGGAAGACACTAAATGAAATGTAGAGTTTTCAAAGTGAATATTCTGAAGAGAGTTTACTAATAACTAACTAAAGGCAGATGACTTCAAACTATTTTGAAAAATCACCAGTAACCCTCAAAAGACTTAAAATTTCAATAAAATGCTATTACTGTTTTCTGTACCTAAGATTTCCATCAGAGCAAAGCAAGTTGATTGAGAAATCTACACCCCTGGTAAATTTTTAACTTTTCAACAAATCATCATATAAAGTTTTAAATAAATTATTTTTCTTTACCTCCTTGATACAAAGGTGTATTTCTAGATTTTTTATTTCTGCTCCAAACTAAAAAAAAAAAAAAACAACAATTAAGGGCAATGAATCTGATATCCTATTGCAATGAAACAGCAGTCATTTCCATTTTATAAGCAAAATATCTGAGCTAAAAAGATGAAATGACAATATCTTATATAAATTAGGCTCACTTTTGACTTCAAATCGCAGAACTTCTCTATTCTGGATATGGAAGAAAATGTGATGCTAATGTAATGCTAATTTCTCACATATACAACACAGCTCTTGCTGCTACATGGAACACAGGCTCTTTATAACAAATACCCTGCAGATCTTTAATTGGTAGTTAGGAAACATACTTTTCTTAATCATCAAGTCTCTTTTAAATATTATATTTTTAAATACCCTTTTAGGGAAACTAATGAGGTAAGATATGAGAGGGATAAAGAAGGTATGTTGTTTTCAAAATTAAAATTTTCAGGACATCAGTCCAGCCGGCATAAAACAACATAAAACAAATAACTAGATAACCAAACAATAAAAGCAAACTAGAAATAATATGAAGGCTTTTTTAGAAACTATTATTGCACATATGCAATAATTACTTCCATCAAGACTTTTATTATACACTTGTTTTTATGGAATCATAATACACAAGTGCAGGCTATTGTTTAAACACATTCACTGCACACCCCGTAACAGAATATGATGACAATATGTATTAAGGATAATACAGAAAATGTGGCTAAATGCATTCTGTATTATGGTTCCATAATACAGCATGCAAATGGCTCTGACTAAGCAGACACAGGAGACGGTCGTTAGTACGCACGCTGTGAATGTATATTATGAATAATGCATAAAACTTGGCTAAATCCTAATGAGTCCATTGACATCCTATGGGGTCCAAAGGAGACTCAGATCCCAAAGCATGGCCCTGGCACATTTCTACCCACCAATCACTATGAAAAACAATAACATGAAAACAAAGGACATTAAACAACAGGAATATACTCTCATTCTAGGTAAAGGTTTTGAAATCAGGAAAAAAATAGGGAAAAAAAAAAAACTTTGAAAAGAGAGCTAAAAGTTCATGTTACATCATCACCCCACTTACAGATTTTCAAAATTATCCATTGCAATTTAAATGGGACAAAAGCTGCAGTTGAAGGTTTGATGTTATTTCTTTTCTCTGGTTTTCTTTGGAGAGCTGTTATTACAAGGAATATCTGAGCAATCCCAAAGAAAAGTGATCAACTCCTGGACCATGGTTGTAGAAAGTCATCCTGCTTTGAAAGAATAATGTTTACACAATGAATTGTAGTCAGTTAAGTAAGGAAATGGTTATAATGTATCTGAAAGCTGTCTTTAAGGTAGAAACTCTTTAAAATTCTACTTTTACCTAGCCCTTCGAAAAATCAGAAAATGCCATGAGCATGTTACTTGAAGCACATTTTGAAAAATACTATATATTTTTTCAGTTGCATTAAATAACCTTAAACACTGATTCCTTAGAAAGAGAAACCATATTTATTATCCCTACAAGGGTGAGCCTCAGTTGAACAACTATATGGACATATTCCATGTCTCTTGACTAAGATGGCAGAGTTGAGCAAGTTGTGCTTGATATACAGACAGTGAATATGAACAGAAGCCTCTCCTTGGAGCAGGAGTGGGAAGACAGGGTCAGCTGCTCTCCTGTGGTGCTCCCAGGGCATTCTGAGAACACATAGTGGGTGGAGATACAGTAGAGACCAGAGAGCTGGTCACTTGGGGAAGCAGCCTGCCAAGAAAAACCCTGCACTCTCAGAAAACATGCAAAAACCTTGAAGTGAGAGCCAGAGTTAAAGTTCTGGGAGTTCTTGACAATTTGCCCACTTCCATAAGGTTTTTCTATCCCTATTCAGGTATAACAACCAGTCGCGGTCCAGACTGGAAATATACATGGAGCCTAAAGCAAGAAAATACATTCTTACCTACATCATTGCATTTTAAATGCTGGTCCTCTACCTCCCCATATTTGGACTAAAATCAGATCTTGACTTGGGTACAAGGGTCACTTAACTTATGTGGTGTGAATTAAGGGCTCACTGGAAGAGCCCGGCTATTAAATAATATTGCCATATTTCCCCATCTCGCAATACCAGCATAGCTAGAAATCCTAACTCTAAACATTTCCGGAAAACAACCATTTCTAAGTTTCTACTTAAAGTACAAATATTCCTACATAGAGTTAAATAAGAAAACTTAGGACAAATGTGTGTTTGCTGTATTTTATGAAAAGAATGAAGACGGGACAACAGAGAAGCCTAGCATGTTTGAGGTATGATCTCGCAATTTTAAAATAGGGTTAAGAGGTTTAAGGTGGGACTGCTGACAGATTCATCTTGATTTTCCAATTAAATTCACTCTGGCATAGCCAGGGATTCTGTGTGGAGGAATTAAGACTTGCAAAGGACTCCCAATGTTTAAAAGTTTTTTAGCACTCTTATTATTTTTGTATTTACACCTGGGTAAGAGCCGTCACTGGAGCCATAGCATGTAAGAAAATCATACAGAAACAAGGCCTCTGTTGTAACCACTTCTGTTTTCCTCCTAAAATTTGCCTCCTATCAAGTGCAATAGAACAAAGTTCAGTTCCTGCTGTAACAATTCCCTGAAGCCGTTCTGCTTCTGACAACAGCTCTCCACTGAGCCTTGTCCAGCAACCCTCTAAGCGACTGACAATTGCTTCACTCCCCAGTGTTTCTTCACCCCTCCCAGATGCCACCAAAGAATCACAAAGTCTCTCAATAGCACTTTGCTTCTCAGCAGGAAGCTGTACTGTTTGTGATATCCATTTTGATATAGCCCTAAATAGGCCTCTGGAAATAGGTAATGCATAAAAAGAAGCATTTTGTGTCCCCAAATTATTATTATAGGTTGCGGTTAACCCTTGGAAGATAGAGGTGAGCTCTACAACTCCCCATGGAGGCAATGATTTGTCATGAAATCATAGGAGGCCCGACCTCAAAAGATGTTTCAGGTGAGCTTGTGCTCAGGCAAACTATCTGGTTGACCTACAGGCTTCTGATAGCTAGTTTAAGTGGGGGAGCTAAGAGGAATGCCAGTTAAACAAAAGGCTCAGCTCAGCATGGGGAGCCAGCAGTTGGTTGAGTCCACGTTTAACTGCTGACAGAGCCTAGAGAGAAGGGAAAGGAAACCACATCAGGATATTGGACTAGCAGGCAGATTCAAGACTCTTCTCTTCAAAAGCACTCCTGGCAAAGACATGCAGGGGCCAAAAGTTCAGAGCCACCACTTTGTTTTTAAAGGTCACTTGTGATGGAATGATTACTCATGTTTAAATTAGCTATTAGTATATTGAATAGACTATTGTTTCTATTTCTTCCTATAATCGAAAGGGTAAATACATTTTTTTTTAATTCCCTGCTCAAAAATGTAAACGTCTGGTCCTTAATTGAGATTCAGAGAAATATAAGAACTTACCCTAAAACTACCCCTCCAATACAATCCTATCATCAGTTCTTGACAAATAGTTATCATTTCACTTTTTCTAATGTAAAATTTGATTCTCTTATTTTTCCATCTTCATCACTACATTAAAATAAGCAGTTTTCTCAAAGTTCATAATTATTAACATAATTGAATTCAAGAATCCAAATCAAAGACCACTTTCTATTAACCTGTACTAGTGAAGGAAACACACAGAACACGTGGTTTTTTCTGTATAAATCAGGTCACCTTCCGATTAAAAGCTGTACAAGAATCATCATGCAATAATAATAATAATAATAATAATATAATTGGACTTTTCCTGCTTCCTCAGGCATTTTTTTCAGTTGTGGCTGTTCCCTCCAGCCCTGGAAAATGAACCCAAGTCCTTGGGATGTGTGAGGACTACCCTCTCAGTCAGAGGCAGCAAACATAACCACTACTCCCTCAGGGTATGCCATCCTCAGGAATTTCTATTCTGTGTTTTGGTAATTATCACATGTGCCTGGCTTATCTCATTATAATAAACAGTCATGATAGAGTTCATATGTTTTAAGACACAGCAAACACAATGCAAAGTGTAATTCCTCATATCAGAAGAACTGATAATTACTAAACAAATAAGAACGAAATTAACATGTCTTTAGAGTGAGTACCACAGGTTTGTGATAAAGAGCAACAGAATTATTCTGCAACTGTATCATGGAAAAATAAAATAGGGAATAAAAAAAAAAAGTTTATGGGCAGGGGGTGGGGGAGTTGGTTAGTAGAAAATGAATACCAGTCAAACTTCCAAACAGCAGAGTTTCTAGCTGAATCTGTACATTTGAAGGCAGAGTAAATGTTCCTCTTTCCTAGACAGAACCCATACAATGACAAGCTCTTTTTAATGTCTGAAGATGTTGTTTAGCTCTCATTCTATTCAGCAACAAGATCTTAAAACTGAGAAAAAGCCTCTTCAATCCCATTAAGCTACAGCTTAGAACATTTTTGCATCAAAAGTCCTAGAAACACACACTTCAGGGTGAGACCACCATCTCATTCAAGGAATTCTGACTGATTAATTACACGGTATACTCAAGATATCTCACTATCATCTGAATGCCAGCTACTGAAATTCAATCTCTACATTCCCATTTTCTAAAGTAATCCCTCAAGTCAAATATGCAACCGCATTACATCTGGTCATAATTACAGCATCTCATTGTTGACAAGGCACTTTTGGGAGACTTTCTGAAGGCTACTTGTCATCTTGTACTTACCTGTACAGTAGTAGCTTCCTCCTTAAAAATATTCCTACACCCCATGCTGATTTTGTATCTATTCAGTTGAAATTTAGATTCATGGGCACTTTTCCACAGTTACATTTCTTCCTCAGTTGATGTGTCCCTTTATTTATTCTGAAGTTTTCGATGTAAGACAAACAGGAATACCACCTTCCAAAATTACTACTATCCTACCATCCTCTGATGGAACATTAGTGGGAAGCAATATTCTCCAAAGCTATGAAGCATACACTGCCCTAAATTACATTGCAGTAGCTGCCCTGAGCTCACACATTTTTGAATAGAAAGGCTCCCAGGGATCTCTCTGTACTCACTGCATTTACTGCTTTAAAATATTTTTAACCCAGACACTGAAGTGCCAGCTTTGCAGTTCCTCATGCTAATCCCAGTTTGGGTGGCTGTTCTGAAGGGAAAGCATTCAAAACATTGTAACAGTGCATCAACTTTGACCCTTTTTACTTAAACATGAGACTCTGTCTAAAAAGTTTGAATTCCAGAGGGAATCACTGAACTTTGACCTGCTTAAAATTAGTTTTGTTTTAGTGCCTTGCTGGTGACTCAACAGGCCAGTTTTCCAGACACTTAAGACATTTCTGCCCCTAAAGATTCCAGTTCAAGTCCACAGCTATGTTTGTTGCTCAGATCAGAACACACTGTCCTAGGTTTCAAGCAACAAATTCCCAGATCTCCATCTCTTTGCCAGATGTTGGCATTAGCTGGTATTAAGCTAGAGCTGAACACGCACACACACACACACACACACACACACACACACACATGAACCCCTATTTTTTAACTTTAACTTCAACCTTTTTAGGAAACAAAGTTTTCCACTCAAAATTCAGTCGTGGGAAATGTTTATCAGGATGATATAAACATTATTTACTATAGCCTACCTCCTATAAGAATAAAATTAACTTTTAGTAAGCAGTACTATGATACCTTTATAAAAAACTCTTTCTGAATCTACTTTTCTTAACTGGAAACCAAAAATATCTGCTAAGATTTTATTTTTACTCTACTAGAGATTTTAGAAATTGTTAATGAAAAATCATCATATCCCATGAATGTTAGCATAATGATAGACTTTCTTTCTGTGAAATTTCAATGATGGCATTTGCTGCCCAGAAATCCATGACAGTTAATAAGTAAAATAAAGTTACCAAAGGACTGAAAATATAGTGCATATTCAGCCTGACTTAGTCCCTCAAAATGGTTCCCTTTTAAGAAAATGAACTTGTTTGCAAAGGTGAAAAGTCACCCATTTCATTAATATCAGTTTAGGTGTTTAATAAAAAGAAAACACCTATTAGTCTGGAACAATTCCTGCCTGAAACCCTGTGCTTTACAATTTTTAGAATATCATGAATAAAGGCATTCAGGAAAAGAAAACCCATTTAGTAATGTAAAACCATAAAAAAATAAGAAATGCTAACATAGTTACAAAACAGGATAAAAGAATAAGTATGACACAAACTAGTCTACACAAAACACATACCTGTTAAACAAGAAGTCTTTATTGCCTCCAAAGGGTGAATTAGCTTTACAGAAAAATGATGCAAACATGTATTCTAGATCTTCATTTTTAATCACTTGTTTTCATTTAAATCTATACATTTTCAAAGAGCTGCCAATGACATTCCTAAAATATAGGTATCTGATCTCCATTGGCAATGCCCCAAACTGGAAGTGAGAAACTAACAAGATGATTACAGACTCATAAAAACTGATCATAACAAAATCATATTTGAATTGTTCGCTCTCTTTCTCTTAGGTAGCACTAATCTCAATTCTAATACTCAGAAAATAAAATCTACTCAACTGATTCACTCTGGTAATAATTTCATTTCCTACCCACTTAAGAAAGAGCACAATTTCAAACCGGGGAAAATGACAACCATTTGGATATGCACATTATTACTTCATTTTCTTTTTATTCAGAAATCATTCACCACAGAAGCATTCTATGAGTTGAACTGAATGGCCATGGATTTCTTAAATCAACTTCAGAAATTAATAGAATTTATTCCAATTTTTTACATTTCTAGTAAAGGTACCTATTTGGATTCTTTCCTGATGGTTAAGAAAACAGCACCAATATTCTTGAAAACTGTTATCAATTACCCATATGAAGAGGTCAAATAAATGAAAATTTCAAATGCTGCCAGAGGAGCTAAAAGTAAGTATGAATTGTGAAAGATACCAATGGAAATACACATACTTGTAGATCAGACAATAAATAGTAGCATTTAAATAAAATGAAATTATACAGAGACATTCCCAGGTATGCACCATTATCTGAAGAATCTGCCAACATCAGATTAGCACTGTAGTTGCTTAATCCTTTAATTGTCTTAATAATAAAATATGCTACTAATTGTGTAAGATATTTTGGCATTGCATTCCAAAAGACATATTTGCATTTTTCTTTGTATACATTGTAAAAACTAATACACTGTGTCATTAAGAAGTAATGTGACTGGTGACTGGTTTTTAAACAAACATACCATGTCATCCAAATGTGCTTTTCCTTCTTAGTGGTCACCTTAAAGCACCACTCACTCTAAAAATCAGTCATGACTCACAGTATATTTACCTTCATTTGAAACTGCAATCTAAGTCTACACCACACACATACACACACACTTTTAAATGTCCTCAATGGTGACAAATTTCCTAATTTGAAAGTCAATTTTAGTTATTTCTCATCATTTCAGAGAGACAGTTATAGCCAACTCTGAATTTGAAAGATGGATGATGAATCTTGGTATAAAATGCAAAAAGAGAGCAATGAAATGGATGTTTTAGTCATGCTTACAAATGAATCAAAAGATAATTCTGAAAAAGAAAGTTTCCCTCAGTGTTCTGAAGAGAGGCATCACTGGAATTAGGGTTTTGTTTCTCTGGGTGACAGCTTGGAAAAATAACACTAATATGAATGCATAAATTATAATGCAACCATTGTTTTTAAAAATCAAACACTTTTCACTGAAAACATGAAATAGATCAGATATGCATTTACATTTAGATAGTTACATATGTACATTCTGAAACTTCACTGAATAAAATTATCCATAGGTGGATTTGCAGTACAGTATATCCAAGATAAACTTAACTCTTCATCATTCAAAAAGATCTTATTTTCATCCTTCAGTAAAAAGATCCTTATTTTCATCCTTCAGTAAAAAGATCCTTGTTTTCACAGTCAAGTATTTACATCCAACCTCAATCTGTAAGCACCTAGGAACTTTTTTCTCCTATATACAGTCAAAACCTGACAAGAGCGCACTGTGGGATTATGCACAAAAACCGCAAATTTAAACAAGGTGCAATCGTATACTTTTTCACACATTATTGTATCATGCTGCACCAGAACAGTAATGTATGCACAGTTCCAAAATAGCTCGACTATTACTGCACAGCCTGGAAAACTACTAAAATCCCAACAAGAACACCTTCCAAAAGCTATTCCTTCAGTGTTGCCTACTAGCAAAAGATTGCTTTCACTATTTGTATTTCACAATAGAAAAAACACAGAAATGTCTATGACATTGCCTGATAATTCTGAGGCCTAATTTCTTATTAGAGTCTTCGTAGTTATAAAAGTTGTTTCATCAATATGAATATGACAATGGACCTCAATACTATTTAATTGACTCAATTATGGAACAAGTGTGCTTTTTTCCCTTCTGCTGCCCTACTTTCTTTAAGTCGCGTTTGAATTATTGATGAAGTCACAATAAAGCACTTCATTACACATAGTTTAGAAGTAAAGAATGAGGTTTCATGGTTAATTTTTAGATCCAATGATAAAATAAACACACTTGTTGTCCTTTCAAAGAAAGCCAGTAGCATGGTGCAAGCTTAAAGAAATGACTTTTCCCTTTTTCCCCTCAACTTTCTTGAAAACATGATGCCCTGAAACAGTGAATATAAACACAAATATAATAGAATAAAATAGATACGCAAAACAAATACTGTGGCAGGTCTTCCTAGGTATTGAAAAGATTTATATCCTGATAAACTTAGTCTATGCTTTGCTTCAAGTATTTTAAGGGCCAACTTAGTTGTGGAGCAGAATGAATTCCTTGAAAATGATAGAAGGAATAGTTTTGAGGACTTTTCTTATACAGAACACTCTAATCACTGAAAGCAATTAGTGTTGCTGCCAGTCCATCTTTCCAAATGACAGCCAGGATGACCTCTTTTATAAACAAAATCTGAATCTATTTCTTTTAAGATTAAAAAAAAACACAAAGCCTGAGCAACTTTGGTCCTACAAGGCCCTACTCCTGCCTCCTCCCCTTGTCTACTTTCCCCTTCTTGTCCTCCCTAGCCATGCTGCTGTCCCTCAGTTCTTCGAGATTCCAAGCCTCAGCAAAGCTTGAATGCCTCTTGTTCATGAAAGCGTCCTCTGCCTTCCTCAGTTATCAGGCAACCCTATAATATGGCTCCTTGGACTCTTCGACAAAGAGTATCCCATAGTACTTATCACTAAACATATGTAAGCACGACCTTCTTAGCCAGCCTACACTGATGTCCTCCACTCCCTCTGTGAAGCCGGCTATGGGTCATGGATCCCGTCCAGCCCACAACTCACTCCCACTCTAACTGATCCCTAGTTTGCTTATGGCATTTCTATGTGTTATTGTAAATGGAGTAAACTCATTCAATAGTACATAACTAATAAAAAATGGGGGTAAGAAAAGAATGATTTTGGTGACACTAAATTGAATGTTTGAAAGGAATAGAAGAAAATTGTTTTAAAAACCACTGAATTCAATGTCAGATAGGTTCATAATTTGAGTAAAAAGGTGTTTAATCTAGACAAAGTCTACACTTAGATTGTTGGCCAAATGCCTTTAAGCTCTCCTGCCATTTTTAGTAAATAAAAAGTAAACCCCACAGAATATGATATATACACATACATACATACATATATATACACATACACATCTACAGTCATCCCTCGTTATTTTGTGGTTCACTTCTCACAGCTTCACTATATCGCAGGTTTTTTAAAATATATATATCTAATTCTGTTTCGCGGAATTTTTGCAATATTGCAGGATTTTGTGGAATACGTGTACTTCACTAGTGAGCACCCACATAGAACTTAATATGTTGCTAAAATTATGTAGGTTTAAGAGTGCGGGAAGGGTTTATAGGAGAGTAAGAAGGGTTTATAAAGCCTTAAAATATATATAAATAATAAAACACAACGCCGCTGCTTCGCAGATTTTCACCTATCCTGGGGGTTTCTGGAAAGTAACTCCCGCCATAGGTGAGGGATTATTGCATATGCATATATATACATATACATATATGTAAAATGGTTGTGACTTAATCAAGGTGACAAGGATCAACACTCAAGGGACCCATACATAAAAGCCTGGATCACACATCAATTAACTAGCAAGCTGATAAACACGAATAAACAATGAAACATTTTTAAACAAATTGAGATGTTTAAAATCCCAAAACATTTAAAGTAGATATTATTTCTTTAGGAGTCTATGCTTTAGAGAATTTTTTTAATTAAAAGTTCAGCTACCAGTCATTTGAACTGGAGAAGAAACTGTCTCTGTTCTCTCTGCTCTGACACACTGCTGCTGACCAACCTCTACCTTTCTCACTAGACTGGAAACTCCACGCAGGTAAGTACCAAATCTCTTTCGCTTACTATCAAAACCCATTACTCAATATTTGTCATATGTGATTAAAAAAAACTGCAATAAAAATACATCAAATCAATGTTAATAATAACAAAATTAAAATTTCTTAAATCACTATGAAGAGCAATATCCAAATAGAAAAGATGAAAAACAAGTATGGATGGAATCAATGAAAAATTTCAAGGCAGTCATTTTTTGTATACCCTGTACTCGATAAAAGAAATAAGCTGTATATGTATTTTAAAAATCTCAATTTCTATTATTTTTTAAAATAGAACTCTCTGGCATAATTAGGTTTTTGTCTCTTAACTTACGAACTATATTTAAAATTATGTGATTAGGTTTCCTTAGGAACCTAAACATGATTACCATATCCTTATTAAGATGTCTATATACTGGTTCCAAATCCAACTACCTTTTTAATTTTATCTGCAATGAAAAGTAATAATAATGCTACCTAAAATGTATTTATCAGCTTTTACCAAAAAATTCAAAGCAACCAAAATCTTGTGAGCTGGTATTGTTAAACATAAAAATTATAACACAACCAAAATTAATTTTTACTAACAAAAATAAAAGTTGTTAATAAGGAAGCTAAGCTCTTTAAACTTCAGGCACAAGATGAATCTGGAATAATTATTTTAAGCCAGGCTGAGTTTTACCAGAAAAATGCTATAAATATTTAAAATTCCAAAAGGACATGAAAGAACTTACTACATTTATGGAAGGTTTTCTTTTCAGGTTCTCTATGGCAGAGACAACACAAATAAAGATGTCCTTTAACTACTTCATTTAACTGACTTATAAATCTACAAATCAGAGAAAAAAAGCACTGTGAGAATGTCCAAAAGCATTTTGGAGTATGAGGCAGGATATGGCTCGTAAATTAGACCACGATACATGGAGGGACAGTAGTGTCGGTGTGGCCCCAACCTTCTAGTTAATTATGAGGAATTGCTAAACAGGAAGAAATGCTAAGTCATTATGACCCTGGCTAATACACAGAAACACAGATGACCACACGTGTGCGTGCAAACACACACACATACCCCTCATGATTTAAAAAATATTTTAAAGCATCACAACTAAATTCTTATTTTTCCTCAAATGTATTTTTTATTACTTGGAGTTCACACAATCTCATTTAAATGGTTGCATAGGTCAAACATAGAAAACTATCAAAATCTGTCTCCAGTGCATTTTCTCCCTATGTCACATTAACATGTATGCTCTAGAAATCTAGCTCAAAGGTCTTCAAGGTGGAGGCAAAAAATAAAATATTACAACTTCTATTTACATTTCCTGTTCTATAGATATTAATTTTATCTTTAGATCATCCCTTTTAACTTCACTATTCATGTGTTTACTGCTTGTAATGTCATATTTTCTTTTTTCTTGGGTGTACATATCTAGGAAGCTGAAAACCCTGGCCCCACACTTAATTCTTGTCGCCTCCCTTACACAGTGACAGCATCACCAGTGGCACCACCACCATATGTCTCAACCCAATCAGCTGTCCTATTGCCAATTAAAATGTTCGTTTGGTCTCTTTCATAAAAAAACAAAACAAAACTCCAAAACCAGAAGTTCAAGATGAGCAATGTGGTTTTATTTTTTAATGCAACTACTAAAAGATTGAAGAGGAACCCTCATTTTCACAACAGGCAGGGAGGGGTTCATGTTAATGCTCTTCTACTTCTCTCTCTCTTCACCCTTTGGTCAACATTATAGTTTAATATGCTGGAAGAAGTAGATTATGGATTATATTGTTTAAATTTTAGCTAACTTAACCTCATAAAGTGAACAAGTGATGATTTAAAAATATTTCCTACAACATAAAAATCTACAGATTTTCAAGCAATGTTACGAAAGCAAATACAAGTGAACATGGGAAAATGACAGAAGTGTATCTGAGTCCCACTGCTAGTTCTTTGCCAGCCATTATTTCAAGGCAAATCAGAGACAATCTGTAAAAGTAGAGAAACTCTCAGGGAAGTTGTTTGCAGTAGATTCTGTATAGCACTGCAGAATGGCACTCATTTCCCAGCTGCTGAAACTTAGCCACTGAGGCTCACACCTAAGACTCTTCCCAAAAAGTTCCCCTTTCCCCAGCATGGTCCACACCCAACACCAGTGTTAGGTTACAAAGGCCTGGCCCCCTGCCTCAGTTCTACTCTCCTCTGAGGGCCCAGCCAGTTTCGGAGATCCCCATAGGTCATCCCTCCTCAGGCTCTTTCTGCACCCCCCACCCCAGTCCATCCTCATAAACCCACCGCCTGCAAACCCAACTGTGAGAGTTGGTCTCCAGGGTGCTCTGATAATACCACAATTACATTTACTTTTAAACAGAATCCTTCCTAAGTGTTTATTACGCCTTAACTAATAGCTAAAGTACAAGTATATAAATTATAAATCAATGCATGCTCTAAAATTTTACTGAGATACCCCTAAAGTATTAACATGTATCCAAATATGCAAAGACAGTCTTATTTTTTTAACTTTTTTTATAATTGCAGGCTTCTATATAATGATACAATTTTTACTGACATAACACTAGTCTATAATGTTACATAAGTTTTGGTGTACAGCATTATAATTCAACATCTATGCACACTCCTATATGATGCCACCCTCCCCACCCCAGCAAAAGATTCACTTCCATCCTCCACTGGACAGTTGACCCCTTTTACCCAATTTACCCACTTCCCTTCTAGTAACTACTGTTTTGTTCACAAAAACAGCCTTGTAACTGCTGACTTAAGGGACTGGTTTTCTGGTTTTCAGTTAACTAGTTAATTCATTCATAAGCAAAACAGACCGTGTTATTCAACGCTATAAAGTGCCCCAATGACCCACAAGACAGACAGAATGTGATGCATATTAACCTATGATAAAAAGAGTCCCCTTGATCTGACCTCTGCCAACTATCACAGCTCCATCTCAGCTGGTTCCTATCATGAACTTTATATTCTACATACACCAAACTCTCTGTAACTTCACAAAGACACCAACTTTTTCTACCTCCTTGCCTTTTCACTCATGCTGTTCTTCTTCTCAGAGTCTAGTCACTGCCTACCTCACTTAACCAGAGTCTTACCAAGGGCAGGACAGTGAGAGCAGTGTGCCCAAGCCCAGGAAATAAGGATGCGATATCTACAGACATTTTAAGAAACGAGATTTAGTATCAGTGAGTTTTTATTGTCTCTGGCTCCAACGACTCAAAATTATGTCAGTAATAAAATGATCCTTCCCACCAAGGCTGGTGGTCCTACCCCCAGGCCCATGTTGGATATGAATCTCACCCTTTTTGAACCTGGAATCAGGAATTTCAGTCAATACGGCATACTTCTAGTAAAACTGGCAAAGGTGAGCAGAGGCCATTAACTCCAGGAAAATCAAAGAAGTCGTATTAAAAAGTAAAAGTAACCAATACAAAATATTCTTAGTCATAACATTTACATAGTCAAAGTAATTTCATTTACTGATCTAATGATTTAAAAAAAGAATGAAATTATGTTAGGACAACAGGAGAACAAATATGTGTGTCTTGGGAATAGGGATAGAAGAATGGTATGACAGAGTCAAACAGTAAAAAATCAACTGATAACATTTTTATTTTAAAAATAAGGACTAAACATTTTTTATAGAAATGCAGAGCTAAAATTAGTAGGAATGGTGTGGCATGATTGTCAGTATCACAGGAGTGCTATTTACCCACATAGTTTTGAGTTTTGTACCATGTCCACACATTTTAATAGGTTTAATGGATTAATAAAACACTCAGCTCACACATCAAGTTACTTAGAAAACCTTCCCCAACCTCTCTCCTGTGCTCTCAAAATATACCTATCAGACTGATATGTAATTACCTGTGTATGTTCCTTGCTCCCCTATCAGATCTAAGTCCTTAAAGACAAGAACAAAGATTTATTTATATTTGTATCTCCTGACAGAAATGATAGTTACATTTAAATTCAAATTTGAATTCAACAAATATTTACCGAGCTCCAAGCAGACAAAAGTAGTAATAAGATAACAGGTTTCTGATTTCAAGAATAACATTAAGTCATAACCATAAAATGTCATCATATGGTGGAGCTCATTGTGCCAAGGATTGTTTTTAATGCTTTATTCATTCTCTCATCCATTCCTCACAACTGCTTTATGAGTAAATATAATTATTCCCATTCTACAGGCGAGGGATCACAGACTAAGAGAGATTAAGTAAAATGTCCAACTAAAAAGAGGCAAATGACGATCTAAAACTGGAAGCGAATATTGAACCACAGCACGCATATCCCTAGGCACAAACTCAACATCTCTCAAGGAAAGACATGTTCACCTCATACTCACAATATGGTACAATATATGGTAAAAGTCACAGAAGTGATTCTAGCTGCGAATGTCATAGATCAGAAGGAGAGATCTTCAATCAGTATATTTGGTGAGGATGCTGTGAAAAAGTAAATGTGACATATAGTTCCACAACTTGTAATCACAAATGCCACCATTATTTGATTAAAGTTTACCTTCTCCAATTGACTTCAAATCCTTGTGGATGAGGAGCCCTTTCCACACACCACCGAATCTCTAGTAGTTACCAAGAGGTCTGGCTTTATAATAGGTATTTTATGAATAAGTGTTGAATAAAGGGACAAAAGAAAAACGGGATGCTGAACTACTGAGACAAGTGGATTTGGAACCAAGAAAAATCAGTTGATGAGGAGGTTTGAAGCAGATAAGAAAAGTAGCTGAGGGTATTCCCTGAGTGCGACAGGGGTCCAGTGCTCACAGGGTCTGCTCAGGCTATGCCCACGGTCCCTGGCACGGGCATTCCGAGAGAAACTGATAAGGCTGACGTAAAGCCAGCAGTTTGAGAGTCATCTGGGAAACTGCATTCTGCTTAAATCCATAACCAAGCAAACTGTTCTCAAGTGGAAGTTTTCAAATATGAGCCTGAAAGGATAGAAGACTTGGAACCAGATTGTAAGGACCTTAAAGACCAGACTTAAGAGTGTGCAGTACTCCGTGTGCAGTACTCAGGCACCTTGAATTTTTGAGGAAGAGGCAACGTGATCAAAATAGTATACCAGGTAGTTTGACCTGAGCAGTAAGAGCGCATATTGCGAGAGATCGTAGTTGGGAGGATTTTGCAATAGTTCAAAGTGTGTCCTTGGATGATAGAAGTAAGCATCTAAAGAAAAGGGAAAATAAAAGCATCATTTTGAAGGATGACTCAACAGGATTTAAAATAGATGTCCTATATTACAATGGGTAAGAGCCTAGTTTTCAGACTCAGACCACCCTGAGTCCAAGCCTCAGCTCCACCTTATCTGTACAGTGGGGCAGTATTTATATTTACATCAGAGAGTTAATGAGAAGAATCCATTTAAATAAAATCTTTAGCCCAATAACAGTGACCTATCAGTCCTCAACAACTGTTGTTTCAAGCTAGACAGGAGAAGGGGCACGGCTATGGCATGCCAGGGAACTTAATTTTGGTGGACATGCAAGCATATCACAAGAAGATAGCCACGGCCATTATAGAGTTATTTCCTGTCCTGGTTCTTCCTATCTTATTACAAGGCAGTTACCTTTCTGGCTTCTGATCTGGATTCATACCAATCACTGATGTCTCTTGGAGGGTACTTATTTATTCTTCGAGCTGTTCGAGTCATAGCTAAACTTTATTTCCAACTTGCCCCCTTAATGCAATGCCACTTCCCAGAAGCAATCCTTCAACACCACTTCTCTCTTCCTCAGAAATGTCAAAAAGATTATGTTGAAAACAAATGCAATGTAAACTTGGTTTCTAAGAGTTAACAGAGAGTGATTTTTTTCCTCTCCAAGGACAGGTAATAGCATCAGATTCTGAAATTAGGCACAGCAGGAAGATAGAGCTGCATAGATTTCACAGAGTATCACAGGCCTCTGCAATAAAGCACTTAAAAATGCCTTGTATTGCTAATTCTTTACACAATCTCCTTTTATTTCCAAAGCAGTACTCGTACTCGGGGCTTGAGCCATGAGACTTGCATTGATGTTAACATTACACTGCTTGAATTAGAGCCATTTTTCTACTGAAACTCCTATTAGGTTTAGAATTACTTTTTACCTTCCCCCTTCACCCCCAATGCATTTTCCAGCCTGACTTTCCAGATCAAATGAATGGCTGCCTCTTCTAACTATGCTGAGCCCGCCTTTTCAGTTACTACCTTAGCAAACATCCTTCCCTCTCGAGATTCCAACAAACTATATGGGAAATCTACCTACTGAAAGGTGGCTGCGTGACAGGCCATTCTGGGAATTCTAAGTGAAGGAGGGCAATGCTCTTCTTCCACTGCTTTCAATTTCCCACTTCAACCCCACCCCCATACCCAGTACCAAGCCCATATTCTTCTCTTACTGATTGGATTATTCGGCAAATGCTTGTTAAATAGCTCAGGCACTGTGCTAGGCACTGTGCTAGGTTTCAAAACAGTATATGATAAAGGCATTAGCAGCAAAGCACTGCTTGGTGGCAGGCAAACAATCAGAGGGATTGTCTGAGGGAGGGATACTAAGCTCAAAATAAACTGTTCAAGAATATGCAATTTTGTGAAAATGTGCTACTTTGATAATCACCGATCTATTGGTTATTGAAAAGAGAATTTCTTCTTTTTACAAGATATTTTGTATCATTTAAAAGCATCCCCCACCCACCCCACACCGGTCCAAATGAAAACCCTGTGATTTGTGGAATCAGTACTGAGGACTATGATCACATGGGGAAGAAAGCAGGCTCAGTCCAGGTCCTCATGCAATAATTGCTGCTCCCCATACAACACACACAAACAGTAGTAGCCCTATGACTTGATCCCATACAAACCTCAGGTTGTTTTAGTGTTGTTGATTTGTTTGTATGAAGCCACTTTCCTGGAAGGACCCAATGAGTCTAATTAAAACCTTGTCCTTGTCTTATCTCACTAGGATCCTTTTCAGCACACTTTCCTGACTTCTTTATCCACTATCATCATAATTAAATGATTCAAATCTATTTTCCACATAGTAGTCTCTCCCTCTGTCTGTTTTATTCATTTGTTAAACAAAGATCTCTTGGCATTTACTCTGTTCCAGACACTGCTCTAAGTATTTGGGACACAGAGCTGGATAAACAGATCAGCCTCTGTCTATTTACCCACCTTAGATTTCATCCTCTCAAGAAGTTCTTTCCAAGCCTAGAGTGCACGGAGCCACCACCCTCCCCAACTCCAACCTCTGTTGTGTCAAGTACCCTTGCTCTTGCTCTTTAAGCATGCTATATGATCAGAAACACTAAAGATTTCTTTCCATTTTACTTCAAAACTCCTAAAACCACACAATCCAAGGCAAGTCTTTCTAGCAGTCTAAACATCAGTTGGGCTTTTGCATGACACTGCTATCATTCTCTTAGCATATACATATACATGCATATATGTGTGTGTATATATGTAACCTGCTACCAAATATATATATATATATATATATATATATATACATGTGCAAAACTTTTATGTGCAAAAGAATCACTAGTCACTCTTGTTAAAAGAGTGAACTCTAGAGGTCCAACTACAGAAATTTCAATTCCTTGTATCTGAGTGGAAGCCAGAAGGGTAGGCTTTTAAAAACATCCCAGGTTGGTATGCTCTGGTGGAGTACCAGTTAGATCTTCTGCCTCCAACTGAGTGCAGTCCACATATATCCCCAGATCCAGGTTCATGTTGTAGGGCCAAGATGAACAACTAAATAAAAATAAATAAGTAGAAGTGTTTCTTCTTCCTCTCTCTGCTTGCCTGTTTGTCTACTCGCCTTCATTCCTGCCTGCACCTTTCCTTTAAAAAAAAATAGGGAACTAGGTGATCACCTTTGAGAAACTGCTCCGTAATTTCCTTTTATTTCATTTTTAATGTCTTCAGAATCTCTGTCAAGTCATAAAATATTTCCCATTAAGTTTATATAAGATGCATGCATCTATGCGCTCAATATATAATTTTGGCTAGGAAATAATTGTGGGGGTAATTGATAAAAAAAAACAAATAAAGCGGCATTTAGAAATTATAGTTCAGGTTATCACTTTGAGTAACCACTTCTTACCTGTCCCCACTAACTATCCCCTCTGGTGGACAGGTAGGCGTTGTTAATGCTCCCGTTACATGGAGAAGAATCTCATACAAACAGTTTTTCCACAAGCGGTAGAATCAAAAAAGACTGAACTCCAGGCAATAATTCTACTATTCACTGGTGAGCAAAATGAGCAAGCGCCTGTCTCAGAGTTTGTCTGCCTGTCTGTAAAAAGGGTCACCTAATCAGAGGCCTGTGAGTATCAATTACGATGATCTCTGTAAAGTGCTTAACACCTTACCTGGAACATGCGTAATGTCAACACTGCTAGTTTTCTCACTTCCCATCACTTCCCATCAGGCAGGGCTGCCTGGAATCGAAATGAAGCTCAGTTTGAAATCATTTGTTCTTTGACTATCCTCTTCTGGGCACTGTGATAGTTAGGGATAACAGTGTCCTCAGGGAGCTTACATTCTGAAGACAAGCTTTATCTCCCTGTGGTTACCCCTTGCAAACCAGGTAGCAATGTATTTAACACTCCTTTCACTTCTGACTTCATCCAGTGAGATTAATTCATGCAGAGTGGTTGATGATGCCATGAGAATAAAGATCATGGGGTAAGAGAAAGGTTAAGAAAAGTCCAGTAAGCAATGACAGGGAGATGAGGCCTTGGGAGGCTGGGGGCAGAGGAAGTTGCTATACATAAATAAGTTTCTATACATACTAATAGAGATGTTTGTTTAGTATGTATTAAAAGTCTCACTTTATATTCTGATTTAATCTCCAAAAGAGGTCACTACTGCTACTAAATGTGAAGACACAGGGATGAGGTTAAGAGAGTGAAGGAAACTCAATACAGGATTATAAGAAATACGATGCATTTGTTCAAAATCAGTCCCAGGGCAAGAGTAAATTAATGAGAGGGACTGTGCCAGCCACACGTGAAAGGCTGTCAATATTGCATGGTCATACCAGGCATCACAAGAACTTACGTGCAAACCGCAGTCAGCTCCTGATAATACACATCAAACAACTCCAACTTTCTGCAGTCGTGAATGACACTAAGGAAATCCTCAAAGACAGCAGACAGCAGATATGGGGGGCAGACTGTAACCCACAATGGGGGAAGACCAGCAACACCAGAGGGCACAAAACTGTGCATGACAGAGAACTGGATCAGAAGTGTAGTGTGAAACGGCACCTAGGAAACACGCCGTCACAGGGACTAAAATCTTTTACTTTTCCTCTCCCTCTGTGGAGTACATAAGCCTTTTTTAACTGGAGTCACTGAAGTAACCAGTGTTCATTCTTTTGGGGAAAACTATGCCTAAAGCCTCTCCAGAAGAGTACTTATCCTGGCACAGATTCCCTCAAGGGGTCACTTGTCTGAGAAATGTGTCAAAAATTAGCTCTACTCCTGCCTGCTCTCCACCTTAGATTCTGAAGCTGTCCCGGCACCAATTTCCCCCAGTACAACCACGAAAAAAAACCAGTGGTCCCAGGAATCCCACTGCAGACTAACAAGGTAAGTCAATGTCTGCCATGCCCAAATCGCTCACTGGTAGGTACACAGGCCTGTTTTCCACGGCATCACTGAGGACAGAACTGAGTCCCACGGTCTCCAGACTCCATAGCAGCCTCCCCGCAACGATGGCCCAAAAAAAAAAAAAAAAAAAAAGCAACAACTCAATTCTCAGTCCAATAACGTCTTTTCTCAGATGTTGTTCTCCCAGTGGGTAGAAGAATGAACTGCTGCAATGCCACCAGCTTCTCTACAGTTCCTTTTAATTTAAAGTTACAACAGGAGGGAAGAAAAGAGACTTTCTATTAAGGGACAACTCCCTGAAGGGTCTCTTAGCTGACAATCGAAGGACCGCTCATAGCAGTGATCAAATCTAACGCAACAAAGTGCTGGTGGTTCTATGACTCATCACAGCAGGAGCTGGTGCTGAGGGCCACTCGAGTTCAGTGCTTTGTGGTGCAGCAAGTTTGTTTCAGAGCAGTAATATTCACATTCGGAGCAAAGACTCACAAGGTGTTTGAGGCTGAAGATAAAATGCGGACTTACAGTGCAAGTTGCTTCTCAACTGAATAGGAGGCCTAGAGGAGTAATAAAATGAAGAGAGCAGCCTGCCTACCTCATGCTTTAGGGCAAACGAACAGAAGATGGTCAAGGTCAGCCATTCTCAAGGTCAGCCATTCTATCTGTTGTGTGGTTTATAACCTGCTAGAAATAAGGGTTGAAGCAAGAGTTATAAACTGAACTATTCTTCAAAGGATTCTTCAAACATTAAGGATGTCTGCTTGAGAAACAATGCCTTTGAATGACAAGAAATATCTGCTGTTTAAGTATGATCGTCATGCCCTGGTGGAATAGTGGCTAAGTCCACCACCTCTAGCTAGTGTAATCCATGTACATCCCAAGGACCTGGATTTGCATCCCAGGGCTAGGAGGAATAACCAAGATGAATGACTAAATAAAAATAAATTATGATGTTTCTTGTGTCTTCCTCCTCTCTCTTCCTATCTGCCTATCTCTGTCTCTGCTCACTTATTCCTGTCAACACCTTTCCTTTAAAAAAAAAAAAATTATTTAGGTTCACCTGATAAAATGAGTTCAGCTATACCTCTCAGTTGCATTTTATGAGTTTATTAGAGAGCACTAAATAATGAGTTAGTCCTCTGTGCCATGCATAGTCCTAGAAATTCTATACAATCTCAGAACCTCACTTAATCCTGATAAGAACTCTGAGTTGAGACTATCATTATGCTCACCTTACAGTGGAAGAAAATAATAAGTCCAAGAGCTCAAAGAAAGCACTGCATCTTGGTCAAGTGGTAGCCCACTTGACCAGCAGAGGGCTACTAACCTCCAGGGTTTACAGATATCACCTGATTTTCAAAAGCTCAAGATTTTTGGAAAGATCTATATAGTATCTGTTATCACTAATCAAGGAGGATTTTCACTTTCATACAAAAGACAAAAAGTGAGCAGTGTTACGTGGGTTTTGTAGCAGCCATTCTAGAGGGCAGCCAGCAGTGGCCTGATGAACTCCTTCCCTGGAATCACTTTGCACAGGTGCACAGGTATCACAGCTTCCTACTTGCAGTAGAAGGGAATGGGATTTCAGGTATTATGTGCTATTTGGTATGATGCGGCGAGTTATTTGGGGTGTGCAGGAGTGTTCAGAACTATTTCCATATGAATGGTCATTGCTTCATGCCATTTAGTTCACAAAGGTTTCATAAACACACTCTACATTTGCATATCAGGGGAAGCCCATACTGCCAAACCACAGCTACACCACACAGATGTCCAGAGGTGATAATATCCTGAACTCAGGACCCACCTGCTGTCCCCATGTCTCTAGTATCTCTTGGACCAAAGACATGCTGGCCCTTTCTTCCAGAAAGAGGAGTCTCCCGCTGGCTAATTCCCATCTCCTTGCCAAACCTTTCCTGGACTTGCTACAGCCAAAATTCTTCCTGTTCAATCCTCCTTCCTACCCTCTCTCCAAGCCTGTTAAAACTTGGATCTCAGTGGAAAGGCTCTCCCAGCCTTCTCCAGTTCCTTCCCCCAAGAAACTGCTTATATATCTAGTGATCTCTTGGCATGGACCCAAAGTAGTGTAATAACCAAGTCATTTATCTGCATTTTATAAAAGCTTGTCCTTTATCTTTGGTCTGTTGTACCTACCCAGAAATTCTGCGTTTCATTGGGAAGAGAAGACAGCCACAAACTTTGCCATGTTACTATACATCTCTTCAGTCAATGGTGTACTTACCCTGCCTTTTGCCTAGCACTCAATTTAAACCAACCAATGAGATTCTCTTTGAAGGAACAGTTGACTCTATAGGACAAAACACTGCAAGGTCAAATTTATTTCTTTTCCCAAGTGGGATTTTCTCTGTTCATATGTGCTGTACTGTAATATAACCCAGAGGCCGAAGACTATCATATATATGGATAAAACCACAATACATTTTAACTAGTTTATATCCACAAAAGATAACAAGATCTACTGTGAGGTCCTAAAGTTTTTGTTTGCCTTTACCTGTCATGTAGGATAAAATGCTAATTCATGAAGAAACATTTATACAAGTAAAAGAATTCACACTTGCACCAAATACAGCCTTTTAATAAAACCACATTGTCAGAGATATAGACATTAAATGAATCACTATCTTAAAAGTGTTGATCTCAGCCTCAGGAAGTGACTTTTTTTTCCCTTAGATTCAAATAAGTTTGGAACAAGTACAAAATTAAGCCTCAATGATGATTAATTATCAAAATCTAAATTGTATTAGAGAGAGAGAAGAGTTCAGCTAAGATCTATTGAATACCTAATGTATGCTGAGCCCTCTGCTAGGAGTCTGACATATAATACCTAGTGTAATCCATTCAATATCCTTATAGGAAAAAGTATTAGAATCTCCAACTTCATAGGTTAAGAAAAGGGGCAGAACAATGAATATTTAGAATGCCAAGTAAAGTCTTGGAAGAATTATAAGTAGACTGCAGGAAGAAGCTCCTAAAGCTAGTGGGATCACCTCTTTCAAATCTTAGTTCCTCCCTGAATTTCTTATTTTCAAGACTTTAATTGGTGCTGAGCCTCTGAGCTACAAGAGATCAAACCAGAGCCCTCCGACATTTTACCTGCTGCATTGCTTGTCCCCTGTGGACATAAGATAGCACATAACTATGATGAAATTGAATGACAAGTAACTGAGCATCAAAATATAATCAGTTTAGCTTTTTTAATTTATAGTAAATTTTAAGCAATAGTATACAAATGGACCTATAACTGCAGAATTCCTTCTACCACTGTCACTACCAGTCCCAGGCAAATATTTTTTCTGGGTAGTTTTTCTGTTAGGTTCCAATTTTTGAGGGTGATCATTTAATGTATTCTTTAAACGCATTCATTTTATTTCTTACTTTATCAACATGCTGTACCTAATAAATTCCATCCTTACCTTTAAGCACAATAATTACTTGCCTATAAGGTATGAGCTGAGTGGTATTTTAAAAATTCCTTTGTGTATAAATATCTCTTCCTGGCAGCTTCACTTGAAACTGGTAATCTCTACAGTCTTTCTCTAAGGAATTAAGTGGTCATAATAAACTGCAAAAACGATGACAATAATAATAACATCTAGTTAGAGAATGAAACCATGAGTTTTTGACACCTTTGAAATAATTAGCTTATGAGCCAGAGGTTAAATTAGACAAATGGGGTAGGAATTTCCATAGTGTTCCTCAAAGCGGGCTGGGCTTGCTAGATGTATTAGAGTCCAGACTCTGATCAGGAGAGCATTTAAAAACACCCACATAGGCAGCCAAAGAGTTAGGAGTTTGGAGGAAATGACCCAAAAAGCATGCTCCCCTTAATTTGAAAGACAGGGAAATTAAATACAGCAAAGTAACACAAAATGGCCCCAAATGGCCCAGCTGAAAGTAACTAATTTATCTGAGTGTCCACCCTCCTACTGAGCTTTAAGTATTCCATCTCCATCCCCCATTTACAATAAAAAGTGATTACATTTAAATCAAAGGTTACACCCTTGCTCCATATTCTTCAAGACTTTGTTTTACTAAGGGCAACTTTTTATGCAAATGAACTCCTAGTTTAATTAAAGGTCATTAAATATCTTCTCTTACCTAAATGGTAGGTATGAATGATTGTTTATGTTACATCAAATATGGAAAATAAACAACAAAGACCCCACTCACATTTGAGACTCATTTACCATTCCCAATCCCCAAACTCCCCCCACATGGGAAATGGACTAACAAGGCTGATCATAATTGGATTAGGAACTATAATTCTTTAATTCATTCATCAAATTGAGGCATTTGGAACAGTTTATTTACAGAGTTGTTTAGACAGTTTTGTGTGGTGTTTTTTAAGATAAACTAAAATGCCTTTCTGAAAGAAGTTTCAGATCCCAAATCACTAACATATGAAAACCAAATGTAGACAATTTACAAATGGGTGTTTTAAAACAATGTTTGGAACAAAATTGGACTTTTATTTTATTAACTATCTACAAATCTAAGTTCAGGATATAGTTTATTTGAAACAGCCAAGCACTTTCTTCCCCTTTAAAACAAATTTATATTTCGCAGGCTAAAAAATTATGACCAGTGTGTGAGGGAACACATTGACTTCAGGCCTAGACAAATATATTTTCCAGGTTATTCTCAAAACCCTAACTATAGCATTCTTTACCACTGGAGGTGATTAGATTTTGGGTGAATCATCCAGGTTATGCCAATCAGTCAGCAATCTTACCTGTTAGAAATCAGAATAGTGTTCAACATTAGAACTCTAAGTCATCTGAAATCCAGTTTATTTTAGGAGATTACTAAAAACAAGTTTTATCTTGCCCTGTGATTACTTTTCAAGTAATCTGAAATACCTTCAGTGATTACCTATCACTCAGTAAAAGAAAAGTGTTTTCAAGAAGACAGTATATTCTTTTAATCATATATTTTCATTTGCTTTATAAGAGTTATTAAGCATTCAAATCAATTTTTAACTGGAAAATGACATGTTTTAACTCTATCTATTGCTCAGACCTTAGCCCCAACAAGAACCAAGAAAACAGAGCCATCATTCTGAAGTATAAACTTTGCTGTTTTGTTATTTACTATTTACTCCATAGGCTGCATAGATAAAATCTTTATAAACAGATATTCATTTTGCTTTAACAATGTCATGTGTCAGTCTAAACAGGATGTACATTTACATGTATAGAACTCAGTTAACTTGAAATAACCACTAGATCTCAAATGCCTGTGTATTTACCAAATAAGTTTGATTTTTGAATCCTTTATATAACATGTCATTCAACCAGAACTATTTAAGCTCAACAACAAAACTAAAACAAGGTTTCTATATTAAGAGTTGAAGTTCTTTTTCCCTGTATCAAGTGTTTACTCTTTCAAGTCTATGTCATTGATTAAAATATTGGCCATTCAAAAAGGCTACAAAAAGATTTTGTGAAACTTGAAAGCAAACAAACATCAGCGCAAAAAAAAAAACTCTTAATTCTTCATGTACAAGATTGTTAGAAGACCAATTGAAAGAAAGAAAAAAAAGAATTTCAAGCGAGTATGCTACTATATAATTAACACAAATAACTAAATAATTATGCACATCCCTTCCCACCCCCACAATTAAATGTTTTTAAACAACTCCTGTGATGAAAGATCTACCTTTTAGGCAAACAAAAGCAATCCCTACTCATTTAAGGATTTAAGGCTGTATTGCATCAGTTTTAAGTGATGCTTATGATTTTTATCTTGTATAATTCTGAGGAATAAACAGTTGATGACATAATTTGCAGGAGAACTTTGCACAATGCTTAAGAGAACTTTCAGTGTAAGTACTTATGATTTTAAATCATTGAGACTGAATTTATCTAGGCTTCAGCCTGGGAGCTATATTTAAACCCGGAAGAAGCACCCCCAGAAACTTTGTCCCATGTATCTGCATTTGAAACCAGATTCCTTCCCTATCAAAGCTAATAGCATTTCTTGTACAGCTGAATTCCTTCAAAATGAAGATAGATCAAAATTTAGCAGTTCTGTTAAGGCTCTAAGGAATCGTCCTCCTTTTACATGCTATAAAAGTCAAACTTAAAAAACATTTCCGTATACTTTAAAACCATCTGGTCCTTAACCTAATCACTCTTGGCAAGGGAGCCTCACTCCTGTAATCCTGATCAAAAACTCTGGTCTGGTTTTCCTGACTGAAATGTCCATTGCCTACAAATCTTCTACCTCCTCCTTCATTGGCCTGTTTTGTTTGTGTGGCTTTTTTTTTTTTTTTTTTTAAGAATACTCTGGCCATTATTTATGAGCGGCATGGAAACAAATCACTCTGTCGAGTCCCTTTGCAGATTCCCACACTTATTACCCAAAATCCCACAGATCTCCCTGGGTCTTGCCCTTGACTAAAGAGCTGTGCTGAGCCTGAAGGCAGTCTCTGGGGAAATCGGCTCATGCCTTTCTTGAAAACTCTGGATATCTGGATATTGTGAGGATCTCAACAGCGTTAGAAGAAATCCCTAAACTTTTCTCAAGTACAGTTAACTGTCACCGCAAGTCCCTGGGTTGGCTGACCCTGGGAATATAGCTTTGCAGAGAAACAGAAATCCTTTTAGTGACCTGCTTTGGATAAGAGAGGAAGACATTTACATGAATTCACAATCGCCACAGTCTGAACTGAGTCACTGAAGTCAAAGACTTCAGAGCTGCATCAGAGCACATCTATTTATTAATATATTCGCTTTGCAAAAGTGTAAGGGAAATTACTAAGAAAATATGTAAACAGCGCTTTCTTATGCCTGGGATGCTAGCTCATCCATACGCCACAAACTGCTGCTATCAGACGCAAACATTTCCACATCCAATTTTATTTCAACTCATATAACCTCTTCTTGCTCACGACTATAGCCCCAAAGAGCGAGAGATTCCCCCCACTGGCGCTGAAAGTGACACCACACGTAAGTGGTCTTGCCTTGGTACGACGAGCCGAGTGGGGGAAAAGTAGTTGCAATTAAAATGAAAGCTTCCGGTCTCCGAATCCCTAGAATCCCGAAGGATGAGACTTGTTTCCGAAATTCCAGGCGGGAGGGAAGGAGCCCGGGAGAAAGAGGGATGGCAGAAAGCGAAACAAAAATATGAAAAGGGGGCATTATTAAGGTGCAGGGGACGGGCTAGGGGTTCCGCTCATCTCTGATGGGGGGTCAAGGGCTTTGTGCAACTTTTAGGGTCTGACGCTTGGCGGTGGCTGACATGAACCCAACAGGAACAGGGTTCCCAGCGCTCCTGCCCTCCTCCCCCGACCACCTCCTCTGCCTCCACTTAGAAAACAATACCCGCAACTGCACGGAGGCTCCCCCACCAAAACATAAAGTTATCCCATTTCCTGAACGGGGGCACAGGCCACAGTCCCGGGTCCCCCACGGACGGCCGAGCCCCGAGATGACAGGGCCCAGAGAGTCAGTAGTCGCCCGGCCTCGCCCCCAGCCCGTCTCCTCCCTCGACTTGGGGAAACTCCGGCGCGGCCCCCTCCCTCCTCCCGCGCCGGTCTCCAGCTGGAGCCGGGAACGCGAGTTGAGTGGCGGGCCCGGCGAGCGGCGGAGGAGAGCTCTGCGCCTTGGAGGTCTGCCCACAACAACACTGGGACCAACAACAAAGTTAAAACGAAGCGATTCACGCACCTTACCGGGTCTCCTGCACGTCTCCTCGGGCGCGGGATGCCAAGTGGCACAGTGGCGGGCTGGGGGCCCTCGAGAGGAGACTGGAGATGGGTTTGGGTGGCTCTCCTTTTCACTCGTGTGTGTGTGCGCGCGCGCGTGTCCCGCTCCCCCCCGGCTGGCTGGCTGGCTGGCTGGCTCGCTCTCCCCGGGTAGCTCTCAAGGACGAGGTGAAATCCCTTGGCTGGTCATGAGGCGGCTTCAGAGACAAACAATACAATGCGAGCGCAAATAACAAAAGGCAAAAAGACAGTAGGAACAATGGGGGAGGCGAGGGCAGCGCACCAGCCGGCGGTCACCGCGGCCGGGCGCCCGCCCCGGGGGGTGCGGCGGGGCGGGGGCGGCGCGGGGGCGGCGCCGGGGGCTCGGCTCCCTGCAGGTCGCCCCCCAGCTCCGGCAAACGCTCCCTGACCTCCTTCCTGCAGCTCGCCGCCCCGCCGCCCTCCGTCCATCCGAAGGGAAGGCGCCCAGAGTTTGCGTCCCCGCCTGCTGCAGAGTAACTAGATTGTAAATAACGCGGCGATTACCCACACCGGGCAGGAGGAATGCTTTAAAAAAAAAAATAAATAAAAAATCTGCCCTCCACTTAAAGGAACGTTAAAATGAAATGGCTGGAGTGGAAGGAGGAAGGGAGAGGGGGCTATCTCTAGATCTCGATGGAGCTCGCATCTATAAATACGCATTCATGTTTGGTCAAGTCCCCTTTGTCAACTTCTTCCTCGTGCTGGAACCTCACCCTCTGCTCTGTTACCATTACCTGGGCCCCTGCGGGTCTCCCACCCGCGACGGCCCCCAGTCAAGCTTGCACAGAGGGCGCGCGTGGGGGGCTGCGGGTGTGCGCGCAGCCTCCTGCGCCGGGAGCCGCGGTCTGCCCAGCGCCGGGGCCGGAGCGCCGGGAGCTTGGGGTTTTAAAGCCACCGCCGCCTCCTGAACCTGGCTCTGCACCCGCGGATCCCGCCGCCGGCACCCGCACCCACCTACTCTTTTGGGGAGGAAGAAAACTTTTGAGGCGCTCTCATCCCTCCGGGGTGGTGGAATTGGTTTTATATTTTAGGGATGTTGAAAAAAAAAATCCAGTGCCCGAAAGCCTGGGAATGATATTTAGGGGGAAGAAAGGTACCGCGCTCGGCTTCGACTGCTTCTGCGACACTTGAGGGGGTGAGTGGAGCCGAAGGGAGACCCTCAGCGTTACATCACCATCGGATGAAACTCCGTCGGTAACGCCCAGAGCAGAAGCTGTGGCGCTGATTTAAGTATGTGTTCTGACAGCTCCCGGGCTGCTCGGCGCTTATCTCTTCCAATCTTACTTTCTTTGACTTACAACCGCCAGCCGGTTTGCCGGCATCGGGGAGAGTGGGGTTTCCATTAAATCTCGAACTATGGTGGCAGGGTACGGGGTTTCCTGACCTTGCAAAAAATTGGTGTCCAGAAAGGATCGGGGAGGGAGGGGTCTGCAGGAGGATGAGGAAGAAGGGGACTAAGACCAAATGCGAGCAACACTTTCTAGCTGTTCCCTCTCACTAGCCTTGCTTGATGTCAATGTGCATGTTCCCTTTTCCCGTCTCGGGGATTTTCCTCAGCCTCGCATCCTCCCTGGAGCCGCGTGCTGGGCACCCCCACCCCACCCCCGCTTGTGTTCCCCAGAGTGGCCACACCACTGGGAGATCAAAGGCCAGAGTCTTTTTTCTTCACGCTTCAGGAGGAATAGGGTATTGAAGCGGAATGGGGGGCGAGGCTCCGGGCTGGCTGACCGCGCAAACGCTAGTTCTAAATGATTGCTAGTAGGCAAATATAGTTTCTTAATGCACGCAACACATAGCAATCACAGTATATTCACCTAGGAAAGTGACACATCCTTTCTCCTCCTTTCCATCCTGCATAGATATGTTTCTGGAGGTGGATTGCTAATAACTAAGATTTTTGCACTTGTCTAGGGCGGAAACTTTCTGGGGTATTAGGATTGATTATTTGATACCTGCTTTCTAAAAATGGCTAAACACCTTTCCTTGGAACAAAAGTGAGAAATGCAAATCTTAATAACTCAAGGCAAAAAAAATCCAAAGTGTAAGCACAGTTATTATCCACGCTTACAAAGAAAAACTTCCTATTCCACAAATATTTGACAGCATAGAGCTCAGTAATTAAAAGAACAATCAAATAAACTCGGGTCTTTCATGGGGACTCTATAAATTCTCATCTGCCTAGAATGTATAAGCAGTGGAATCATTTGCTGCTTGGATATATCTCTAGATATGGCAATCTAAATGTGTATTCTTAAACCATTTTACTATGTGTTCTTGAGTATTTAATGAGTGAGACCCTGAATAAAAATAATATTCAAACTACTGTTATCAACGTGGCTTCATCCACTGTGAGAAAAATTTCTCTGCAAATGTGCATAAAACACCTTTGCTGTATGTTAACTTTTTCTCATGTGTACTACAGCATGCAAACTTTGACTCAAAGCCACTTGTGTATATGGCATAAGAAATCATCAAAAATTGTACTGTACCTTATATTTAAGTGTTCGTTTTATTCTAAAGAGCTCTTGGCATACATTATCTATTCTCACAATATATATGTAGATACTTAGCTATTACAATGTCAGGCCAAGTCCAATAATATGCAAGAGGCAAATCAGACCCAACTACAAAAAAAAAATCACCTGTCACTACCAACTGTATGAAAAGATGTAACATTTGAAAAGTGATTACTGTTTACAGTAAACTTCCACTAGCTTCCACTTTCCTTTCTCTCCAACCATATCCAATTAAAATAAAGGGACAGAGTGAGCCCTTTTCCCCTGGGTTTCTGACTCCTGGGTGACAAATGTATCTGCTTGGTCTAACCACACCAAACAGAGCTGTACTACATCTTCAAGATTAAACTTCTAGTGTTTCTTCAGTGTAACAGCTTCTGGGACACACAGACTTCCTATTGGCAGGAGGGGAGAGGAGAGGCTGAGCAGAAGGAAGAGGGACAAAGTTGCAAGCTGCCTGGTGAGATATTGGTGAAACTCAAATTACACCAATGTCTTCCTACAGGCAGCAGAAGTCCAACCGTGTATGGTTATTGAAACCACATGCTCTTAAGACAACTCATGATCACTACAGAGCAGCAGCACAGTCGATCACTAACTTCCAGTAAGGTGTATGTGTGTGTTAGGCTTTTAAAAACAACCCACATTTGAAGTAGGGAATGACACATTAAAGATCAATGCTTTACATTTATCAAGCATTTACTCTGAGCCAGGCTCTTGGCCAAGCAATTTTTAAATGTATTCCATCTCCTTCTTCACACCACAAACTTGCAAGAAATGTTACCTCTCTGATTTTTTTTTTTTATTCTTCTTTAAAGAAAGGTGAGGCAGGAATGAAGGCAAGCAGGTAGGTAGGAAGAGAGAGGAAGAAAAGCATTTTTATTTATTTTATGTAGTTGTTCATCTTAATTGTTCCTGCCAAGCCTGAGATGCTAACCAGGAACCTTGGTATGTATGTGGACTACGCCCAACCTCTACTCGACCAGGGTGTACCTCCCTGTTTTGTAGATAAGAAAAATAAAACTCAAGTGAAATGACTTGTCCAAAATCATAATTTCTAAATAGTTGTACCAAGACGCAGACCGTTAGGTCTTTGTTCTTCCACTTCACCTTGATGCCATTTATACTTGAGCCATTTTTCAGTGATAAATATTATTTCATTGAATGAGTAGGTTTAAAACACAAAGTTAATACTATGTGCAGGCCCTGATGGTTTAACAGTTAAGTCCACTGGACACAGTCCACAACCTAGGCCTGGGAAGAACAACAAAGAACAAATAAAATAAATAAAATGCTTCTTCCCTGCTCTTCCTACCTATCTCTGCTCACCTTCATTCCTATCTGCACTTTTCCTTTAAAAAAAAAAAAATTCTATGTACCATCTAAACATGAATTGTGCTATATTCTTACTCACATTGGTCATTAGATAACTGAAATTTCCAAGAAAATTAAAAATGACATTTATAGAGAACAAATATAAAAGATACTTAGCAATATATATGAAACTGCCTTATTTTGTAGATTAATGATTATTTATTATCTATGCACAGTATATGTCCATGTAATTTATACAGCAATAACTGTAGTTTTTTATTGCTATAATTTCACAGGCATTGTTCTAACTTTTTTACATGTATAAACTCATTTAATCCTCACAACCACCCCTATGAGGTACATAATTTTATTATATAGTTTTACAGATATGGAAACTAAAGCATGGAAAAGTTATATATGTTTTCCAAGATTGTAGAACAGCAAGTCAGGGAGCACAAACCAAATAGCCAAACAGACAAACAAAACAAATAAGACAAACACACAAACCAAAGTAATCCAGTTTCAAGCCTCTTAGCCACTTTGACATGCTACCCTTCAATAGATATATATTAGGTACACACAGACAGATAGATATTAATGTAATATATATACTCTAAAGATATACACGCATATACTCATGAACAGATTAGGGCTCTCAAGAAATGGGGAAAACAATAAAAACACATCCACTAAGCTCTGCTTCCCCATAGCATAGCTATATCCCAAAGCAACTAGAAATACTGAGAGAGGGCTTTACAATTTGTATTACATATTCAAAATTCTCTAAAAATTTTTGAGGCACACTCAATCTTCCCAACATATTTGGAATATTGAGAGAATGCTAGTAAATATTAACATTATATACTATTTGACCCTACTTGATTTGTACACAGTTCATTTTGGATTTATTTAATCATATATGATGAAAATAGCAGAGAAAGACCACTTAGAAATCCTAAAAAAAAAAATAAAACAGTGAGCAATACCAATAAATATAAAATCTGTGACTTGAGAAGTGGTAGGAAATGCAGGTGATGCAAGAGATGAAATGTCATCTTAATAATTGTAAACTATCCTTTTAAAACAAAGTTTCCCAACTCTCACTCCATTAACAAGGGTCTAGTACAAAACAGTGATTTAAGTTTAGTAATTATGGTATGACTCAAAGGAACCTTAAAGTATTTGGTAAGAATCCCAGATAGCTGAATGGTTTAGCCCATGTCTATTTTTATTTGTCGCACCACAATATCATATCAAATTTACGAAATGCAATTCTCCAACTCAACCAGCTTCGAGAAAGTATTTTAAGGTTTTCTCTCTTTTCCTAAATACTATATAAGGGATTATCTATGGAAGGGAAAAATAACTGACATAATTATCCTTCTGTGGTTGCTCCGACTCCTGATAACTCCTGAGATACTGACATGTAAACTATTAACTTTATAAGGCATAATGTGCCTCTCAGAAACACTGAAAAAGACACCCTCTACCTAACAGATGCCACACATTAAGTTCTTACTGAAAAAAACTTTTAAAGCCCTATTACAGATACATATGTTTTCACTTAAAGGCTACTATGAAATCGAGTGTTCTTTTATTTAAACATTCCCCTGTGGTTCTACGAATTAAGGATCGGTAGTACTGTATTAACAACTAAGAGACCAAACTGAACTGGTTTAAAACAGTTGGTAAAACTGCCAATGCTAATGTTGCTGTGAAGTTAACTGAAATGTAAGACAGTCATATATAACAAAAAGTGAATTCTAATTTTTTTTTAACTTTCTCATTTTGGTAAGTATTTAGGATGAACTTTAAAAAATCTCAGCCACAGTTTTGAAAAAGGGAAATAATGTATAAAACCCAAATACTTTACACACTCCAAACCACAATTGCATTGCTCTTGTTAGTGAAGTGTTTACTATTCAAGTTTGTTAAATTTTCCTTTCCTGGGAGAAAAACCAAAGAGAACAAGGTTGGTTCTACATAAGTGAAACAATTGTGATCCCCATGTCTTGTGTCTTAATTTACTGGTTTTCAATTTGACTTCGTTCTTTTCATTGTAAATAATGAGTATTCAGTATGGGGGGATTCAAACATGCTAAAATCATTATTTTTCTTTTACATATGTGTATTTCTTTTAGACTTAGCTCTCACATATTTTCTGTGTTCTGTATTGTGACAAAATTTGTATCAAATACATGGAGATTTACCTGCAATGGGATACATTCCTTTTATTTATAAGAAAATGGGCTAGTGATGGATATGTTTCTACAAATTTAGAACTGGTAACAGAACTGTAAAGCTAGGCAATAATAATTTAAGCTTGAGTCCCAGTAAGGTTTGATACTTAGGGCTATTAACTCATGATGGCTGTGGTTTCTGTTACTTCTTTCTAGTTTTTGTACTGTGTCAACAATTGTATATATAATATGAGAGATATGATGAGCCAATAAAAGCACAAAATGAAAGGTCAACAGAAGTACATAAAACAAAGAGGATGATTAAAAAGACCACAAAAAAAATGCCCTGTATTTAGTGTCCTGAAAGCAATATGTATGCAGGTTTCTCATACCAACAAGTCATTCTCAGTCACCTGCTGACAATTCTGACACTATCTGCCCAAAGAAAGCATCAGATTCCATAGGTTAAGGGCTCTGTCTCCCAAGACGGCCTCCACTTCAGTTGCTAGCTCCAAACCCTGGCTGCTAATGCACTTCTAACCAATCAACTGCAGATTGTAGTTTCCCAGGATGCCCTCCTTAGGCTTCAGGTACCCTCTCCAAGTCCCAAGCTGTTACCTGTGCTTCTGACCTGCTCTATAAATCATAGATTCCTAGGACATACACCCTCCTCTAGTTCAATTAATTTGCTAGAAAGGCACAAAAGGCCATTTCAATAACTCACTAGATCACCAATTTATTACAAAGATAGAACTCAGGAACAAATGGATGGAAGAGATGCACAGGATGAGTTGTAGGGAAAAGGACTTGGAGGTTCTATGCCCTCTCTTGGTGCATCAACCTTCCCATATCTCTACATGTTCACCAAACCAGAAGCTCCCTGACCATCTCCTTTAGGGCTTTTATGAAGGTATCATTACAGAAGCATGGTTGCTTGATTCTTTGACCACTGGCAATTGATTGCATTTCTAGTCCCTCTCCCCTTCTTGGAATTCCGTCTGGGGAAGACTTCCACCACTGAAAATTCTAACCCTCTAAACACTTGGTTGGTTCTTTCAGCTACAAGACCTGATTCATAGGTGCTCCCAAAGAGTTATCTAATTGACACAAGATATCTTTAACACTCCCATCACTTAGGAAATTCCCAGACTTTTGATCCTTAAGCCAGGAACTGTAAATGAAGACCAAATAGGTATGAGCAATATATTTTTTGTCACCTGAATGACCAAATATGTATTTTTCTTATAAATGACAATAGTGCACCTTTTTATTTGAATTCCAATAAATTATTTGAAAAGAATATGTAATACTTCAATCTTTAGGCATCTGGGACTTCTACCCCACCATTGTCTCACTGGTGCTGATGCACTTAAGTTTAGAATTTAATTCCTAGGTTGATTTTTTAAAAAGAATTAATTAAATTATTGTGCTCTAAACTAAAAACCACTTTGCATGCTCAATATGACTGTTTTCCTAGTATCCTTGCTACAGGACAGAGTAATTAATCACTACACCAGTGGTCACCTTGCTCACATACCACTTTTAATTCTTTCAACCACCTCTCTGATATGTGTTGTATCTGTTAAATTTTCAACTACTGTTAATTTTTTGCATAAACAAGTTAATGGTCAGACATATATACAATTAAACATATTTGATTTCTGTAGGCAGTTTATGAATGCTGAGTATTCAGCAAGACTTCACTAGAGTTCACAATGTGTGTACCTTCCTAGAGCAGGAAACTGTCAAAGTCATATGTTTTTTGATCTAAAAAGAAATTTAAAAAAATAGTGATATGATTTGTCTAAACAGGATGATGGGACATGGGCATAAATGAGTGTGTGTAGGGGGAAAATAACTTTAAAATAGTTATCTAATAATAGAGAGAAGGTCTGAGCATGTTGAAAAAATGAGGAGAAATCTTCAAATTAACATTGGAGAATCTGGTTTATATGTACAAATATGAGAGAATCTAGAATACGGAGGAAAAAAAGACAAAATTAACTAAACCACTGGAACCAGAATGAAAAGGGTAGTGAGAAAGGAGGAAACAGATGATGGGTGGCTACATCACTTTCTTCACAAAATTTTTAAGATAAAAATATTGCCCAGCTGTTCTCCAACTTCAGAGAGAATAGAACTAGAAATTACAATAGAGCCCTGGAATTAGAACACCTGGATTTGAATTCTAGTTTATACAAATAAAAAAGTGTGGACTTTGTTACCATTCTAAATTAAAGTAAGACAAACAAGAGACAGCAATAAAAGAGCAAGGGAAGAAAGCAGAACCAGGAATGAGTTCACCAAATATGCACATCCCCACATCCCACTTTAAAGTTCTATATCCATCATAAATATGGTGTAGAGAAGACCTCTTTGTACCAGAGACTGACAGAACTGTGCCACATATTTGACTACTCTCCAGGAGCCAAGAAGGAAGAAAAATAGTCCACTTCAACATTTACAATTGTTAGAGAGAAGCCCAGTTATTCCTGACATCAAGATCAAATGGGAAATTACAGGGTGGCAAAGGGTCTTCTTAGGGGCACTGAGTAATGTTAAGACATACTTTTTATGTGTCAAGGCAATAATAAGTATCAAAGGATTACTTCTTACACTTCTATTAAGAGAGACACTCCTTCAGGTCATGCCAGATAAGCTAAGAATACAGTGCCCTAACCACTCTTTACCCGGGCCATTTCTTAGGGTTACGTTTACAACAAGTCAACTTTGAGGGATAAGATAATGTCTCCCTCCAAAACAAAGACTAGGTTTACTTATTGCTTGTTATAAAAGCACTAGATTCTATTATAAAATAAATAAGTACTGGGATACAATGTACAACCTGGTAGCTATATTTGGAAGCTACTAAGAGTATATCTTAAAAGTTTTTATCACAAGAAAAATAACATAACTAGGTGTGGTGCTAGATGTTAACTAGTCTTATGGTGATGATTTAGCAATATATAAAAATATTCAAATCATCATATGTACACCTGAAACTAATAGAATGTCATATGTCACTGCAATCTCCAAAAAAAGTGAATTCTGCAGGCTCAGCACTTCTCATCCACCATGCCTAGTATCTAACCCTGACCATGCCTGGTCTCCTTTTCCCTAATAAGCCACCACAGGCCATTCTGGCTGGTTCACTGTGGTGGCAGCCAAGACAAAGTTAGACATAGGGAACTCAAACAATTCTGTTCTGGCCAACCAGAATTTCTCTTGGGATTGACAAGGTCCTGGATCATAAGGATGATGACACCTTCGTTGAGTACCTCATTTCCAAGTCCCCTAGATGATGCATATGGATCAGAATGGGGCATGTAAGAGGTCTCTGTAAGTTGTGTAAAAATACCTTGTCTCACGTGCACCCACCCTTTTATATAAGTGGTCTGGGTCTGAATCAGAAGTGACTGGAAAAAGGTGAAGTCATAGCTGCTGGGTTAGACACACAAAGTTCAAAGCAATGAGAGGAGGACAACAATCCTGGCTCTCAGAGAGAAAACACCTCAGACCTGGGAAGGTGCTAGGACTGGGTTGGGAAACAACAATAGTCTTCTTGTCTTCTAAATCCAATACCAAAGTCTGACAAGAAGCCCCTGCTGCTGGTCATATAACCTGCTGATGGTTCATTAATTCCATCTATGTGCTATGAAAACAGGAAAACTCATGGGGCCCTGGTTAGTCCCCGCTATTCTGCATACCTGGTGCCATGGGGAGCAACTTCAACTATGACTCCTCTCAACTCTGTGCAAATATACACCTTAACTCAACGTTGTTTCATATGGATTAATACAAAAGTTGATGCTTCTTCTGATGCCCTGGTTTCCTTGGATTATGTTATGTCAAACACCAAGGCTGCAACTATTTGGTGACACTGCTCATGCGACTTAAACAAAACAAGGTAATGGTAATGCAAAGTAAGCTTCACCACACTTCCCTGCTGCAGTGACCTGTGTTTATATGATGGGGAGAGTGATCTACAGAGTATTCCCATTACAAAAAAGGAGGATTTTACTGGTCAATCCCTATAGTTACTAGCAATGACAGCAAATATCAGCAGATTCCTCTAAACTCCAGCATAGGTAGTAGTAGATAATAGTTGGCCTTATACTATGTCCTGGCTCTCTACAGTAAGACCCGTTGGTCCCCCAGGTCCTTATTAATAGTTGGCTGAGACTAGGACCTTGGGAGGTGGGTCATGAATGAGGTCAATAAAATCCATAAAACCTTTTATTAAATGCTGTATTGAACATATTGAACAGTTTTCCCAGGCTCCTCTTTAATTAATAAAATAATTAATTAGAGGATGGCCAACAGATGGCATACCCTTAAGAAAATTCACCAGAATCACCAAGGTGGTGTAGGGTTGAGGAGTAAATTGTTAGGAAAAACAACCGTCCCTGTGGCCCCTGCATTGCTGTGCATCTTGTTAGGCATGCCAAAAATGTAACCTGCTGATTGCTCTTTACTCAGGCCATTTTTCAAGGTTGTGTTTGCAAGGAGTAACATTGAGAGATAACTAATGTCTCTCTAGCAGACAAAAAGCAGACTTACTCACTGATTGTTACACAAGTGATAGAGTCTCCAGGCTTCATGTATCTTGGCTGTGAAGAAGGCACATCTCTGCGTCTCCCCCTGGGGACCTGGAAACGAAGGCGAATAGCTACAAACCTGGTGGTGCCCACGTTTGCTGTGTCATGACTGATAAAGTCCTTTGTCACAACCTTGTGTTTTTTGCTTGCATCCGTGAGACTGTGGTAGGCTAACATGACGGCTTAAAAAAAGAGGAAAATAAATGCCATGTAATTGATGACCATGGTTTCTTCCCTCCACCTCAGGTACTCCCTATCCCAGGAACCTCATAAGCTCCGGAAGTTGTTGTCATTTTTTAATCTTGCTATCATTTTCTATGAAAGTCATTCATAAATATTTTCAAATAACTTTTTGGGGGGTAGCATTGGTCTCTAACATTATATGCTTCAGGTATGTAGCATCATAGACATCTATGGACACGACCTCATAGCCACCATCAAAAGTCTAGTTTCCACCCGTCACCGTACAATTGACCCCATTAACCTGTTTTACTCTTCAACCCCCTTTCCCTCTGGTGACCATCATTTCTGTTCTGTATCTAAGAGTTTGTTTTGTTTCTTTATATTCCACATGAGTAAAATCATATAGTACTTATGTTTCTCTCTGACTTATTTTGCTTAGAATAACCTCAGGGTCCATCCATGCTGTCACAAATGGCAATGCTTCATCTTTTTTATAGCTGAGTAGTATCCCATTGTGTATATATACACACTTATCTGTCAATGGACATCTTGGGTGTTTTGATATCTTAGTTGTTATAAATAATGTTACAATGAATAAAGGGATGCATATATCTTTTCTTTAGAATATACCCAGAAGCAGAATCATATAGTAGTCCATTCTTAATATTCTGAGGAATCTCCAAATTGGTAAAATGAGTGTACCAATTACATTCCTATAACAGAGTACAAGAGTTTACTTTCCTACAAGTCCTTACCAACTCTTCATTTGTCTTTTTAATGATAGCCATTCTCACAGGTGTGATATGATATCTCACTGTTGTTGTGATTTGATTTCCTAATAATATATAACAAACATCTTTTCATTTGCCTGTTGGTCATCTGTATGTATTCTTTGGAAAAGTGTCTTTTCGGATTCTCCACCCATTTTTCTGTTTCTTTTAATTTTTTCAGTTTCAGGTCTTGAACCCAAGTCCATGGCTTTCATAGTCTATACCTTAGCTGATTGAGCTACAGAGGGTCACTCTGTCCCTTTTAAAACTGAATTTTTTGTTTTGTTGTGGTTGAACTGTATGGGTAATTGATGCATTTTAGGGGTCCTGAGTAATTTTTTTTTAACTTCTTTTAGCCAAATTTGATTGTCCCGGTTTCCAAGAGAGAGAGACACTGCTTGTTGCCCACCAATACCATATCTCCTCTTTTCATTAAGAGTCACAATTTTGTTTAAGACAACAATGTGTCCAGTTAAAATCCTGTAATTCAAGCCTTCCCTGAAGGTGGGGTGACTATATGTCACAGTTCTGGCCACTGAGATGTGAGAGGACGTCTCTGAGCTGACCTTCTGCTAGAGCTGCTTTTAAGGAAAGCAGACGTAACTAGCATGTGTCTTTTGCTCTTTCCCTTCTTGCGTAGAACATGGGCACCATGCTCAAAAACCATTTTGTAACCAAGAGTGAATAGCACAAAAGAAATAAGAATGTGATTTGGGTTCTATCAGTAAACAGAAAGCTTATCAAGACCCCTCAACAACCTACTAGTGAATTTCTCATGTGGGACAAATAAAACCTTATTGACACCACTGTTTTGCTATTTTTGGCTATCTGTAAGTGAGTGCAGTTACTAGTTAAATATTTTTCTTTGACTGCAGCATCTTTCTCATCTCTGGAACTTGTTCTCCATTCTCTATATGGGCAGGTCTTCCCACAGCTTTTGTGGCATGGTCCTTTTGTGTTCCAGCTCCCCAAAGATGTTTGGCTCAGATGAGTATATGACCTAACTTGGTGCAGTGGTGTAGCTCCTCACTCCCCAGACAAGAGACTAGTGAAGAAATAAACACACACACACACACACACACACACACACACACACACACACACACACACAATGTAGCTAGGAGACATCATCCTTTCTATTCTCAATTCCTCATACTGTGAGATGGCAAGCCCAGGAATTGCTTAGTCATGAATCCAAGTTTGTGATGCCAACTAACCTGAAAGAATGAAACAGACCCAGGTTCCAAGGACATTTGAGGTCAATGTTTCAGCCTGAAAAGTCACCATAGTCACCCTAATTTTATTATTCACCTTTTTGGTTCCTTTTTAACTTTGGTCCACTCTAGTATCTTTCCAACAGAGCTCATGAACTTCAATTTGCTGCAGTAAATTCCAGTTTAGTTTCTGTCATAAATAAGAGTATAACTAATATGTTTGCTGAATGTGACCCTTCGAATTACACATATTGAAGTCCTAATCCAGAATCTAATAATATTAAGAGGTGGGGCCTTTAGGAGGTGATTAGGTCATGAGGATGGGCCCCTCGTGAATGAGATTAGTGGCCTTATAAAAGAGACTTGGAGAGCTCACTTCTTCTACCAGGTAAGGACAGTGCCAATGAAAAGACAGCTGCCTATGGACTGGAAGTGGGTCCTCACCCAGCATTGAGTATGGATTTCCCCACCTCCAGAATGTGATAAATGTTTGTTACTGAGGATCCTGGTATATGACATGGTTTTTATTTCAGCCCTAACCAAGAAACTCCCTAAGGATCAGAGCTTAAGTCATTTAAGATACACAATTATTCATGTCAGATATGGGACTAATGTCACAAGGAGAAATACTTACGGGATTCTTGTTATTTTTCAAGTATTATTCTAGGTGCTGTAGATTCAGTAATGACAAAAATATATCATATCTTCACTCTACAAAGTCATGAATTCTACAGGATCAAGACAAATGTGAAAGAAATAACAGCAACTACAATATCAGCATAATAATAGTTTAAAGAAACTAAAGGTGTATACAGTGATAGTGAATGACTGAAGGAATTAATCTGGATCAAGATTTACATTTAGTAGGGAAAGGCATTTCTAAAATGGTGACTAACTTTCATTTTTCTCTTTTTCTTCAGGGTCAGTTTCCTGCTTTCAAGAATACACTACACCCTGCCTTTCTCACAGATGCCAGCACCAGAGATAAAGGGCAAAGTTTATCTTTTCCTCTTTGGGAATGGGACACCTAAGGACACAGGATACAAAATCCTTAATGCATCTCCCCAGGAAAACAACAGACCCTCATGCAAAACCTATTCCTAGAAGACTGCTTTGATACCTCACAACTCTGGATGAGCATGTAGATTTGGTTATATCCAAATTCTAGCTGTGTTTTCTCCTTGTTCATATACTGCTACAAGTAGACTGGTCAATACAATGTTTTAAATGGGACAGTACCATTTTTTTTTATATTTCCCTACTGTCCCATAATTTTAATACAAATGTCAATTTTGTCCCATTTTTAATAAACCAGGGCAGTCTTTAACACAGGGCAAAAGTAGCAGTTGACTTGATCTGGGCCCAGTCTGTTGAAAGGACTGAAAATAAGCTTCTCCTTTTGTCCCATGTTAAAATGGCCCTTGAATCAGCTGACTATAGGACTACAGAAGTCACAGCCGCTACTGCTATTCCTGCCCCCTGTGAGGAAGAAGGAGCTGCTCTGGAAGAGGATTCTCCCCACCCTGCACCTGTTTCTTCAAAGGGAGCAGAACACCAAAGTGTGCTCAAGCAGCAAGTAAGTACTCTGTGGGTTATTTCTGGCACTATGGGGTTTTTCTCTGACACTGTGGGAGTTATCTTGGGATTCTGGGGGTTACTGAGCATTTCCAGCACTGGGATGGTTAAAGTGGCATGTGTTTTAGGCAAGACATTTAGGGTGGAGCCTACAGGGGGGCCAAATTGGTTTTTACCTAAGGTGCCAAAATTCCTTGTACTGGCCCTGGCTTTTGGATGAAGTCCTCCTAGACCACATATCATTACTATGCCATTTTTGATGGACATGTCATAGTACTTACCATCCTGTTTTTACCATCCCAATGTCCTGTTTTTGTCTCAAGGAAATATGATCAGCCTAGTTATAAGGATCGAAGGAGATGATGGCTACAAAAGTACTCTGTCACCTTCAAAGATGATTTCATCAAGTGCCAGTGGATTATCAAAATAATTTGTCAAAATTAAAAATGCTATATACTCATAAAAAATAGCAATGGTGTTACAAATAAAATTTTTTAAAGTCTAAAAAGTCACCAATCTTTGATAAACTATTACATTGAAATATCGTAAGAATTGGACTAGACAAACTTTCCTGTCCCCAAATAGTATAAAAGTGCTAAACACCAAAACATTTATATGTGTATGAAAATTTACCATAATTTTGAGAGAAAGGAAAAGATATTTCAAAAAGGGAAACAGACCCAAAGAATCGAATACAACAATGAAAGGTAAGAAATTGTAACATAGAGGCTAGATTTCTTCTCTCTTCTATATACAAATGCAGAAAATCTGCCTCTTGAAAGTTCATGTAAAGACTTTTTAAGATTTAGGCATCTTCAAAGTTGAATTGCTTTAAATGTGCCCTGGTTTTCACTGGTGTTCATCATCATGCAATGCCACAGTTTTCCAGGAAGAACGCTCCCTGAAGGCATTGTCAGAACTTCCAGCCTTGGCCCCTGCTGTAAATGGAGTTTCAGAAATGAGCTCACAGTTATGCAGTTCTGAATCATACAAGACCTTTTTTGAAATTGCTCACCTCATCTTCTTTCTACTACCAATACCTCCAAACAATACCAGCAAAATTGAGGAAAAGAAGACTTCCTAAGAAAATAAAATGAAAATAAACCAGTTGAAATCTTTTAAACTAATATTTCTAATATAATTGAAAACTAAAAAGCTCCTCCTTCTTTTTAAAAATCTCATCATATTTGCAAGAGACTAGCAAAGAGGAATACTTAGTGTCTTTCTCCAGGGGCCACTTTCTTGTTCAATTGATGGGAAGCTATTGTCTATGCTGAATTATGCTGCCAGTGTGTGGGAGGGGACAGGAGAGTTCAGAGGAACTAATTCAGTGAACTGTGGCCCTGGCAGGCAATTAGGATGATGGTGATGCATCTGGCCAAATTCCAGTGTAGTCAAGTCTGCGGCCCCCTCATCTCTGCCACCAGCTGCAGGTCAAAGTGCAGAAATTTTAAAACAAGGAATCTAGTAATAAAAAGTGACTTTTTAAAAGTGCTTTACTTCATTTCCTCTATTTAGAGAAGGAGATTGACAATAAAAGCATTTAAGAAGTTAACATCTATTGAGAATCTATTTTTGTATTGGGTATTCTCAATGCCAAACTTTATATACATTATCTCATTTAATCTCCATAATAATCCTAAAGGAAAGTGTTCTGTACTTTATATTACCAATGAGAAAATTGGGGCATGAAGGGGATGAGTAACTTTTCCAAGTTCATACAGCTAATCTCTGCCTCTTAAAAATGCTGAGAAATGCAAAAACAACAAAAACCTCAGTGGTGTGCACAGATATCCAAAAGAATGGGACAACAAGAAATGTTAAAATGTTTGTTTTACATATGTAAAGATTTTTAATACACTTTTATATTAAACATACAGAAATTTAGAGTAGGAATAAATTATTAAAGGTTTTCCAAATGGGTGTCTGATTTCAGATCTGACATATAAAGAGCTTGACAGCAATCACTGCGAGCATCCTTCAGACAAGAAAAGGTGAAGGCAAACTGAAATACAATGATGTGTTGTGGAACCATCAGAGAACTGAGGTCGCAGGGCACACCATCACTCCAGTGTTTGAAGAGAGAGGCACATTCTGGGAGTCAGAGTCAAGATGTGCATCCCTGACTCCCAAGATACTGGAATCACATACTTGGAGCAACACTTAGGTGGTAACTTTGATGAATTGATGGAAGCTGTATGAGAACCAGTGTGAGAGTCAAAAACCCCTAATTAATCAGCCCACACTCCACTTTGGTGGACTTCACCTCCAGAAACCTCACCAGATTCTCATGGTGAAGACCCATTGCTGCATGGCTCTGACAAGGGGAGGAGAACAGTAAACATGGTGAAATAATACACTCAGAGTTTTCTCCATAACAAAAGTTTACTCTCTAGGGAGAAAAGACTTTCCTAGAATTTTATTCCAACTGGAGCAAGAGCATTCCTTTATGCAGACCTGCTAGCTTTTTTGTATGCTAGCTTTTTTGCCTCTCCTCTCTCACCTAAGAGGAGGAAAAAACATAGCGCTTCAAGGGAACAGATGGGAAGTCCTGTCAGTGAAGAGAGAAAGAAACTCGGAGGGAAAGCTACACCATAGGAGTTACTTGTGAATGTCACAGCCCAGTCCCAATATACAGGCAACTAAACACACAGACACAGGCATACACACACAGATTTCACTAGATTATAGAATATTTCTCTCTCTCCCATACATTACCACCATGATCAGGTCTCCAATATTGTATAACAGCAGAAAAGATATATACATATTGAGTAGGGTTACATAGAGAATTCCAAAGTCTTAGAGGGCAGACAAAGACAAAATTTGAGTTTGGAATTTGAATCCTCTTGCACCCATAGCTAAAGCAAACATGAATCCAGCATGATTTGTCGTCAAATATTCACAACTTTCAGCCTCATTTTACTTCTGTTTCTAATGTCTGATACATGTCCCGCTTTGAACAAAAAATTACAAAGCATGCCAAAAGGTATGAAAAAAAACAGTCTTCAGAGAAAAAGCAATCATCAAAATCAATCTCAGATATTAGAAATGTTTGGATTATAAGACAGAATTGATCATTTTGTAAAGATCAGTTATGATCAGTATGTTAAGAGCTCTAATGAAAACAGCAGTCAACACACAAAAACAAATTGGTCAGATTGAACATAGTCAATAGAGATTCCCAAAACTGAAATGCAAAGATAAAAACAAAGAAAGGACAAAATGGAATCTCTAAGAATTTTGGGATCCTTTCAAAAGTTGTTAAACATGCGTAATTGAGAAAGAGAAGAACTGAAAGAAGAATCTGAACACTGACCAGTAACATCTTATAAATTAATTATTGACACTTTATTAAATTGAATAGTGCCCTCCTCTGATTTTATTTTCACGCAGAAGCCCAGATAGGATCTTATTTGAAAATAGAATCTTAGCAGATGCATTTTGTCAAGAGGCAATCATAGTGGATTTGGGAGGGCTCTAAATCCAATGAATGTTGTCTATATGAGAAGCTCATGTGACACACCCCAGTGGCATAGTGGGTTAGTCCACTGCAGCACAGTCCACATACATCCCAAGGTCTCTATGGGGCCAGGGGGAACAATCAAGAACACCAAAATAAAATAAATAAAAGTTTATTTCTCCTCTCTCCCTGACTCTTAACCTCCACTTGCCTTCATTCTGGTCTGCATCTTTAAAAAAAAAAGTTCATGTGAAGACATGGACTTGCACAGAACGAAAATGACTATGTGAAGATGGAGACAGAAATGTAAGTGATGCAGCTACAAGGATTGTCAAAGGTTGCCAGCAATGACCAGAGGTTAAGAAGCAAGAAAAGTTTCTTTGCCAGAGTGTTTAAAGGGCCCATGGATCTGATGACACCTTGAGTTCAGACTTATAGCCTCCAGAACTGAGATAATAAATGTCTGTTGTCACCAGAAACTCAGTTTATGATTATTTTTTGACAACTCTAGGAATTTAATATAGACAACAAACAGTAAAGCCAACAAGTACAGAAAGTGCAATGCAAAATAAATAGAAACAAAGCAGAACATACCTAGGCACACCATATTCAAACTTTAGAACACCATATTCAAAGACAAAAATCATGAAAGAATTCAGAGGGGTAAAAATTAAATCTTACCTATACAGGAACAAGCATAAGAATAACACTTGACTTCTCATTAGAAACCAACCAAGCAAGAAGAAAAGTAAAAATTTCAATCAAAGAGAAAAAACCTGAACTTTCTAGAATTCTAAATCCAGCAAAATTCATCCTTCAAAAATGAAGAAGAAATACAGACTTTCTGAAAGAAATAAAATCTAAGCTACTATTTCCAGCAGACTTATCCTGCAAAAATAATACAAGAAATTCTTCAAGCAGAAGAAAAATGATGTAGGTTAGAAATGCAAATCTATATAGAGAGAGAAGGAAAAAAATGAAGATAAAAATTATGCAAATTTTGATTTCTCTTAATCTAAAAGATAGCTGTATAGAGTAATAATAGTAACAACATATTGAGAGATTAGAATAATGAATAAATAAAATCAGCAATATCATGAGAGACAAGAAGGAAGTTTTCAGAATACTCTATTCTAAGGAAACTGCAGTACATTTAAAACGATACAGTGTTATTTAAAGATGGACTCAGATAAGTTTAAAATACATATTTTAAACTCCAGGGAAATCATTAAAACTTTAAAGCTATATAATTAATATGGGAGGATGGAAGATAAAATGAAATCACAAAAAATGCTCAGCCAGAGAATTTAGAAAAACAATAAATGGGAGGGGAAAAGGGAATAAAGAATACATTTAAAAAAATAGTTACAGAAATGATAGAAACTAATCTAATTATTTCAATAATGCCTTAAATGTGAATGGTCTAAACAGACCAAATAAAAGATATATATTGTCAGAGGAGAAAGGCAAAGATACAACTCTGTTATTTACAAAAAGTTGACTTTAAATTTAAATACTCATGCTAAGTATAAAGGGAAGTGGAAATACCTACCACATTAAAACTAATCAAAAGAAATGTGGAGTAATATATTAATTTCAGACAAATCCAATGTCAGGACAATGAAGATGATGATGATAAAGAAGGGTACCACATAAGGTACTCAGTTCTCCAAGAAAATATAACAATTCTGAACATGTAAGTACTTAATAACAGAATGTCAAAATACATAAGGCAAAAGCTGGTAGAACTGAAAAAAGAATGTGGTAAGTCTACCATTACAGTTGCAGACTTTACCTCCATCTGTAGTAAGTGACAGATCCAGCAGGTAGAAAACCAGCAAGGATAGAGGCAACCCGAACAGCACTATCAACTAAGTTGATCTAACTGACATTTATAAAATACTTCAACAACCAAAAAAATATACATTCATCTCCAACTTATAGGGAACATTCACCAAGACAGATTACAATTTGACCATAGGTGCAGTGCACCTCAATGATTTTGAACATATAAAAACTATATATGCTCTCAAACTGCAATTTAACTTAAAGTAGTAATAAGAGGAAAAATAGCTGAAAACTTTCTAAACATTTGCAAATATAAAAGTTAAAGAGAACACTTGCAAATAACTCAGTTGAAGAAAAAGGTGTCAAGGGAAATTTAAAAATACTTTAAATGAAACTGAAGTTAGAACTTAATTATATAGTTATTATATATTTATATTTATATATAACGAGAAGTGTTTAGAGGGAAATTTATTACATTTAATATGTATAATAAAATGAAAACATTGAAAAGTCAATACTTCTGTTTAGTACACTAGGAAAGAGAAAACTAAGACTAAAGGAAGCAGAATTTTAAAAAAATAATAAAGATTAGAACAGAAACTAAAGAAATTGAAAAAATAGAAAAATTAACAAACCAAAAGCTGATTTTTCAAAAAGATCAATAGTATTGATAAATCACTTCCCTGGTTAACCAAGAATGAAAGATAGAAGATAAAAATTTCCAATATGAGAAATTAACTCACAGACAATAAAATATAATGAACAACTATATACCCATAAATCAAACTTATATGAAATGGACCAGTTCCATGAAAGACTCAAACTACGAAAATGCATACAAGGAGGCATAGATTACCTGATTATCCCTATATAGTAAAGAAATTGATTAATAATTGACATTCCTAAAAAGAAAGCACCAGGCCTGCATGGTTTTACTGGTGACTTCTACCAAATATTGATGGAACAAATAACACTAATTCTCTACAACCTCACAAAAATAAACACCAGGAACTCTTTCCAACTCATTCTATGAAGTCAGTATTATTCTAGTTCTAAAATCAGGTAGTAAAGATATTGCAAGAAAGAAACCATACTAATATCTCTCATGAACATAGATGCAAAAATTCTCAAAACATATTAGGAAATTGAACCCAACAATGTATAAAAAGAATTACATAATTTCAAAAAATATAAGAATTTCACATTTAAGATTTTATGCCACATACATTTGAAGGTCCTGGTTCACATCCCAGGACCAAGGAGAGAAACTGGATGAACGGTTACATAAAAATAAATAAAAATGTTTACAAAAAGATTTTATGCCATACAGTGATGGACGTTGAAATGTAAGAAATGATCTATATATATATATATGGAAGTGATTCTACAAAAAGTGTAAATAATTATATATTTTATCTAAAGAACAAATATTAAAGGGTTCTGATCTTAAGTTCACATATAGTCTGCTAATACTAATACTAGCCTACTTAGGACCTACATTGCATTAGACAGTATAGTTCTTTTGTATATGCCTAGATTACAAATATTTATACAAATCCTCTTTTATCCTTATTTCAGGTATGTGAATCAAGAATACAACACACTTTTAAGATAAAAAGTTATAATCAGAAACCCTAACATAATATTTGAAGGTTAGAGGAGGAAGATTGTCTAAAAGTATTACCTTAATTAGTATTATTTAAACTACTTGAATGAGGATGAAATTGGGGAGGTGTAAGCTGAAACCAAAGAAATTGTCTGGTGCATTCAAATGAGATTTAAAGATGAGCATAAGTCACAAAGGAGCTGAGATAAGAACAAATACAAAGAATGCCATGAAGTTTTAAAAATAATGTCAGAAAACTTACAAGTTCAGAATAAGCTAAGATGATTGAAAAAGGAAAAACTCTTAATACCAAATAATATTTTATCTACAAAGCAGAAAAATAGAAAGCATTTATGTTAAAAGATAGGATTAATATTAAAAGTATATTAATTAATATATTTCTGGTGGAAGAGAGGGCTGTGGGATAATTTCTCTCTTTTCCATGTTTCTACCAAAAAAAATAATCTTTACAAATTGGAAAGTAAAGGGTAAATGTAGCTATAAGACATCTGAAGTCAAAAGAAAGGAGAGGAGACCACCTATTGCATTAAATAGTCAAAATCTTCCAGTCCAGATAAATCACAATCAAGAATATTTCAAGAACTTGTGAGCAACTGCTAAACTTTACTTGTAATCTTCAGACATCATGGTGACAGTAAGATCTCTACTGCATGTCAGCGAGTGACACGGGAGTTGTTCTGTATTGCATGATAAATACATAGGCATGTGTATATAAAGTAATATAAAGTAATATTTTTGTTCATGTTTGTTCATATTTATACATAACTAGAAATATATACATCAAGTATTCACTGCTTGTGTTATTTCTAAAATGAAAAAAAACAGTAAATAATGAAAAATCCACATTATAAAAAAACTTAAGGAGTGAAAGAGATAAATGGAGGTGATACAAAGTGCTTAACTAGACAACCGATAAGGTCCTTTTTACCTCTAAATTTACACCTCCACTCCCCACACATCTACCTAATTGGCAGTACAAGACGAAAGTGTCTGCTCTATGTCAAAAATTATAAAGAATTTAATACTGTAACAGTAGAACTTCAAAACAAATACAAACTCTTGTAAGCACAGAGTCCTCTGCAAGAGTGCAGGGTGCATATTCATGAAACACACATATTCATAAACACACACACACAGTTTACGTATATTTTTCTTGAATGCAAGGACTGTATCTTTAGAGATGAAGATGACATCTACTACAAAGTGTGGCTCTATTCTTAAGTGCTAAGATACCCTGTGATCTTGGTGCAGCCTACTGGAGCTGTGGTTAGGTCAATAGCTCTGAAGAAGAAAATCACAAAGCTCTGGGCTCCAGTTCTAGGCCCAAGAGGAAGCAACTAGTGTGAGCAACAAAATAAAAATAATCATAAATAAGTAAAAATAAAATAAAGAAGGTATTCTCTGGTATAGCAGTGGTTGGGTCAACCACCTCCAAAGGAGCACAGGCCACGGACCCCTGGGATCAAGTCCCATGTCCAGGGGGAAGAAACCAGTGTGAACAACTAAATGAAAATAAAGTAAAATGCTTTAAAAAATAAAATAAAATGAAGAAGCAGTTTCTCCTCTCCCTACCTACCTGCCACCTGCCTACCTGCCTATTTGCTGTCATTTCTTGCCTGTATCTTTCCTAAAAAAGGAAAAAAGACACTCTGTGATCCAAATCACTTTACATTCCTTTCTTGCCCACTAGCCTAGATTCGTCACCTGTCCCAATCTTCTTAACTAGGACACTTCTTCCTAATGCCAGTACCTCACCTTCTGAGAATTCTAGCCCCTCCCTGTAGTTCTCTTTATTTTTAACAGACCACATAATAAGCAATCGTTTCTTAATGGGATATAAATTACATGTAAGGAGCTTGTCACAGGTTGAAATCAAGACTATTTCTCCTCTGCATTTTCCCTAGGTTACATAAACACTCAAGAAATACAAACTTTCTAGGCTTATAATAGGCTATAACTATATTATAATCCCAGTCAACGAAGTGTAAATGCACCCTAAATCTTCTTCAGAGGCTCTCCATCATGCCAAGTGATATAAAAAATAAATAGATAATGTCAATGATAGATAGGCAGAAAAACAGACTGATAGATCGACAGAGATACCAAGCATTGTAGCAGTAGAGAATATCAGAAGAGGACCCAATGCTAAGATTGTCCAAGTCAAACATACATTTCTGTGACAAATGATTTTCAACTGCCAGGTATGGAAGGGATCTAAATGAGGGGCAAATATTTAAATAAAACAAAAACATCATTTATTAATTTCTGTGGTAATCATTATACCTGCATTTTCTCATATAACTTTCTCAATAATTTAGTTTTTACTATTAATTATATTACTGAGTTAATTTCTACTATTTTTTATTTCATAGATTATGAAACCGGAAAACAAAAAAGTTGCTTATTTTGTCAGTGCCATGTAGATTCTAAACATTGAATTCAGGTGCACCCTGGTGGAACGGCAGTTAAGTTAATCGCCTCTGAAGAAGCAACCCTCATACCCCTGAGATTCAAGTCCCAGATCCAGGGGGAAGCCACCAGTGTGAGTAAGTAAATTAAAAAAAAAAAAAAAAGATGTTTCCTCCTCTCTCTTCCTGCCTGCCCGCCTGATCGCCTTTATTCCTGCCACCGCCTTTCTGTTAATAAATAAATAAATAAATAAATAAATAAATAAATAAATAAATAAATAAATAAATAAATAAATAAAATGTTGAATTAAATTCAATTTGTTTGACTTTATATCATGTAACTTTACTGAATATATTATACTGTATTCCAGGCCTTAAGTGTTAACTAAATCACTTATCCTTCTGATGTTGAGTTCTATAATAACTAATCCAGTGGTTTTCCAGCCTGTTTTGGAATTTATCAGCTGTGGAGCTCCTCTAAAATAACCCACTCTAAGTTTAGACAGCCAATATTTATTTGCATAGGTTCCTTCACTATCCACTCTCCACAAGTAGAGGTTCCTATGAAACTTTTTGTAAGCAGAAATGGTGTAACATGAAGCAATTATCAAATATTATTAATTTGTGACCAGAAAATCAAAACAAACCAACCAACCTACCACATGATGCCAAGTAACATACAGAACCTAAAATCACAGTCACATCGAATAAAAACAGGAATGCCATGCCGTGCATATAGGTAGAAACTAGTTCTGGCGAAGGACTTTGGTGAACCACTGTGGTTACTTGGAGAGACCATGCTTCTAGAAGGGCTGTGGCAAAACACACACCAATGCTGTGTTCACTATTCACCCTTTGTCATAAAAGTAAACATCCTCTTTCTGTTAGTGAAAACAGGCACAGTGAGTCCTCAGTTAACTTCATCAATGGATTCTTGGAAATTGAAACTTTAAGTAAAATGACATAAAATGAAAGCAGGTGCATGTACAATGTTATTTTGTTCAACCTAAGCTAAATTATTGGGATTTTTTGTTTTGTTTTTCATTGATAGTATTGAATAAAATGAGGAGGACCTGCTATACCAATGCAGGTCTCATAAAAACCAAGTGGTGGAATGTGAAATCTTGATAAGTTGGTGATATCTGTATTGAGCCAACACCTATCTCCTTGTAATATCAAACTATTAGCTCTAGGGCCACCATTCATGAGAACATGTCTGATATCTTTTCCCTTGCATAACCTTTTAGATAGCTGATGAATAACTTGAAGCTAAGTGTCATTGTCCTCCTCTTTGCTCAGCTAATATTCTAGAAAATCTACTCTTTTCTAGACTGATAGTGCCATTTCCTTGAGGTGAAACTCAGAAAATTGTTTTGCTCATCCAAGGATTATTCCCCTTTGAATACAGTCTAGTTCATCTATTTTTCCCAGATTCTCAGAGCTGAATGTAACACCAGGAATGTTCCAACCAACTCCCGGAGCAGGACAATCACTTCCCTCATTCAAACTATCACACGTCTATTATCACACTCAAAAGGTGCATTAGCTTTCTCAGCAGACACATCCTACTGCTTCATTTTATTGAAATAAAATCCATAAACTTTTGTTACACAAGTGCCAATAAGCTATGCTTCTCTCAGCCTATAGGAATACAGATATGTGTGTATGAGAGACATTTATCCATATTAAATGTATCCATATTGATAATCTTATAGATTAGATTTGACCCTCCTTTGCACATATTTCAGGCTTCATTTTTCTGTCTCTTAATCCCACTATACAGGGAATTCTCTCAAATGCAAAATTGATAAGCATTCCTTTATATTTTCATCTATGTCTGACAAAAAAAATGATGAACTGGACAAAATAGAGCCCTTTGGCTTGTCTCTAGAGACCATCCTCTAGGTTGACACAAGTACTTTCATTTTATTTTTTGGACATACAACAAATAATGTATAAAATACAAGGGTTGTAACCTATAAATCTTCATCCTATCTAATTTTGATAAGTGCCATGAATGAAAGGCAAGAAGGAGACAGAGGAAGAAATGGTGGTTTCTTACAGAAAAGTGTTATCTGTCAACACAGATGATTTGTGTGGGAGACAGGTTTTCAAGGAAGGATGGTTGAGCAGAACTCCCACAGTTCCCTAGAAAGGCAGGTTTTCCCTCCCTTTTTGAAGATGAACTGAAACTTGGGTCATCTGAGAAGAGTTTTATCTTTCATTGGTTTTAGAAACAATAATATTCTTTACTGAACTTTCCTCTACCCCACCCCCACATGCACAAAAGCCATCTTAAGAATCAGAGCTAGACATTATTTTATTTTCAGTATAGTCTATCTTCTAAAAAAAATCATCCCATTTATCAGTGTGGTATGACCCATAACGACTTGAACTAGGTAGGAAACCCATTGGTGAGTTCAGTTCTTAACTGCCCATCAAGCAGTATCTAGAATTCTAATTATACGTTTTAGAATTTTAAAGTAGATGAACAAAAACCATTATCTATGCTTATTTCATGGTTAGCTAATGCCTTGACACTTACTACAGGAAAGAAATACAAGTCTTTCAGTTCAAATAAGCAATGGGATGACATTTGGGTATTCTACATTCTTGCTTATAAAGTTTAAGAAGCAGAAAAATAAAAGTCACCTGGAATGATTCATAAGAGCTACCACACAAATACATTTTGTTATCAACTAAAACATATTTTCCTCAGAACACATAATTTTATATTTAATTTTATTGTTTCATTGTGGTAAAAACACTTAACAGGAGGTCTACCTTTTAACATTTTTCAGTGAACAATACAGTATTGTTGATTGCAGATACATAACTGTTCAGCACATCTCTAACACTTATTCATCTTGCTTAACTGAATTGTATGTTCTTTGGTTATTTAGGTTCCCTTTTATTCTTCCCCCAACTCCCAGCAACCATCATTCCACACTTTGATTCCAGGATTGTGACAATTTTAGATACCTCGTAAGTAGAATCATTCAGGATTTGTCTTTCTGTGACTGACTTATTTTAATTAGTATCATTTCCTCAAGGTTGATCCAAACTGTCTGATACCGCAGAATTAATTTTTTTAATGTGAATAATATTCCATTACATGGAATATTATTTTTAAGGAAGAAGAATTTTTAAGGAAGGGGAGATAGAAGCTCTTTTACTTATTCAGTTATTTTGGTTGTTCCCCTGGCCCTGGGTCACAAACCCATGTCCTTGGGCTCCACACGCTCTACCCTCCAGCCGCCAGCCTAGCACCTGAGCCACCAGGGCATGCCTAATTTGCTTTTTACACTTTTCTTCTTAGCCCATGTTCCTTTCCAGGAACTTTGCCATCTCATTCTAATAATCCATTTTTTCTTCACATGTGTGTGTGTATGTGTGTGTGTGACTCCTTGCTCCCCTCTCTATAGCTTTATCTGCTTCCCTCACTCCAGCTGAGTCTCCTTTCCCTGTAACTGGGAGACAGCATCTCAACCTCATCTTTCCTGATAGGAGCAATGTCAGACCTTCTCTCTGTGGTCCCAGATGGTTGGTGACAACAGGACCACCAGAAATAGGGGGGAAGAGAGAGGAGGAAGGGCTCTACTGTTCCTCATATCATCTCAGTCTTTACTCTACATCTGCTTTTTTCCTATTCAATTTCCATCATTTTTCATTCATGCACTTTTTGTGTGTTATTTTATTCTCTTTTTTACTGATTTAAAAAATTGACTCTTCCCTGTGTCTTCCTGGTTTTACGTTCTTTACTCCATTTTCCTATCTATATCATCAGACAATCATCCCCTCCCTTCTGCGTCGTTTCCAGGTTCCCATGTTCATCCTTTCTCATTCAGTCACTGAATTTTGTCCATTCATTCATCACTGGTCTTTGGTTCACATGTCTTTTTATTCCTTTCATTCTTCTTATTTTGTACAGTTTACTTGTTCAGGAAAGAACCAGCCTCTACACAACAAAATAAGTGAATTTATTCTTGAATGAAAGGTCAGGAATTGATACTCAGTACTTTGGACATTTGACAAAACCATAAAAAAATAAACACTACCTAGGACTACTAGGTCAAGGAAGAAAAAAAAAATATATATATATACACATAAATGTATGTATATGCATATGTACAGTTCAATTTAAATGTCAAATAATGAATGATTTCTTTAATATAAATTCCATCAATATTTTATATCTAAATTTTTTATTTATTTAAAATTCTATATCTTACATGGCAAAATTACCACTAGTACATTTAGTAATATTTTCAGTTAATAAACAAATACTGTATCCACACTGTGTGTCTAAATAGTAGTGTAGATAATGTTAAAGATAGTGCCTATGTACAAAATTTGTCCTTGTCCTCAAAAGAATTCACATGTGAAGAGTAAAAACGAAAACAAACTTCAAATATAATAATTAGAAAACATATAGTAGCATATATCTACATGCTTAACCAGTTCCAATGATCAGTCTAATATAGGTTTAGGCATTGATTTGAGGAGAATAGTCCAGGAATTGGTCCCGGAATGGAGGATGTGACCTAGTTCTGCCTTCTGATGCTTCTCTCTCCAGAAACAGTCCTACCTGGACTTCGTAACTTCATTTAGTGCCACATTTCTCTGGGCTGTCTTTCCTTCTTGAAATCCCCTAGAGAACTGTCCAACTCCACAGGTCACGCATCATACTATCTTGGTGTTCTGGCAAAATTTGGACCTACCATTTGGGGATTATCTGCTTTTGGAAGGGAAATACCCTGTCTGTACAGAGTAAATACTCCACAAATTTTGATGAAGTGAATGAATTAGTGAACCTTGAGATTATTTATGACTTCAATGATTGTGTCCTTTCTCTTTCTTCTGTAATTCACCCACCTATGAGCAAAACTCACACATACACCCCACTAGGTCCACGTGGCTACTACCTCACCATCTGTGAACTTCTTGCAGGCAGAGATGGACACCTCCTCTTGGGCACTCAGAGTTCCCAACATCTTAAATATATTCAGAATGTGCTACTAGTTTACAATTATTTGAATACTTACTAATACCTTCCACTGTCCTATAAGTTATGCCTTATTGCTATTTGTACCTACAGTGCCTTTCCAGTGTTAAAAAAATGGTGTGGAAAACACTCTCCAAGAGAAAAAAATGTATCCTTCTGCTTTACAGTAAGTTTGCTCTTATATTGATTAAAGTAAATCATCTATGTAAATTAATAATAACGATCTATAATATTTATAGAAAATCCTATTTATCATAAAATAAATTATAGATGGTACATATTTCATTGTAAACAGTCAGTCAGCTAATTTTTCAGATGCATATAACTTAACTTCCTAGTTATTATAAAATCCTCATTTGATAAGTGACCTCACTATAATTTGTTGTAATGTATATAGTAGATATATATTGCTCATTTTAAAAATAACTGTATTCCATGGTAATATATTTTAAAGAACATAATAGTTATTTATAGTGCTTTCAGTCCATTTGGAATTGTTGTTTGTAAATATTTGCTCTTGTCTATAGCAAAATTTTTTCCATGATGTTTTAAGTCTTTTCTACAAGCCTTTGTTAGCTGTATTTGGAAGATCTCCAGACAGCACAAATTACTAAGAAACAATACAGGACTTCAAATGCATGTTTATTTGCACTGTAATGTGGAATTCACTATCATGCATAGGTATTTTTGAGGCCTTTACTCTCACTCATACAGTAAAAAATTTTCTTGTAAAAGAAGTCTTAATAATTCACTATGATTTTCTTCTTTTGCCTCCAAAGACTTTTCAATGCTATACTTTCTAGGGATCAAAAAGCAAGGAAAGAAAAACCTAGTCAGGTACAATTAACTCCCTGTTCAGTGCACTAATATTCAACCTGGCCTGCAGATGAGACTCGATACAGAAATTTTTTTTTTTAAGTCCCTGTGCTGTGATCCCACCTCAGAGCCGCTGAACCAGCATTCCCACAGGGGGCTCTAGGCACGAATATTTCAAAAGTTGCATGGTGAGCCTGCAATTCATTCAACATTTGAAACCACTATTTCAGCTTTTATTCAAGGGGAATAATCTTCAGGAACCAGAAAGATATTTTACTTTAGAAAATGATTAGAATTATTAAAAATACAGTTGATGTAATATACTTGCTTTTCATAAATTATATCTCTTCTTTTCAACTGAATTAATTATTTTGCATTTTGAGATTAGGCTTTTTCTTATTCATAGAAATAACTAAACAACTGACCTAATAGCACAGTTAATTATAATTATGACATCTCATCAATTTGGCAACTGGTTATTTCTAACCAATTATTCTGATTATCTTTTAACAACCAAATATGATTGGCTATTCTGCAATTCAAACTATTTTCCGTAGGTTTAAAGAAAAAAAAAATTCTTGTCTTATTGAGCTCAAATTTATTAAAGAAAAATTCTTACCATGATAAACAGTGTCAATCTATATGTACATGTATGTAGATATATCTATATGTATATGTAAAAAAGTCATTCAGTATGTTTTATTGATCTTCAAGTATTCTAAATTCTGTATCACAATTCAAACATATCATAACCCAACTAATTAATGCATTTGGAATATTTACTTTTTAAGTTTTATAAACCAACTCAATTACCACCACTATTCTTACACATATCATTAAAAAATAGAGATAATCTGCCTTCTTACTGAAAAATTATCTAATTTTCAACCCAAATAAGTCCAAATTAATACATGAAAAAGTACACAGTACTTTTTGGAATGGTCAGAGAAAGTGTTATACTATGTAAATTCTCCTTTATCAACCAAAACACATTTACATGAGTTTGGCAAAATTTTAGGATGAACATGATCAAAAACTATGTTGAATATTGTGCTACAAATGTTTTCAAAGAAACTTTCATTCAATTTTGGAATACACTGTATGATATTGTTTAATTAATCTGGTTTCCAAAGAAGTGATGTCATTGTGTGCATTTAAATCTTATTGGGATAATTCCATGTCCTTTGAGGATAGAAGAACATTACCCCCTCTAGTGGATAAAGGCAAAACATAAGGACATAATAGATGAAAAAAGACGATTATTTTTCATCATCTAACAAGTTGAATGGGTTAATTTCCCTAGCACATTCTTCATTTCAAACATACTGTCTGGGAAAAGGTGCTGTGTCACACAGATTTCTAACATTAAGATGTAAAATGCAACTTGGAATTTAACACAATGCATTAAAGGAAGTGTAGATCATTCCAGGCATGTTATTTCATATCGAAAAGAATGGGCTTACAGGGCGCCATCCTAAAATATTTACTTCTAATGAGCAAAGGACCATAAAAACATGTTCCTTCAAGCCAGAGAAAAGAAGAAAAGAAAAATAGGAATCAAACTGACTTTTAAACCAAGAAGTTTTAATCATTAGATACACCTAAATTACATTTTTATTAAGTCAAATGAGCTAGCCTTTTAACTCTAGCATCTGTATTTATGTAAAGTTATTTAAAACCTTATCATTTATATTTTCTTACAAAAGAATCACATTTATTTTTAGAGTTTAGGAGCTGGTTTATTTTCTGAAGTTCATCTATCAGCAAATGGTCCAATTAAGTTCTGTTCAAATATGGAGACTTAAAGTCATTCAACCTACTATGATGGTTCACATGAAATTCAGATAAAAGGAATAAACAAATCCCTACTCAAGTTTAAACTAGTTTTATTTTCTCTATTTAAATCTTCAAAGCCAAGTTTCAAAGCTGTCTGATGAATGTCTGTTATTATCTGTGTGTTATATTTATCACTAGTGAAGTAAGCTATCCTCAGTGGCTTCATTACTAATAGATCTTTTAAAAATATGCCGCAAATGGTTTTGACTTACTCTTAATATTTTCCCTTCATTAAGTCAGATTTTATTGACTCATTTAAATATATTTTGAAATATTTGTAAACAAGATAAATCTTAGTTGCACTTACATATACACTTTGAGGCAGTCCACATGATGGAGGTGACTTTTTTCTTTGGTAACCCCTCCCTAACCTCTTTATTATTAGGTATGTGGTTGTCACTTAGCAGGCAAAACTAGAGGAAGAAAAATGTTAAACTTATCCCATAGAAAAATAAAAGCATCGATCAACTGACAAATAGTTTCAAAATAAATCTGAAATTATTTACAAAGCCATTGCTAATTCTAACAACTGCCATGAAAAGACACAAATAAATACATAAAATCATTATACCTTAAATAAGCTAAAATGTATTTGGATAAAATATTAAGATTGCAAAAAATATAAGATTTAATGGTTGGTCACAGTCAAAAATATAGATTTTTATAGGTGTTTCTCAGTTCGCAAGGTATTTGCATACAAATTATTGCCTCAGTTTCCTTATCTGAAAAATAAGATAAGATCTAACTATACGACAGAATCATTGCAAGATTTTAATAACATTTTAATAAGCCTGTCTTATTAATTCTAGCAGTGTTTGGCACATAATAAGGAGTCAAAAATAAATTGTTCATTTCCTTGATCCTCATGAAGACTCTATAAGGTTGAGAAGGTAGACATTATAGTACTTCATTTTACAATTGAAAATCAGACTCAGCAAGTTCTAAAAATGACCAGAAGTAGCAGCATATAACTTAATTCTCAATATCTCTCTCTCTCTTTCTCTCTGTCTCTCTCTGTCTCTCTGTCTATCTGTCTCTGTCTCTCTCTCTTTCTCTTCCCCTCGCCACCCCCCACCACACCCCCAACCTCCATTCCTTTTCTCCCATCTCCCCTCTCACTCCCATAGTCACTCACAATTTCAGGTAAATATATGGAACTGGAGAATGAACGGTAGTTAAAGAGTGATGAGAGTAAACCATTTGGACTAAATTAGAAATCTTAAAATGAATGGGCTACAACGTAAGATGGTAAAGCTGCTTTGAGAACGAATTTAATACCAAGCTAAGGAGTTCGGATTTTTTCTGAAGTACAGAAAAGTTAAAGGTCAACTGTAGCACAAATTATAATTGAGGTACAAGAAGGCCTGAAGCTAAATTTTAGGAGACTCTACACTGCATCAAAGGCATGAACAAAATGATCAAAATGATGGGATAGTGGCAGTTTTCAGTGTGAATTGAAGAGAAACAAACTCTGAAGGCAGGGAGATGTGTTAAGTTGTTGATACATTAGCTCAGATTTAGATAGAACATGTGGAAGAAGGAAGATTGGAAAAGAATAAAAAGAATATGGACAAAAATGCAATATGGAAAGAGTATTACAACTTCTAGTAAAAGGTGAGTTTGAGATTTCAAGTCTTGTGTCTGATGTCATTTACAAAAATATGGGAGTTGGCTTGATACGAAGATTAAATTTTTAATTTTAAATTTGCTGAATATATACATCTTAATAAGTTGAGCAGCTTCATTAGAAGACTAATTGGGATCTGCCGCTGAAGCATTTACTATATAATATTTCCTGTAATACTAAGGAAACTTGTTGCTAACCAATGAAATCACAGGCTCCAGAGAATCCTGCATTTCTGATGTCAACTTTCCTTTTTCAATGCAGCTTTGCACACTTCTCTAGTTGTGGTGGGGGGCTGAGGTTACAGCCAATGCCAGCCTTAAGCAAATCTGTGAAAGACGGGGATCGGGCAAATGTTTTCCCTTTTCTATGCCTCTTTCTCCCCTTTGGGTACTCTCACCAGCTCTGAGTACTCTGCAAACTGGAGGTGAGCTACTCAAGGGCACACCCCAAGGTTTCCATCATGTAGAGGTGCTTTTGGCAGGTAAAATGTACTCTCTCTAATTCTGTTGTAGGAATCAGTGAGATGAGTGACTGAATGATAAATTTAATGACTGAATAAAAAAGTTGACAAAGTATTCACTCTAAGATTTGGAATATTTAATTGGTTATCCCTCCCCCAAATTATCTCCTTTGCTGAACAGCCCACGGAGAAGTGGTATGTACTACAATGGAGAGAATTATTACTGCTAGATTTCAGAGAGCAGTGGAGACTGAATTCTGAGAAAAATGACCTCAACTTACAATTTAAATCATGTGGTAAAGATAATCACCCACAAAAAGATCGGTTGCTTTTGAGAGTGGCGCTCATTTTCTTTAATATCACCAAATATTATCTGTTGTTAAAATAAAATTACAATATATGAAAATAAAATTTATATAATTAGTAACATTAATTCAGTATTACTTTCTGGGCCTAAAATATGGCTCTCCTCTCAAGAGCACTCCTTACAACAGGCAACCTGAACATCAGGTTGAGCATGCATGTCAGTTTGTGCTGTGTCTACACAGTATGCCAAGAAGCAACCTTTGTCAGAATTGCCAAATTTCATAGCCAGGGACCATCAATACGATTAATTAATTTGGACTTTGGTTCTTTGAGTTAATCATTGAGGAGAGAGCCTTGACAAAAAAAAATAATAAATAACCAAATTTCAAGTGTTGCTAGTAGCACCATATATCAAAATAAGTTATAATGTTCATCGTCACTGATTTTTGCTGCTTTCCTACAAACATCTTAGTAATGTTTCTTTTAACCAGTGATGGATAGACACATAATAAATATTTGAAAACACAGTTCAAATGAATGGTCAGGGAATTCCATGTCTCTGAATCCCTCTAAATTTGAATTTGTGGCGTCAGGTCTTGAGAAAATGCCTTCATCTCCAGCTGTCTTCATTAATGACTCTCCTTAGAGCTGTGGTGCCTTTGCTTGTGACCGTGCTTCTGGCCAAGAACAGGAAGCATTGTGGAGAAGACGGAAAGAGTTTACCCGAGTGCTCTGAATCATCAAAGATTTTAAATGAAATTTTGCTTCTATGTCAGAAGTTAATGACATCCTCTTGGTGATTATTTAATTGTTGCTACTCATACCCTAGTTAAAATAATAAATTCATATATTTTTTAAATTTATGCATATCACATCAGTACCCAAACATGTATACATTTGGATTTCCTACTCTAAAAAAAATGAATGCATAAGTATGAATGGTAAACTGAAATGTGTGTTGAATAACTCAAATTTGTATATAACACTACACTTATATTTATTTCTATCTTAAAGACCTAGAGTTTTTGTACTCCAAAACACACACACACACACACACACACACACACACACACACACACACACACACACACATTGAGAGACTCCAAACCTACTCTATGGGCTTATCTATTTTAAAATAATTTTACAATTTTATTTCTGAGAATTAATTCTTTTCAAACATTAACAAGCTAAATAGCTCTTTACAGACTCAAATATACTTAACAGAACATATTTCATCTTTTTCAATATAGAACTAATCTATTAAAATGTTCAATGTTTAAGTGCTATTCATAAAGAAATCTATTGGAGGTCCTTAGTATCAACATCCTGATATTCAAATCCTTTTTTGTTATAGAAACAGAAGTAGAGGTCTTTTTTTCAAATGCTGAAATCTACTGATTAGGTTCTTTGCAATAATGAATAAGAAGGTGCATACAGAAGTGAAAAGTACATTTTAAGAGAAAATTTAGTATCTGCATTACAACTTTATTTTTTAAAGAACCTGAAATATTAATAAATACAACAAATAAAAATGCCTTCCAGCTTCACAGTTCATAGCTGAGTTTGAGAAACATCAAATATATATTGAGAAAATGAAAATAGGTAGGGGAAATAAAGACATAAGGAAAAACAGAGATCTAGTGACTCAGTAAGGACCTTAAAAAGAGATAGAAAGAGGCAGTAATCCTCAGTGAATTATTTTAAGAGGTAGCTAAGGATTCTAAAATTACGTTGCAATTTGATAAATTTGGGTATGAACAAGTAGATTACCCCTGAGTATTTTTCCACTCAGATAAACTAACACTGAAAGAAATGGAGGTCAGAAGTCGCTCTCAGAGAACTGAAATTCCCTATATCCCTTTAAAAAAAAAAAAGATGATGCAATCTCAGAATTGGAGATTGAGTTTATGCAAACATGACAATGCTGGTCTCTGCTCTTGGTAGCCTACGAAAGAAGAGCGTCCCTTTTATCTTTCCCTAGTGCTGTCTCTGAGGCAGAATGTTCTTGCTTTATCTATCTAGTTGTACCATTGGTTGCTTAACCCTGAGTTTTCTCCTTGGTGTGTACTGTCCTATACAAAGAGAACACTTTTTGTATGGGGCTGTCAGAAAGCACATGAGAAGTGCTTAGCATAGAGACAGAACATAAGCAGGACTGCCAGTTATCAACACAAATCATTGTTATGATGTTTGTGTTTTAAAGTGTTGTGGTGCCATTGAAGTGAATCTCAAAATCAGCTGTGAAAACACACTGCCTAGAAAAGGGTGAAACACTGACATTTCTAAAAAAACAAAAATCTAGAAGGATTGTATCTTCAATAGGCTTCAGAATTATTTTAATTACCTTTGCCTACTTCCTAATTTACTAGCTGCCTATTTCTTGTTTTAGTATAGAAGATATTTTTAACCTAGAATCTATTTAAAGCATCAAGATAGGCAAAGAGTGGAAAATCATTACCGGAACATTTGGTTGTTTTGAAAAAAAAAAAAAAAAAAGATTTGCATCTCTCTGTCTCTCTCTCTCCCCCCCACCCCTCCACCCACAATGGATAGTGCTAGCAACTTTCAGAAATTCTAATAATATTTTTGATCAATTCAGAGTTGATATGGTGTGATAACCACTTCATGAATTGGGCAAGATATCTCATGTTTTCCCATGAGACTTCATGCTCATTTTAAAACAAGAGTAGAAAAATATCTCTTAAATGGGTATGCCTGTTGAAAGGAACCAATTTCTCTAAAGGTTATAACTGAAAAGATATGACTAAACCATAGTCACTTTTTTTAGATGTGGCTGTTCTGCCAATACCTCTTCCAAACGACAATCTAGTATTCCCCACCCTGCTGCTCAATGGTTTCAGTAAGTGCTGGTGTTTTCATAATCCACTCTAAAAGGACTGATTTGTTACACCTAATTCTTTAACTTAAAAACATTTTGGAATTAATTCTACATCTACTAATATGGCCTAAATTCATAAGCACTCATTATAATTTGTGGTAGATTATTTTATACTTCCCAGTGACCTCTGCCTTATAACTTCTCATGCTTCTCTAGGCAGCATATACTATCCTGTTACAGTGTGAGCCAATGAAGCAAATTTCTTTGGCCAATGGGATATAAACATAATGCCACTTCTGAGCAGAAACTAAAAGCATATTTGGAAGGTTCTTGTGCTCCTATATTTGAGAACAACAACTTCAGATAGACCTCTTTAGCCTAGATCCTTTTGATCGGGATGGGAAGATACAGAGAGCAGAAATGAAGAGATTGAGGCAGGACCAAGTGATGGTGCTGTGAACTAAAAGTTAATGTTCAATGCTGAAAGCCACCAAGATTTAGGGGAGGTTTGCTACTCCTGCAAAAATGTCTAACAGATCATACTATAAAGAAATTTAATTACTTGCACTTCTTTGTATACAGACTATAGAAAGATAACACTGCAAATTGGAGTAGAGGTAAGAACAAAAAGCAAGTGAACAAACTTTGAGATAAGTTTCAATTTTTCCATTTATTCTGAAAATTGAATACTACATTAGCTTTCTATTGCTCCTAAAAACTATCCCCAAACACCTCTATTTAAAATAATAGCCATGTATTATATTTAAGTTTCTGTGAATCAGGAATCCTAGTGTGGCTTAACAGGGTGTCTCTGGCTCTAAGTCTCTCCTGAGATTGCTCTTCAGCTGAGATGAGTTGTGGTCTCATCCATAAACTTGACTGGGGGTGAAGGGAGAGGATTCTTGGTCCCTTGTTACATGAATTTTTCCGTGGGGTTTCCTAATAAAATGGCAGCTCTTTTTCATCACAGTGTTTAATTCAAGAAAGAGCAAGACAGAACACTCAGGATAGAAGCTATAGTTATAATCTCAGAAGGGAAAGACCTATTAGTTAGGTCATATTCTATTCATCAGAAGTCAGTCAGTAAACCCAGCCCTCTCCCAAAGCGAAAGGAACATAAAAGATGTGAAAAATGGAGGAAGGGATTGTCAGGGGCCATCTTGGGGAATAGCTACCAGAGACCTAGTACTTAAGCCCCTGAACCCCAATTTCTAAGTCTTTAAGATAGATATTTGTGTCATTTGTGTCAATATAGTCATACTTATCCTGCTTACTTTACAAAACTCTTGTTAAGACAAATAAGCAAATAAATAAATGCTTTGTAAATTGTAAAGCACTATTCAGTCGTAAGATGCTTTGTTACTCTGGGGTCGTCCAAGAAGCAGATGCTTAGATGGGATTAAAGGTGCAAGGATTTCACTAGGGGAAACATTTGTAAGATGAAATGAGGAGGGAAGGGATGAGGGTCTGGGAGAACAGTCAGATCACAATTGATCCAGAGGAAAGAAAGTGGGGGGAAGAAATGTTGTGTGGAAGCTTGTGAGACAACTCTAGCATCTAAGGAAAGTTTGACAAGTCTTTGAGGGAACATTCTTCAACCAAAGCAGCCCATCAAAGGAGTCCCATATTTCTCAGAAAACGGTCTTAGTGTCCTTGCCACATTCAGTCATTGGCTAGGAGCAGATGATTCGTTGGTTGAGCCTTGATGCAAAAATGGTGATGATTTCAGTCCATCAGTAATGATAACTAAAACCCATTCTTGTTTTCTTTGCTTGAGTTCTATCCTGGAGTTATTTCTAGTTCGTCTAGAACAGTGACTATCCTGAAATCTTTGCCAGGGTCTCCACCAATGCATTGTCTGCCTGAATTCCCTCTCAAAGCTCTTTATTTGTTGAAACAACTCAAACCCACATAGAACCTCTTCAGGTATGACTGTTGGACTTTACCACTGCCTGTTAAATATTGCCATGCTCTCTGGACACCATGCTATTCTCTTAGGATTGAACTGGCTCCCTGCATCTGCATTTGGATCTGGTCTTTTATGGATCATCATTATCCTAAGGTGATTTTCATTCTAGATCTGTGTACCTCCCAGGATACTCTATTGACTAATAATAGTTGGACCTTCATATCTTTGGTTTTAACTCTTGTGCTGCTACCTTCAAGTGATAGGACTTTTGGAAAATCATTTAAGAACTCCAAGTCATTATAAAATAGGGATAACTACCTAGCTTATAAAGTTTTTTGCTTTATTTTATAAAGTACCAAGACAGTGCTGGACACATGGAAAGTATTCTATAAATGTTAGACACCATCATTATTTATTACCTCAAACACTAACATTGTATGTTAGTGTAGAATCTAACATTGTATGCCATTTAGATTAGTGTCCTGAGACCGCTCTCATTTGTGTCAATCCAGTTTCAGATTTGAGTAAGAAAATTGTGGAGAGAATGTTGACCGGGGAGATGATAGGTATAGATGCACTGGTGCAACTTCCTAAGCCTTATTAGTTCAATCCCAGGCAGTTTGTACTTAACTTACACTGTTTTGGATTCCGAAGCTAGTTGGTTGAATTCCTCCTATAACTTTTTCAGTTCTGGCTGGGTTACTTCATTGGTTAGCTTGGCCCTGGGTCATGCTACCTCCTAACATTTAATGCCCATTACCAGGTCCCGGAGTTGACCTCAGTTCCATCCCAGTTGGAGAGACTGGGGGAGGCAGACATTAGAGAACAGTTGCACTCATTTTCAGGTGATTTACTGGAATTTGGTCTCTTCATCTGCTTTCACAATAGATTTATTTTCTTAATTGCCTAGTTACTACCTGAAATAGGACCATCAATAAAGAATAACAGAGTAGAATCTAGTCTGGGAGAGATGGAGGTGATTTTGCTGGTCCAGTTTGTTATTGTGGGTTTTTGGCTTTTGTTTATTTTTTTAATATTATACTTTGCCAAAAGGCACTTACATTCAGTATTTTATTTAGTTTTCATGAATGCTGGATGGAAGGTTCAATTAGAAACACTTCAGAAGCAGCCTTGTAGCTCAACACAGAACCCCCATTGCCTCCTTCTCACTAGTCATACCTTTTCTCCCCCCATTACTGCTTTTATCACTTCATTATCTCAAGCCAATGTTGATTTGGTCAATTTCCTGTTTGAGTATAAGCCAATCCCTTGAAGTTATTTCAGTATTGTGGCACATAAAACACAAGGTTTCCCTGTTACAATTCCACCATTTAACACTTCATCTATTGTGTTTTCTTTTTCCCTTAATGACAAGCACCAATGGACATTTTCAAGTCTACCACTTAATAACCTCATGTGTTTTTGATACCCCAAATTTCCCTGGTCTGTGTTGATAGTGACTAATCCACAGAATTATTAAAACATTCTGTTTAAGCAGAAGTACATCAGAGAAATTTTATGTATGAAAACTTTAAGGAGCCACTTTCTTTCCTGCATTTGCATGTTCACCCTTTCCATTTCAACTTGTTTTGAAATACTGTCAAACTACATAAATCAGGGTTTCCTTTTCAGCTTTATTAATATAGCCTAATTTTTTTAAAAAGGAACTAAAATTGTTGATTAAGCATTCCCCAAAAGAGGCTGTCTTGAATACAAAAACATCCACATCTTTTGTCAATTTCAGAGCTGTAAAGAAAGGTCATTGTGTTCCATCTCCTTGTTTTATATCTGGGGAGAAACTAAGGGTCGGAGAGGTTATTGTGATTTGTCCAAGATCACCCTTAAAGTTAGTGAGACCATGATATTTTCACATCAGTCTGCTAGCACCCTCAAGCCTAAGTGTTGTCATAAGCTTTCAATTCTCTTGGTAAAAGGTTAGAATTGGCATTATTGTATGCCCCACTGCTTTACTGGTTGTGCATTTTACATTCTCTTTAGCTGTGTGTGAGAGCCCCAGGTTGCTCTGTACTCTTGCCAACACTTGGTATGGTGAGTATTGATCAATTTAGCCATTTTAGTAGGTGTGTAGTGGTGTCCCATTATGGTTTTAGTTTCTCCACTAAATAATTATATTGAGCATCTTTTCCATCTGGCATCTTTTCCAATGTGGGCAATTAAATGTTTTAATCTTTAAGAGACATGCTTAGTCAATCTTTTACCCATTAAAAAAAGAGTTGTTTGTCTTATTATAAAGATTTAAAAATTCTGTTTCCAAATTTATTTATTTAATATAGGATTGAAAAATTACCCCAGTCTGCAGCTTGACTTTTTATTTTCTTAACATCTTTCAAAGAACAAAAGATTTAAATGTTGATGAGATCCAATTTATCCACTTTTCTTTTATGGTTTGTGATGTTTGTACCCTCTCTAAGAAATGTTTGCTTAACTCAAGGTCACAAAAACATTCTAAGTTACATGCCAACTCTATTCAATTTTCAAAAAGCACTTAGTTTTGCAATATGCATTCTGATTTAAGTTCATGAAACCTTAATGAATGATCCCTAGTTGGCTACATTTTGGCAAAAATGGTCTAATTTGCTCCTTTTCTAACTTTCATTTCTGTGCACAAGCAGTTTTTCTTAGAGGGGTGGTGATAGTTGTGACCAATGTCACAGAAGATTGCAGTATGAGAAGCAGAAACTATATGTAAGCGACAATGATGTGCCCCAGTGGCTCAGCTGTTAGGTCAGCAGCTGGGGTGCAGACCATGTAAAACCCTGGGTTAACCGCCCGGGTCAGAGGAACAATCAGAATGAACAAGTAGATAAAGATGCTTCTGAAAATTGCAGGGAGTAACTCATCCCCCTTTGAGGGGCTTATAGACAGTTCACCCATGGTAGAAGGCTGCATCTCCTACTACCAAAGCTAAGTGAGCAAATGCTGGCTTTGGTAAACGTGAGACTGGGTAGCCACTCAGTTCCAGATTATTTCTAAAGCAAACTAAGAAAAACCTGTGATTTCTTCTCAAAGTCCACAATCCCTCTCAGAACTTGGAACATTGTGATGGATAGTCGATCTGTGTAACCTGAAATGATTTTCCATCTGTGGACTCAAAACTAAGGGAACCTGCTTTGACAGACAGAATCCTATTGTAAAGTAGGTATAAAGGTTACATTCAAGCAAATACTACAGCTTGATTTAATTTGCAGGATAGTAAGTTTATACAAATCTTTCCAGGACACTATTACATGAAGTGAACCTACCCTGAGCAACCTCTGAAGGACTTGTTTTAATATAGGCACTTGAATAAAGGGATGATTTTCTCTTGTATTCTCTGACCCACACTTCAAGCATTTTAAAATGTTAAATAAATATTACTAGATTAATCTTCCTGGAGGTACACAGATCATAAACATAGATTATTTCTTAACTTGGAGAAATGGAGATCAAATATTCCTAAAGCTTCCCTGTCCATTCATTGTTATCTTTCTGACCTCAGAATTTCTTATATGTTAAGTATGCCTATGTTAAATTAGTAGATACTCCTCAAACATGATACCAATGTAACCTCCCTTCCCATGGAAGAGAGCACCAGACTACAGCAGAGTGAGAAGGAAATTCTTGCATTTGAGTGTTTAGGATTTAATATTATTGTCCTAACTGGCCCTTTGCCAATATAATTATTTAAAGTTGGATTATTTGCCTTCTTTCACATGAGTTTTATTGTGAGCAAGGGGGGAAATAACATTATTCTAAACCCTTCAGCACTTTGTCTTTTAAAACAAAGAGTAAAACTCTTTCAGAGAAAATTTAGTGATTTAATAAAAACGAAACCAGATATGCACGCATGCGCGTGTGTGTCTGTAGTCACCACCCCCAAAACAGTATCAGTCACTTAACATTAATGTATTTGAAACTAAATTTAGGAGACCCTAGATTAATTAAATCGATATAGCATCTTTAGAAGTTGTTTAGCATTATTGTTCCAAGATAGGCTACAAAAAGACAGAGGGATTAATTAAACCTTATATTGGACAAGACTAGAGCATGAATTAAAAGGCTCCTAACTGTAAATCCATGAGGAGCACTTACTAGTTGAAGGTCACTGCTGGTCACACAGCTCCATTACTCACTTTAAACTGTAACCTAACTAGACTGTGGTGAGTCAGTTTGTTTCCTTTCTCCCCTTTTCTGGCATCCCTAGGGGGCTTCTCAATTCAAAGAAACTCTAGGAGAAACAGGCCACTTACTGTGAATAATCCGAAACAATCTATAAATTCAAAAGCAGTTGAAATTCCTAGACGAGATTGAATGTTTTAAGAATAAACGCGTTAGTATTTTAAAGACAGAACTGCCCTTGTTTAATATCAAGGGAGTGTTAGAGGGACCCAGGTTTTACAGTAACTTTCATTATTTATGTAGCAGTCTCTATCACTCTCCACTTCAGGAAATGGAGTTCATGCACTCAGTCCAAGAAATTTTAAAACAGAGGTTTTTTCTTTCTTATTTGAAGATAACAATAGCAGTGTCTGTAAGTAGTAGTTTTCGACACATGCTGCAATGAGGCCAAATACGTAAAACTCTTTCTTAGACCATCTAGACAAATTCAAGATTTTGCTCCAAGAAGGAAAGATTTTGTGTATAAGAACACATTTCTTCAATTCAAAACCAGAATCTTTGTTATTTTATTAGAAATAAAAAGTGTGTGATATATGATGGCAGTAAGGAAAGCAATTTTTTGCACTAATTATTTCATCTAAAATACAACAATTTTTAAAAAATTAATACAGCACTTCCTGAGCCTCAAATCTACTTACAATAAGTTAAAAGACAATTGTATGTTTGGAATATCTTTGCAAAAGCGTTGGCTTCCAAGGACACAGTCAACATTTTATCCTCACAAGAATTAATATATTTGTATATACATCATCACTGGGAGAAAGAAGGGAAAATATAATACTCTATTTTTAAATTTATATGATGAAAATACTATTTCTCAAGACAATAGTTGGAACACAAAAAAAGTTACAAACACGTAAAAGTCAAGTCAGAAATATGTCAAATTTAATTAATCTCAATTCTAATATCTATTGAGATTTTACTTTTTGTAAAGTATTGCTACTGGAAAGGCAAACAAAATACAATTTTTACTCTAATAGAGCTTTCAATATCACTAGAAGTTTATGAAAGCTGAGAATAATATTTGTTTTACAGGAATAAATACAAAGTACTTAAGAATATAAAGGAGAGATTTTACACTGACACGGGGATATCAGAAAAGCCTTTTAAAATGGGAAATATTTTAAAAGATACATATTTTCATCATGCGAAAGTTTTCAAAGGGAGCCTGACTAGGAAGACAACACCCAAAAGACTGATGGGAGGCCTGTTCAGAAACAGGGTAGAGTCTAATTTAGTTCCAGAAGGATAAAAAGAAGAGAAAAAAATGTGGGCAAAATGTGTAAAAGTAGGTTGAGACCAGATCTTGCCAGAATGCCATTTCACAGTTTGCCTTAACCTGGTAGGTCCTGAGGAGCCTATATTTTGAGCAACTATGGGGAGAGGCACTATGTACTGTGGAGGGTGGTCCAAACTGGGATGGAGGCAGCCAGTTTGAAAGAAAGTAGAATAGTCTCAGCACATAGATTTAAGAAATGGTTTAAATAGGTTTGCGATGTTTAAAAAGGAGGACCTAAATGACCTTGTATAAGTGGGATTTATACGAGTTTGCAACTAGTAGACATGAGAGTCAAGACAGGTAAAAACAAAGAAGAGGCCTGGCACACACTTGTAAAAATGAGTCAGAACCTGGGGGAAAAAGTTAGGCTAACGATACAAAACTATTCGAAATAAATCATGTTTTCTTCAGGAATCTTGCTCTCAATTCAAATATTTCATCTGAGGCTATTATTTAACACATAGGAAGCAACATAAATGGTCTACAAATGACTGAAAAGTTAAATTTTCTCATGTTTCTTGTGTATATTGATAATATTCGATCTACCTGCCTAGATTAAACCTTTTTCACAACGATGAGCTTGGCATTCTAACCTTACCAAAATGTCACTAACTGAAATAATAATTTCCCTTTTTATTTTCATGTCATTGTGAGTTTGATTAGAGTGTGTGATGAAGCAACTTATTTTAAACTATTCACTTAAAACACAAGTTATGGCACAATCTTCATGGAATATTTATTGTTTTAATATTAGTCTGTGACTCACAGGCATGAGGAAGCCCCCATATTGGCTATAGCTCTCACATGTTTGAAATCCCTTCAAAAGAAGGGGATCTAGTGAGTATTCTAATTTTATGTTGTCAAAAAAAGGTATTTCTAATGTGTACTTATTATCAAGAAGAAGGGTTATAATGGGTATTATCTAACAGACACAATGTTGGCGAATAGTCCCCGATATATAAAGATACCTCTCTCTGCAGCACGTTCATTTGTTTGTGGTGGAGGCTTGCTGTCTACAATATTGCCTGGTCACTCGCAGGGGCTCAGGTCACGTAGAACTCCTCCATCAGGGTTACTGAGGCTCTAGAGAGATGCCCAGGTTTACCTTAACAAGCATACGGTCATTTTTCAGGCTTCAATAAGCCTTATTGTTTATTCCAGACATGGTCACTGGTGAATACTTCTGGAAGAAATTCTTATATTGGTGACATATGCAAGTCGAGTTTTCTCCCATTCATGCAAGAATACATCTTATTAGGCTTCCCAATTTTCATGATAGAATATTAGCTCTACCACTTTATTTGATTTCCAAGGGATCTGCCACAGCTCAGCAATGAAGGTACCAATATTCCAGGATCTTACGAGGGAGATTCACTTAACTACCTTATATACCCTGTGCCTATCAAAAGTTTTGTTGAGAGAAATTGCTTTAAGGAAAACGTATTGAGGGAAAATCTATCAAGTCATTCTTAAAAATTCAAATATTTTCTTAGTTTAACATCACCAAGACATGACCATCTATATGGACTACAACACTTTTACCCTCAATGGAATGACCTACACTCAATTTAATTTTGCAGTTAAGTGTTCACCAAAGTCACCTAAAACATGAAGTTTCTCTGCAGGCTGGGTAATAGTGTGACAACAGTCCTTACTTTTCTATTCTCCAGATATTTTTACTGATGTTTATGTTCTTGCTTCCACGGATCACATCTGAAAGAAATACAGATGTTAACCACATTTACACTAGTTAGTATAAAATGGAGCTTCTCTTTGGTAAGAATATTTTTCATTCCATTTTTGGAATGATATCTGAATGGTATTCTGGAATGCATTTTGGAAGAATGTTTCTAGTTTCAGTTCTGAAATGAATAATCACATGACCTTCAGCAAATCATTTACCATTGTGGCTCATGTCTCAAACCACTTTATAAAAGAAATAGTCTTTCTTATTTAAAAGTGTTTCATGTTACTTGCTGAAAAATTATAAAGCATAAAATTATAAAGAAAATCTCAGCGACAGTTTATGAAAATGTTCATTTTACTGCACTATTTTGGTTATCAACAGACTGGTCTTTAAACATTTTTTCTAATTTGATATAAGACATTTTATCTGAGCTTTTCTGTTTTTAAGGAAGATTTTTTTAAAGAACAGTTTTAAGTTGACAGCGAAACTGAGCAGAAAGCACAGATTTTTCAAAATTCCTGTTCCCTCGCATATGGACCACCTCTCCCATTATCAACATCCTCCACCAGAATGGTATTTTTGTTAAAAATGATGAACCCATATCAACAAATTATTATCACAGAAGTCCATAGTTTATATTATGGTTTACTCTTGTATAGCCTATGGGTTTTGGCTAGTATATAATGACATGTGTCTACCATTATAATATTATACTGAATAGTTTCACCGCCCTAAAAATTCTTTGTGCTCCTCCTATTCATCCCTCCCTCCCTGTAATCCATAGCAACCACTGATCTTTTTATAGTTCACATTATTTTTTTTCCAAGAATGTCATATAGTTGAAATCATATAGTAGGTTGCCTTTTAGATTGGCTTCTTTCTTTGTAATATGCATTTAAGTCTCCTTTGTGTCTTTTCAAGCCTTGATAGATTATTTCTTTTTAGCACTAAATAAGATTTCATAGTCTGAATTTTCCACATTTTATTTATCTACCTGCCTACTCATGGATATCTGGTTGCTTCCAAGTTTTGACAATAATGAACAAAGCTATAAACATTGGTGTGCAGGGTTTCTTTTTTTCACTTTTTTTTTTTGTGTAGACATGAGTTTTCAACTCAACTGGGTAAATACCGAGGAAAGAAATTTCTAGGTCATATGGTAAGAGTATGTTTAGTTTTGTAAGAAACTACCAAATCATCGTCCAAAGTTGACGCACCATTTTGCATTCCCACCAGCAATGAATGAGAATTCTTGCCTCATATCTTCAGTATTTGGACTTGTCAGTGTTTTAGATTATGGCCATTCTAATGAGTTAGTAGTGATAGTTCATTGCTGCTTTAATTATATTTCCCTGGTGGTACCTGATGTAGATCATCTTGTCATATGCTTATCTGCCTCTTGTATATCTGATGAATATTAAGATTTTTGAACAATTTTTCTTGGATTGTTAGTTTGCTTACTGTTGACTTTCGAGTGTCCTTTGCAGATAACAGTTCTTTATCAGATATGTCTTTTGTGAATATTTTCTCTCAGTATTCGACTTGTCTTCTCATATTTGGTATTTTAATTCACAGAATAAGCTTTTAATGTTAATAAAGTCCAAATTATTATTTCTCTTATGGATTGTGCTTTTGGCATTGTATTTAAAAAGTCATCATCATACTCAAACATAAATGTCTTCTAGATTTTCTCCAACATTATTTTCTAGAAGTTTCATAGTCCTGTATTTTATATTCGAGTCAATTTTGTGAAGGATATGAGAGGCCCATGCCTAAATTCATGTGTGTGTGTGCTCTGTGTGTGTGTATGTGGTGTGTGTCTGTGTGTGTGTGTGTGACTTGTTATTCAATCACAACTTATTGGAAATACTGTTCTTGCTTCATTATATTACCTTTACTTTCTTGTCAAAGATCATCTGACTCTATTTATGTAAGTTTACTTCTGGGCTCTTTATTATGTTCCATTGATCTATTGTTCTATTCTTTTGCCAATATCACTTTCTTAATTAGTTCAGCTATATAATGAATCTTAAATTCAGGCTTGTCCTCTGACCTTGTTCTTTTTCAATAGTGAGTTGAATTTTCTGTCTTTCCTACATCTCCATTTAAACTTTAGAATCATTTTGTCAATATACATGAAATAACTTGTTGAAATTTTTATTTGAATTGCATTGAATCTATATATCAGGGTGGAAAGAACTGCTATATGATAATGTTGAACCTTCAGATATAAGAACATGGAAAATCTCCATTGATTTAGTTCTTCTTTGACATTTTCTTTGATACCTTTCATTAATGTTTTATAGCTTCCCTCCCATAAATCTTACATATACTCTGTTAGATTTATTCTTAAGCATTTCACCTCTCTTGGTGCTAATGTAAATGATAATAGGTTTTTAATTTCTAATTTGGCTATTCATTGCTGGCGTGTAGAAAAATGATTTTTTTTGTATAATAATATTATATCCTTCACTCTTACTACAATTACTTATTGGTTATAGACATTTTTTTATTCTTTCAGATTTTCTACATAGACAATTATATAATCTACAAACAAATACCGTTTTCTTTCTTCTCAATCTTTTCTTTTCTTTTCTTGTCTTATTGCATTACCTCAAGCAATTTTTTTACAAGTTAATTTGTGGTCTCTGATGAAATGATATAGGAAATGATCTTTAATAAAACAAAGTGGGGAGTTTTTACACTAAAATGACCAATATGCTAAGAGTTACTGAATCTTCTTTTATAACTTTATGTAAAACTATTCAAGAAGAAAGGCAAAATAATGCAAAATTGTGAATTACTAAAAGTAGTGATTAACATAGTACCCCAATAATTAAGATGTTAACATAGTAGGCCAACACTTAGTGATTTTCATTAATATTGATGATTTTAACTGAGATCCTATATGATTTTATCACTAAACATAGTGATCTCAAATAGCTAAATGAAACCAAAAGGGGGAAATAGGCTTGACTCAATCTCCTCCTCACCTAACTCCACCATAAAATAAAGCCTGAAAATGAGGCAGTTACCACCTCTCTACCCTCCCCTGATATGTCCTGCAACTGATTTCTGAAGAGATTACACTTCCCTTTCCTGTCTTCAATACTCATCACAACATTTGTTTACAGTTTGAAATTACCAGTATTGCTGTTCAACCCAGGAGAGGAGGAAGAGGAAGTGTGGCACTGCATCTGGAAATGAAGTTGTCAGAGATGAGTGTCCTAGAAGAAATGTATTTACAAGTTCTAGGTTTTTGCTCTTTTTGCAGAAAATGATGGCAAACATTATGTGTTACAGAGAAACAAGTCCTCCCTGGTAGCATACTGATACTATGAAGCAGTAGGAATAATTTTTCCTATAAAGTAGAGCCATACATGTGTATTTCTGTTATATTTAAAAAAAAAAAAAAACCCTAGCAAGGGACCTATCTGAAAAGATTCTAACAGCCCCCAAAGTAAGAACAAGAAAGACTGGGGTAAATGTATATTCCCTGTGCATTGGCAACAGCATGCCTAGTAACTCTACATTTCTGAAAAATAATAAATAGAGGAGGGGCAGATGGGAGGAAAGCCAACAAGTAGTTCATATGGTAATTAATTCTTGAAGCATTGTGATGAATTCACTAAACTTGTTACCTTCACAGATTACCCCCATCCTCTTCCCTTTTGATGAGGAAAAAGCAAAAAGGAATTATGAATGGCAGCTTGGTGATCATGAACTTCTGATGAAAGTTGTCATATCAATACGAATTACTTTTAGGAAGATAAAAGTTGAAGTTCAGCCAAAGGTTGCCCCTTTATTTGGATGTCCTCATTTGTATGATGCTTAACCTTTGATTACTCCCAGGAGACACATTTCCACAGTATGTTATCCCACAAGCTCAGAATCTTTCAGGATGATTGTCTGTAGATATGGCTGCATTAACTCAGAAAGAACTCTACTCGCAGGTATTCAAAATTAAGTTCTATTACGTAGATAACTAGTAAGCTAAATGTATAAAAGCCCATTATTCAAATAATATCAATATTCTCAACTAAGTACCCTTTTCTGCACTAAAGGCAACCTTGATAAAAGCATTTCTTTTTTTCTTACTAAGACAAATCATTTAGAAGTGAGGAAATTTTAGATATGATTCTCTGACATTAGATGCTGTACATTATGCTAGCTTTCTGAGAAATACATTGCTTTATTACTACCAGGTATACACAGAACATGTTCTAAAACAACTTTTAACATTTGGTATGTATATTATACCTAAATAGAGCAAGCATGTGAATTCATTCTTAGCCAAATGAGGAAGCTCTCATAACCTTAATAAGCTCATTCCAGATGCAATTTTAGAAAAATATATGACCCTTCTCAAAATCCTATGTCTGCATTTAATTTTGTAAGGTGAGAAGGTCAAGAAAATCTAGGCCAGATATAATAATTGCTGATGTAGTTGCATTTTGTATTAAATGATATCACTGCTATTCAGTTTTCTTGTCACCACTTTCCACCTTCATCACATATATCTGTTCCCTCCCATGGTCTCTTTTACTTTGCACTGAAGTTTCCCCCTCAGATTCTCTGCATGTATCTACATATTTTTGTTTTGTTTTTTCTTATTTGTTTTCTTCACTGTTTCCAATGTATACATATGAATATGGCAAAGCATATATATTTTTGTGTTGAGATATGTATGATTTCATCTACAAATCTACCTCTTTTAAAAAATATATTCATCTTGGTACTTGGCTATAGAATATAGTATATAAATATTAGGTTTTATAGAGGTGCGTGGGAATCATAAAAATTATAGTTTTTCTCTGAATCCATGAGGTATTTAAAATGTATGATACAATGGAAGAAATCAACTTGAAATTTTCTCCTTCCCCATTGCCCTCTTCTTTTAACCTTTTTATATTGTGATAGATGTAAATTCACATGCTAATGATATACTGTTGTATACATATATTATATACAACATAATGTATTATATAGTACATAAATAATTATAATATAGTCAATATAACATGAGTATATAAAATATTATATAATTATTTATATATGTGTACATATATATATCCAGAGTACTAGAAATTTTAAAATCATAGTCTCTACTATAAAAAAATTATGGGTAAAATGGTACAGCTTTTTGGGTAGATTTTGACGGTATTTTTTAATGTAAGTATTCCACTTCAAATTTTACTTTACAAAAATACATATATATGTACTCAGATTGAATGTTGTACAAAGGTGTTCATTTCCAAATAGCTTATATTAGTAAAACAATGAACCAAATAAGTATATAAAGAAGAATGATTAAGTAGATTATGGTATATCTATTGCACTTAATACAATGCATCAATCACAAAGAAGATAGTATGGTCTGATATTTGCCAATCTTCTAGACATATTGGTGAGCAGAAAGAATCAAATTGTAGAGTGATAAAATCTCAATTATGAGAAAAATAACTTATACATGTATGTGTAAATACATGCAGACACAAATATTTATTTAAGTTCCATGAAAAGGACATATCCCATATTGTTAATAGCAGTTTCCTTGTGGGAAGGGAAGTGAAAAATGGGGCTAGGAAGAGAAGGGTATTTGGTAAAAAGGTAATAGAAGTTTTTTATTTTTAGCTCAAACACTTCATTTATTTTAATTTTATGCAATATTTATTTTCATTACTTTTTAAATCTAAAGCACGTATTTTGTTGCCAAAATTTTAAATCTGATGAATAGTCTTATTACTGTCATGTTTTATGAATTATATTCTGACCTGTTATCAGCAAGCTAATTCTTGCACTGAAGTTTCACTAAATAAAAAAAGTTTTCCAAACTGTGATTTAGTTAAACAATTCCTAGAGCACTTAATATTCATTTTGTTACCATCACCACATCTTGAAATTACAATGGATATAATGCTTAATGTTATTTTATAGTTTGAGACAAGATGTTGTTAATATGTCATTAATATCCAATTATCATTATCTCCACAATTACAAATTACTCCTTTGCTTGACTCAAAAAGTGTTTTTCACTTCTTATACAAATTACAATTGTTAGGATTTTAATGAATTCCTTTATCTGTCTTTACCTACTAACTTTAAATTGTCTCTGGTATTTGATATTTAATTATTGTGGTTTCTCCTTACTATATATAGCTCATTTGCCAAAGTTAAAAAAAAAAAAAAAAAGAGCGAGGATGGGGATGACTAAGCAGTATCTAGAACAGAAATTGCCAGTCATTTCCTATATGGAAACTATCTTTGATTTTTTAATTTTTATGACAAGTACCCAAATTCTACCTGCAAAGGTAAGAGCATTAGGGATATGCGGAGAAGGGTAGTTTTCTTTCCTCTCAGATTGCCTTCTTAGTGAGACGAGTGAATTAGATAAAATCTGACCAAATGCTACAGAAGCCAGACTGTTAATTCTTGGCTTGCACAGCTGGAAAATGAACTAGAAGTGTTGAGAACATTTTGGAAACTTTTGAAGTAGATGAGTTAAAAAAAACTAGGCCTTACATTCAACAGATTAGAAACCCCTTGCAAGCAGGGCTTTGGTTTATATTTATATATCCAACACTTGGTATTGTATCAGGCATTTGATAAAGTATACTTTAAGTGCATGAAACACCATCTATTTAAATGCATGCCAATATAAATGAATGAATAAATAAATAAATGAATGAATGAACATATAAGAACCTCTCAAGATAAGTGAGTTAGTTGTTACTATATTAATTGTGCAATTTTGTCAATGGCAAAAGGGCCTGAGAAAAAGGATGCAGTACCCTGAAGAGGGTTCACCAATATTTTCCCGATGAGAACCATAATTGATATTCTAAATATCTTATGAAAGATCTCTTGGTCATATATATTTTGAAGGCACTAGAACATTTTTGTCTTAGTGGGAAAAAGTTTGCAATCAAACAACATATTTTCCTTCCTGAAATATAGTCATCTGGAGTCATGAATGTTTTATCAGACTAAGAGTATTCATTATCTTTTAACTGCTAATAAGCTGGGTCAACCCAACACTAATCTCTTGCTAAAATTCTCAACAATAACATAGACCTAACATCTAGGAAGGATTTATAAATCATACTCCTCTCAAAAGTCCCTGATTGTTTCTACATGCATATTTGTGCTTTTTAATTCATAATTCATTCCTTTCTCCCTACCTCTCCTACTGTACAGCCTCTGTCTATTTAAATAGAAGGAGCTTTCATCTAAGTTAGAGCCAAGCCCTGAGAATCAGAGGAAGTCAAATCTCCCGAAGTTCAAAATCAATTTGGTTGCTATTAACAGCCTTGCTCCTGTAAGTTTCAGCACTCGGAGTTGAAGCTACAAGCTTTTATTTTTTCTTTTTTATCTGCAGATGCTTATTTTGTGTCTGAGTGTGGTGAGGGTCCCCAAGAAATGACCCAGAATCAAGTGCTGGGGAGGCACTGAACTTTTATAGCCTGAGACTAAACACAAACTTGAAAGTAAATTTCATCATTAAAGCTAGAAGAAATGACAATAGGATTCCTGCTTCTTTTAAGAGCCAACACTAGAACACCCACTGGTCATGAACACCAGGTATTGAAGATTTTTTTCCTTTTAACAAAGGTCATCTTCTTTATCCAGCTGCCTTTTTGTGTGCTAAGACAAAAATTGACTCAGCTCACACAGGATTTATGTTTCTCTTGAATAATAGACTTTAATGTATGCAACAGAAGTCTCACTTGCCATTTCTGAAACAAATTACTGTTTGTGATTTTGAAGCTGTTCTGATTTCACCCATAATAAGTATGTTTTGCAGTTTATGGAGCATTTCACCAAGAGTTTGACAGTTTATTTTCGTAGGGGGCAAGACTCAGGTGTATTATATCCATAAAGTAGCTCTTGTTATGTACATATTAGATCAATGTAAACTGAGGTAGAGGGAATTTGACTTCCATTCTGAGCATTACATAATAGTGACAGAAAATCTGAAAATAAAACTTCCAGTTTGTTCACTTTAGTCAATAATAACGAGTGAATGGTTGGGAAACAAAAGCTATAAGGAAAGAGTAATAGAACCAATAGAAATGCAATTATTTGGTTAAGAACATATGCCATGCTCTGCTTTACTTGCTGATAGTCACACAGGATTCCATTTATACTAAAGTCTTAACTACTGTTTAAATGATGAGATAAATGGCAAAATTATAAAGAAAATATTATTATAACATAGTGATAGGAAATTATCCATCCAATTTCACTTCAGTTTGCATGAAACATGAATTAACCTCTGTAAGATTCTTAAATTGTGAGTCGTTATTTCCATTGTTTCCTTCAAATTCTAGGAGGTAGACTTTCTTAATTAGAAACAGCTTCTTTACACCCTCAACAAAGACATGAAGATCGTGTGTTGTGGTTCGACCCTAATAATTAGTCTGTGCATTATTGATGGGAGTGTGAGTCCGGAATAACCCTTCAGAAGTAATTTTACAGTGACAACAATAGTAAAACAACAATGTAATTCTTTCTACCAGGTACCAAGAAACTTGCTAAGCATTACCTTTATTGCCACATATAATCCTCAAAATTGCCATATTCTTAGATTATATCATTTTTATATTTTACATATGAGGAGACTAAGACTTGCTGGGGTTACTTGGTTATCCCAAATCACACAACTAGCAGGTGGCAGAAGAGGAATGTGGACTCACATGAAGCTGACTTCAGCATTTGTGCTTTTTTTTTTTTTTAAGAGAGAGAGGGAGGAAGGAAGAAGAGAGGGAAGGAGGAGCTTTTATTTATTTATTTATTTGCTTATTTTCAGTTTCTCCCTTTGGCCCTGGGTCTTCAATCCAGGTCCCTGGACTTTACATTGTCTCAGCTATCTGAGACACAAGGGCCTGTCCAGCATTTGTACTTTTAATCTCAATCATCTAAATCAAGATTTAAGCACCTCACATCTTTTGATTCAGTACTTCAGTTCTGGAACTCAATTCTAATTAGATAAATTCTTGCACCCGTGATAGGATAAAATTTTTTAATAATTGAGGTTCTTACATTTTTCTCCCAATATAAAGAAAATTCTGTCATTCTCAACTTAGTGTCTGACCCCAACTTCTGAGATGAGTCTGTCTTGGCCAGGATGCTAGGATGATGCAGTATTTGAGCTAAGTCAAGAATTGTAAGTTGGCAGGAAAGTGGAGAGGAAGAGAAGGACTGGCAGAAGCTAAAGGTTACATGACTTACAAAGGCCAATTTGAGGAGCAGCAACATCAATTAGATGTGTGTGAAAAACGCAAATTTTCAGGTCCATACCAAAGTACAGAATCAGAATATCTCAGAGTAGGGCTCAGAAATTAGCATTTAATAAGCCTGTGCATGTTTATGTGTGCAAAGCACTGCTTTAAAGACATGCAAAGAATGAACAGCTTTCAAATGATTTTTTACTGTTAGGATTGACTGCTCTAAATATACACAGATCTGGAGCAAACTGTGAGTCACAAATACAATAGGGTTATATACTTAATTGTTTCTATTGCTTTATCACATCATCAGTTAAAACAAAAAATATCCAGCAATATACAAATGATTAGGTAGCTAATACTATATCAACTCAATAAAATAGAATGCAATCATCAAATGTCTTCATTATCTTTTAATGGGAAAAAAAGCAGAGCACAAAATTACAGATACAATACATTTATGTTATAGAAACTCAGCAGGAAATAAAAATAAAGACCTCTGGTAAATATATCAAAATATTAACTACAATTAATTTTAGATAGTTACTATAAAAGTTATCTTCTCCTTTTCCATTTCTTTCTGTATTTCTGAGTTTCTTACATTTCCTGTAATGAGTATACACTAATTTCATAAAGAAAAACATGTGATAAACTTTGTTTATATAATAAAGAGCCGCACTTACACTCCTTAGAAAAAATACTTCTTCCTTGTTGACTGAAATGGGGACTCAAAGGCTCAAATTAAGTTTATACAAAAGCTTCAGATTGAAGAGGGTTGTCAGGTGTGCCCCAGGACATGTTGAGATGCTGGTTTTAGCCTATTACCACCTCCTCTTCAAATTTACTAATAATCATAAAGTCATATTGTATCCATTAGGATTAGATTCAGCTGCACACACAGAAAACCCCAAACAGTAGTGATTTAAATAAATTAGTTTATTGCTCTCTAATATAAGAGAAATGGAAAGGCACATAATTTCTAAATTGCTCACTCAGAAATTCTACGAAGCAATTATGCTTACATATTGCTGGCCAGAATTATAGTCTTTTAGCTAAACATACTGTCTTCTCAAAAACTTGAGCTTCTGTTATTAAGAGAGAAAAGGAGACTAGACACTGAGCAGCATCTAGCCGGCTCCAAAAAATGTATCTATTGACGACTCTAAAGAAATTATAAAGAAATAACAGCCAAGGTGTACTTTCTGCCTTGGTACTATGTAGTGAGGGAAGAACAGAGATATAATGGAGACCACTGTGATGAACAGTAAAATCTAGGTCAAAATTAAATTAAAATTTTTGTAAATTAATTTAATTGAACAAATAATTATTTGATGCTAGTTTGATAATTCTAGATGTACAGAAATATTTTTATATGTAAAAATTTAGCTCTAACATGGAGGAAGACTATAATAGGGGGGAAATGTTTCATTCCATGTCATCTTCCTTACACAAAAATCAAACAATTCATCTTGCATTAGTTAGGGTCAGACTGACTCAATTCCAAGGTCTGATCTGCATCTTACTTACTGTATGTTTAAGGCAGGAAATGACCATGGGCAGAGAAAGACTCCATAGATGGAAAAGGCCATATTTTTCCTAAGTGCATACAATCCTGATGGCTACATGCAAACCACCTAAATAGTCTACAAAACTTGTGTCTCTGAGATACTTTTGGAATTTTTTTAATATTTCCCAGAAAACTCTCTGGGACGTCCTAAGGGTCATGACCTCAATTCTGAGTCAGACAACATTGGTCATTATTCTAAATAGAATCCTGGTAGTCTATCTGTCACCTAGTTAAATGTTTAATTATAATGATTAAACTACAAAGAAAAAAGTCTACATGGATATGACAGTAAGTGACAGTTTTTGAAAAGATACTGCCTCCCAGCTAAAACCCAATATAAAGGCTAGTACTCCAGAGAATTTTCTTCTTAAAAAATGGAATAAATTAATTCAAAGAAAACTATCACTCCAGACATCAATTAAATTTTCACAAAACTAGAAGAGATAGCCTGCTGAAAAAAGATATTTTGAATTTTCTAGTAGATTGGAAACTTGTGCTTTTTGTAGTTTCGAGGGAACAAAATGAGTAGCAATTGGAACATGCATGGACATGCTACCAGTAGCCTTAAATTATGTAAAATTCATCAACATGTGAATTCTAGGAATTTTAGCTTCCCTGATATATGATATAAAATTATTTCAAAAAACAAAGAATCAGAAAATAGGCAAGTGGTATAATAAAAAAGCATATTTAGTTGGTACAATCTTCTGCACATGCCATGCTGTTTTCTTAGGCAATTCCTTAATGATTTTTCCAATTGTATTGAATATGACTCCAACAAAACAATTTTTACAATTATTCTTGGCAGATCATTCCAGAGTGGAAAATGTATCTGATATTAAAGTGAGAGTTTCTGTACCACATATACAAATGAACTCACAATGGATTATAGAACTAAGCATAACATCTAAAATTTAAAAACTGCTCCAGGAAATACAGATGCAAACATTTGTGACCTTGGATTATGGAAATATTTCGTACTTATAAGACCAAAAACACAATCTATAAAAAAAAAAGGAAATTGATATATTGAACCTAATCAAAATTTAAAGCATCTGCTCTTGGAATATTGTTAATAAAGTGAAATACAAGACAGAGACTGGGAAAAATATTTCAAATCGCATATCTGATAAAGAATTTCTAAGTAGGCTATATAAAGAATTGATGAGAATGGAAATCCCATATGATCCTTCTGGATATTTGCCCAAAACACACAAGACTAGTTTGAAGAGATATGTGCACTGCCATGTTTACTGCAGCATTACTTATAATAGGTAGTAATTAGAAACTACCTAAGTACCCATCATCAGATAAACAGATAAAGATGCAGTATATATGCATGATGGAATAGTTACACAGCCCTTAAAAAGATGAAAACCTGTCATTTGCTAAACATGGATGAAACTAAAGAGGATTATACTAAGTGAAATAAGTCAGAAGGAAAAAGACAAATACTGGATGATCTCCCTTATATGTGGAATGTAAAGATACAAAGCAAAAAGCCAGACAAAACAAAAATCAACCTTTGGACAATGACAATAGAAGAGAGGTTACCAGCAGGAAAGAGGCTGGGGGATGGGAGCAAGTGGTAGTAGGTGTCCAGTGGACAGCAGTGGAGGATTTTTGGTGATTTAGTGGTAGGCGTGGTATGTTGTCATATGTTTGATGAATGGTGAGCCTGCACATATGGATTTATGTTATTTTGTTAATCAAAGTTATCTCAAAAAATGTTTAAAAAAGAAAAAAGAATTGACATATCAATAAAGAAACAATAACAAATTATATGGACAAAAGATTAAGACATACATATCACCAAAGAAGATATATAGAAGGCGAATAAGCAAAAGAAGATGCTAATATCATCATTTTATAGAAAAATACAAATTAAAATCAGGAGATATAATTTTACACCATTGCAATAACTAAAATAGAAAATACTAACAATGCCAAGTATTGGCAATGACACTGAAGAATTTTAATTTTCATGTTATGCTGATGAAGAAGGGAAATAGTACAATTCCTTTGGAAAGCAGTTAGGTAGTGTCTTAAAAAGTTAGCCCAAGAGAAATAAAAGTATATATACCCTTGTACACAAATTTTCATAAGAACTTTATTTATAATACTTGAAATCTGGAAACAACCCAAAAGTTCAATAAACAAACTGTCTTATATCCATCCTATGAAATACTTTACAGCAAGTAAAAAGAATGCATAGAAAGATCAGCAGATGCATACTACTACATGAATAACATTCAAAAACATTATACTGAGTAAACGAAACCTGAAGAAAAGAGAATACATAGTATATGACTGCATTTATAAAAAAATTATAGAAGACAAGCAAAGATATAGTGACAGAAGACAGAAAATAGTTGTCTGAAAAGGGAATAAGGATGGGATGGGGCAGTAGGGAGAGATTACAATGTGACGAGGAAATTTGAGGGATGATAGATATGTTCATTATCTTGATAATGGTGATGGTTTCATTCATAAGTGCAAACACATGTCTGAAGGCATCAAGTCATAAAATTTAAATATACACAATCTATTCTCTACAGTCATGACAATAGTTGTTTTTAGTAGAGGGTTTCCTCTATTGATCAACCATGATATCATTTTAATATTAAATATCTGTTAACATTCAATCTTTTTGTATATTATAACTTTTCACTACCAAGTTAAACCATGTTCAACTTGTTACAGGAATTCTCATTTAAAAAAAATTCCCTCCTATTAGCTCTACAGACTTAAAAGAAATTTGCAGGAGGCTACGAGGATAAATAAGATTATTCTTATAAACTGTAAAGTGCTATACGAATGAGAGCTTATATTATAATTACTATATTTAATGATTATTTGCATAATTATCATTGTCAATCCTTTTAAAGAGCTACAGATTTTCTGCAATCAATAGCAACAATGCATTAAGTTCAAGGCTCGTGGAACTATGCTTTATTTATTTTTCCATTTTTTTCCCCATGTCTCATGATATTTGATATAATTTTCAATACATACAGAAATATGATAAATACTTGAGTGATTAATTTGTTCTCCTCTCACTATATATAAGGGAAAACACCAAAGAAAGAGTTCTAGTACATTTTTGTCTAGGATTGTATTGAAATTTGGGGTGTGGTTGAAAGAATACCAGAATGAGAGTCTAAAAGTCTGAATTATTTTGCTGAGAACAGACTTGATATCATATAACAAAAGCTTGCCTTGGGCTCTCTGGATTTCAAATTCTTCACCTAAAAATATATTTAAGACCCCCAAATGCATATGTTCTCAGTAATGAGAAACTATTTCTCCATTTCTTCCCTAATAAAAAAATGGTAGAGTTTTATGATGAACATTTTTCCATCTTTAGTTCTGAAAAATTAGATGTTCATAGGGAGGGAACTAGAAGAAGTAAACCAAAAAGATAAGAAAATGAATTTATGAAATATTTTTACACCTGATAGTTTTTACAAATTCAAATCTAGGCCTTCCCCACCCCACCCCATAGTTCATGCAGCTAAGGTGTAGGCTCTGAAAGCAATGGACTAGGGTTCAAGATCAGAGGCCAAGGTAGGAAAAAAATCAAATATCTATGACAGGGAAAATAATAAAAGTCTCATTATTCCTTTTGTTGTTCAGTTGATTACTTTAAAAAATAATCTTTGAGCCCTATGGGGAGATGAGCATCCTATACTTCTCAGTGCATAGACTCTCCACAGAACTGACTGAGAAAACCATTTATATAACAGCACTACTGTGTGATGGAGAGAGGGATCCATTTCATTTCATTCTTTCTAGGATCAGGTCTCATAGCTCTCTCCCTAAATATCTGCAATTGAAATTCTTCTTTTTAGAAGATTCTATTTTCTGCTAAGATTAATCACAACAAGGAGTCATGGGCAAGGAAAAAAAATAATACTGATGATCTTAAAAGTCTTAAGCACCTCGGACTTGCTGATGGACACAGCTGTACAGACGTAGGGGCCTCCTGACGTTTCCACTTATTAAATGAAACACTTCTAGCTTTCAGTTTGAGAAATATTTACTAAATACCAAATACAGGCTAAAATCTGAGAGTACAGAAATTAATGGCATAGTCCCTGCCCCAAAGCAGCTTATAGACGACATCAGAGACATGAGTGAATGTAACTCTACAGAACTCTGATATCAGGTGGTTCAGTCTCAGAGCAGTTACAGAAGCGATGTCAGAAAACCAAAATAATACTTTTAAATCATGTCAATGGTGTCTCTCAAACTCTAAGAAATGAAGTAAAGCTTTCTTTTAAAAATCCCTTTCCCCTGAAACTTATGTAGTATTTTAACTATATAATGAAAAGACTAATTTATTCTATTTTTAAATTTTTATTGGAAGAACATTGCGTCACATTACATAGGTTCAAGCAGTGCATCACTGTAAATCTGCATCTGTACACATTAAGTTCCCTGCCAAGAGCTCAGTTCTATCCTTCACCACATAATTGATGTCTTTTACCCAATTTTTGTACTCTCCTTTCCCTCTGGTAGCCACAAACAGGACTCTGTAGACTGAATAAGTCTATATTTGATTGATTTTATTGATATGTTTTCTCTATATACCACATGTGAGTGAAATCATATGATGCATTTTCTTTTTTTAAAGAAAGTTGTAGGCAGGAATGAAGGTGAGTAGAGGCAGGCAGCCAGAGAGAGGAGGTGGAAGTATTTGATTTAGTTGTTCTTACTGGCTGCTCCTGCAGACCCTTGGACACAAACCTGGGTCCTTGGAATGTGTGTGGACTGAGCTCAGGCAGTACTGCACTAGGGCACACCACAAGGTAATTTTTAAAGAGAAAAAACTAATTAAAATCATTTTCTCATCCATTTTGCTCCTGACTTTCTTCCAAACTTGCCAGATATACCTTTTTTCCTCCCCATCCACTCCTTAAACCCCATGAAATTTTTGCTTCAAAACATCCTTACCTTTTGATTCTGCACTAAAGCTGCCTGAAAAAATCTCCTCAGCAGCCAAGAATAGAGAAACAGCTGAAATTATTTTCATGCTAATTTTTCCCTAACACAAAGTTATAATGAAATAATGCGAAAGGTCTCTTGTAATAGGATTATGCACCAGGATGAGTACTAGTTCAAAGGAAGTACAAGGAAGACTTCACCAAGAACATCTTGACACTTAGGGGTCTTAAGATTATCAGACAGGAAAGGAGAGACAATAGATTAAGGAGAAGGACAAAATTATATCTATCTATGGTCCTGGATAAATTAGGAAGATCAATATAAATCCTTAAAGGTAATGACTTTCTTCCATAATAAACTTTACTTCTGGATTAAGGATATGGAAGAAAAGCAAAGGATACAGAATGGGACATTTCCTTTGGAACAGCTAATATTTTGTGCATTATATACAAAACGACAACATAAAGATGTTTTGGACATAATAATATTAAAGAGAAAAGCAGCAACAAATGAAAATCTTTTTAACTCCAATATGGTATATTAATTTGTGTGATTCTGAATTTAATTCTAACCCACATGACATAACTGGCAAGGAAATCAAATGTGGTGGTATTGAGAGACTTCAGTTATCAAGGGAACTGCTAGGAAAATTGTTCTGCAAAAAGTGAAAATCTGATCATTTCTTGTGTCATTTAACAGTAAGAGGAGTTAGTTAACAAAGGGAGCTGCAACTCTGAAATTAATTCCGAATACAAGGGAAAGAAATTTGACCAGGTGAGTATCACAGGGAATTTTTGAGAAAAATAATGTCATTTTAGAATTCATAATAACCAAAAACAGTAGTGATATATATGTATATAATTTATATGCTCCATTTGAATGATTTTATTAAACCATAAATATATACCAAGCACCTACTGTGTGCTGTACTTGCTCATTCACCCCATGTATGTGTGTGTATGTAAACATTCATTATCCTTAAAGACTTCGAAAAAAGTGAAAGAAATACCAGAACTTCTCGTACCCTGTGTATTACATGAATGATAATAGCTCATATTTGCCTGGATCCGGCCTCTAAGTTTCTTGCAAGAGATTTTAGATTCTTCAAATGGTTCCCCAAAACACACACACACACTTTTTTTTGGGGGGGGGTACACAAAAATAGTATAATTCTAGGAATTCAGAGAACTGTAAAAGAGGGTTTTGGTTTTTCCCACCTAAGAACATCTCCTCCCTGAAACTACAAAGACAGTGGCCACCCTACATCATACTTAGAGTCACTCTTCCTTTCCTAAAGAGACTTCTCATCAGGGTGCTGTCACTGAGCCAACACATGGGATACCTGTCTGTCTCCTTACAAGCATGTTCTCTGATACAAGTCTCTTCATCTCTCACCAGACAGAAATCTCACAGGTTTGAATAGAGGATACTAGTTTACAAGAATTGTTCTAGCTGTAGCTCAAGATAGGGGTCCCTCACACATAATTCTATTTCCATGGCTCAAGTTGTTGGACATGTTTTCAAATATGAAAATCTCAAATCTAACCTAAAATGATCTCAACATATGACAAAAAGGAGTGTATTGGGTTCACATTTGGAGAGAATGCATGCAAAAAAAAGAGCACAAAACCTAAAATGAAAGCAAAAAAGAGAAATAAAGCTAGAGAATTTCATAAAGACTCAGCTTCAGCATTAGTGTATGTAAAATAGCCAAATACCAAAAGGAAAAACACTTTTTTAAAAAAAGGAAAGTTTAGGTAGAAATGAAAGCAAGTAGACAGGCAGGTAGGAGAAGAGAGGAAGAAGAGGCAGTTATTTTTATTTAGTTTTACATCTTGGTTGTTCTTCCCATCCTGGATGCTAACTTGGGTCCTTGGGATGGATATGTAGTCTGCACTCTGGCCAGAGGCTGTTGACCAAACCACTACTCCATCAGGGCATGCCAGGAAAAACACCTCTAAAGCTATATTTGAGTGAAAAAAGAGCAAGGTAAATAAAACAAGATCATGTTTGATTTTCATCTTAGTGTGCTAACAGATTACAGCAAGAAAAAACTACTCAGCTCCTAATTTGCTTCTATTTCCTCTATCAAGGAAAATGATCTTTAAACTGAAAAGAGCAGAACAAACATAGTTAAGAGGAAAATAATGCCCAAATTAGGTGAAGAGATGATGAGGAGCGCCTAGCTGTTTTGAATAATTTCAAGTCCCCAGATTCAGGAAAAGAGTTCCCAGGGAACTGAGGGGATTTACAGGTGCAATCTCAGAAACACAGCCAACAGTTGAGTGTTTATGGAGAAGAGATGTGATGGCAGAATTGGAAAGAGGCAAACATTCTGATTTTCTACAAGTGGAAAATGGTATAGTGCACACACACGAGAATGCTGTGTTCATCAATAATCCCTATAAAAGAGAGAATTTCACAAAAAAAGTACATTTGAAAGTCCATACGACTATAGCAATCTGTGGCAATTAATATGGGTTTGTTAAAGCCCAAGTATACCAAGACGCCTCTTGGTTCTTTTATGAATAAGATGAGGAAAGGGAATTGGATTAATAATAATCTAAAGGAGTAAAGTAAAAGATGGGGTGGAGGAGTAACAAAGCAGAAAATCAAATCAGAGAAAAATGTCTTTGAGATAAGATCAGAAAGATGAATAAGCATTAAGCAGTGGAAGTGGGGGAGGATATGAGGATATTCCAAGCAGTGGAAATCAAAATTCATAAAAGATTTGGTTTTAAAAAATGCAGGTAGTTCTGGTAATTGTATGAAAAGACACCTGTATGGGAGTGATGACAGGAAATGAGGATGGGTTGTATTCGAAAACAAGGAATTTAAATTATTTTTCCTGAAAGTTATATGACATCTTTAAGCATTAAAAACTGAGCAATGACATGATTAGATTTTGATTTTAGAAAGACCCTTTGGGCAACAGCGAGGTCAGGCTGGAGTATTAGGACTGGTTAGGAGGTACCGCAGATTCTTGTATCTGTGGCAGTTAGGCTCTATTTGATGATTCCAAATACTGAGCTAGTGACCAATGAGTCAATGCCTCCAGGGTGGGCACTGGGGTTTGGGGGAGTATAGGGTTAGGTTCCTGTGAGCTTCTGGTCACATTTTATCAACTCATCAATGCACAGCCTTGTTTTATGTGTTTATGGCTAAAGATAACTTCTTATACATACATATACACATTTACATTCATGCACATATATCTTATAAACATGGAACAAAATGCAGTGTTTCTAGTTGGGGTAGCATCTTCCTGACCCTAGGTAATGTGACAACTAATTTCTCTAGCTTTCAGCCTCGCAATATCTCTATGCAATACAATGTTCTTTTCAGTCAGACATCATCTCAGAATCCACATATTTGACCACTTTTCCATCTTTTCATAGCTTCATCATATACTTAGAGATGCTGCCGAAGCACTTTCTGCAGTACCTCATACAGATCAACAGATTTCCTTTTTCCTTTTCCTGATTTCATCCTGCTCTTTATTCGGTAACATTGAAAACAATTTCAGTTATTTGAAATTGCACCCACAGCTATTAGAACTTGTGTCCAAGCAATGTTTATCAAACACATGCATTTTCTTGTAGACACATCACAGCCTTCTTGTGTTGTGCTTAGGAAAGTAGGCCACACCTTAGCACTATGCTTGATTGTCTTTCAAAAAAAAAAGCAAAATCACCTCCTCCCCCAAAAAGCATAAAATGAAAAAAAAAAAAAAATGTAGCACTACATGGGTACCAAAAGGACAGTTATTTACAGTATGAAAGCCCAAGCAAGAAAGCAGCACATTTCGCTTGAACTTGGCTGGGAAGGTTCATAAGGTGACTCACCACTCTGAGCATGTCCAAGAAAGTCTGTGAAAACCTGCAGATACTGTTCTTGGGGGTGAGAAAAAAATTTTAGAAGCAAGAATTTTCAAATACAGAATCTACAAATAATAGGGTCAACTGTACTTAATGGCAGTCAGAATTACAGCTGACGAATGCCTGAATGAAAGGGGAAGCAATGGGGATAAGAGAAGGGGATAGGTTCATTCAAAATATTAAGTTTCAGCTAAGAGCCTAGAATATGTTGGAACCTCTCAAGCCTGAGGTATGTAAATGATGAGGGAGAACTGAAGGGAAAGGGGATATTCTTTAGTAAAAGGCTGATATTAAGGAGGTATAGGGAACACTTTCAGAAGGGCTAGTGATGTCTTTGAGTTTGCTCTTTATGATGTTCAGTCCAGCAGGCACTGTGGGAGGGCTAGAGGACAGGAAAGAAGTCAAGGTCTGTGTTGGCTTAGACAAGTATAAAACCATGTAGAAAAAATGACCAAACAAAGGGTCAATGACCAGAGATATATACATGTTGGTGATCAATTTCAAAAACAAGTTTCTGAGGCATAGCAAATGTATTACCAAAAATCTGTGAAGGATGAGCACTGAACTAATTGAGTAGAAATAGTTTAAGGGTTTATAATTGATGGGATATTTACATAGAGGGAAGAACGATGAGGGAAGAAAATATGAATATGTTGTCTCTAGATCTTTATATTGAGTAGATGACTGCCCCACTCACCCAGAAGAGGAACAAAAGAAAAAAGGATTCAGGAGGAAAAGAAGATGAATTCTGTTTGGAACACATTTAGTTTAAGTTGCCTATGGGACATCCAAGTAAAGATGTTCAGTAGTGAGTTGAAAATATAGAGTTGGGTCGCTCTGAGTGCTCTGGGTTTCATATGGAGAGCTGGTAACTGGTAGCTGAAGTCAGAGGATTATATGAGGACACTACAGGGCTTATGTACTGAAGGAAAAAATCAGTTGACCAAGAGGATCTGGGGAAATAAAGGCATTTAAAGAACAAGTTGAGGAAGAGAAACTGATAAAGGAGGCCTAATTAGAAATAGCCATAGATCTGAGAGGGCAAAAAAAAAAAGGATCACAGAATCTGGGGTGAATAGAATTCTAAAGAAAAAACTCTGACACAATATTCAATGGTGGAGGGAAGTCATGAAAACAAGAACAGTAATGCTAATAGAAAGGATGTGGTTGGAAATTATAGGTAGATTGATCTTTTTGCTCAATATACAGAATATAAAATATTTCAGGAAGAATTCTTCTACTAGGTAGGAGCTTGTATTAAATAATCTATGTCTACCCACTCAACTCTATGATAATAGATTCTGAATTTAGGAGAAAGAAAGGAGATCAGAAGAGCTAGAATATAAGGCTCGATGGAGAAGATTTCATTGACAGGAGCCATTCAGGATTCAATGTTCTGTCAAGGATTCTTATTCCAGCCCTAATAGTTGTATTGGGATGGTCCCTTGAAACTTGAGTGCAATGCCAGCCAAAAATAAATGAAGTCAAGACACTAGATCTTCCTTGGCACAATAAGAAAGGATTAGAAGGTTCAGGGAGGTGAGAATATTGAAATGGAGATGTGATGTTAAGCCCTGGGATCTCACAACCTTACTGTTTCCTTGCAAGGACCAGAAATGCGTGGTTCCATGTGCTGAAAATCAGTTGCAGCAGAGCTCACAATGATTACTGAGTTTGCTCTTCCTTCCTCTTATGCTCCAATCTGCTTATACCTCCCACCTGCTTTCTGAGATTTCATTTGATTATAAAATAAGAGCACATAGACAGTACTTTCTGGGAAGCTCAGATTATAATAGTTCAATTCTAAATGTATCCTCAGAAAAAAATAATCTCTTGTGACATGATGTAACAATAATGAAAATCTCATCTATTATTGACATATTATCCCACTTCTTTATATAATTTTCTCCATAATGTCATCCATGGCACCTAGTTATAATATTATTCTTTAGCTATCATCATCTTACTCCCTCTTGAATTTTCAGAGGAGGTGTTAGAATTCCCATTGGTATTATCTGGCAAATTCAAACTGAGTCTTGGTTTTATTTCTTGACTTTATTACTAACCACCCTAGGATCCTTTGTAGTATTTCACTTTCTTAACTAGTGTTTTCAGCACCTTCCAATTTTGTATTGTCTGAGAACTAAATCAATGTGAGTGTGGTAGAACTCAAACAGCTGTATGTGTTTAACTACAAGGTTGGATGTCCAATTCATGCACTGTTTACGTTGCCATCAGGAGAGTTCTGAAAGGAAAAGCTGCAAAGCTTCCAGCATATTTTATTAATGACCAGCCAGACACCATAACCCACACCAGGGATATGAGGACCTAATTAATTAGGCATAATACTACTTAGCACTTACCGTTTTCAATAAATATTACTACATGAATGAAAGAATCCTCAAAAGACTCCTGTGAAGCAAGAGCTATTAATCCTATTTTACAGCTGGGGAAACAGAAGAAGAAAGGATTTTGGATTTGCCTAAAGCCACAAAAGAGATGTGGCATCAATTCTCAATCTGACTTTCTCAAAACTAGTCCTCTGGACTTTCTTTAGAGCATAGCTTTCTCAAAGGTTAAAGGGCTATTATAAATCAAAGATTTTTGCCCATAAAACTTAAAGTCATGTGTGGGAATAACAAGAGACTATGTGCAAGAATGTACAAGAGAAGTGTCAGGGATTTTATATGAAACTGATGATTTGCCTCCCCACTTCTCTCGAGAGCAAGGATTATATGTTACATACAAATGTGAACAAGTAGCACAGTCTCTGGCACATACTAGGTTATCAATAAATGTTAGTTTATTTGTTCTTTAAAAAAAATACCTATTAAATAGTACAGTGTCACAGGCATTCTCTTAGCCCTCAAGGAGCTTAGAGTCAAGAGAAAAATATGACAAAACTAGAAATAAGTGAAATGTATAGAATCACAGACAGTGTTAAATGCTATGGAGAGGATGGTCTAGAAATAATGGGGTGAGACATGAAAATAGTACGAAGAGTCCTATAGGTAGCAGGACAGCAAGTATGAAAGTGCTATTGGCATGTCCAAGAAATAGCACGGACAGTGAGGTTGGTGTAGGGTGAGAAAGGTAATAGTTAAGGAAGGTAAATTCAAAGAAGTGAAACATTCAGAGTCTTGTGGGCCATTTTAATAACGTTGTCCTTATACTATGCAAACATAAGATGTTGACACATTTTAAGTGGTGCTATTGGAGTTGATGGAAGCAGTCAGATGCTAGATCTATTTTAAAGATGGAGCCAAAAGGATTAGATTTGGTGGATAGAATTTGGGTGCAGGGTGAAGTTACTATTTACTAAGATGAAGGAAACTGTGTATAGAGAAGATTTCAGAAGGGAAATCAAGAATCTGGGTTTGGATGATGAGATGCCTTTGGGTTATCCAAGTAGAGATGTTGAGTAAAAAATGATGTAAACTGGAAAACACGGAATAAAGTAACTCAAAAAGGAGGGAAAAGGATCAACTGTAACAAAAGCAGATGGTAGGATGAAAATGAAAGACTGACAATTGACAATGGGATTTAGAAAACAAAAGGACTTTAGTGATCTTGATAATACAAGTATTGGTTGAGTGAAAGAGTAAGAGACTAGCAGTGTGAAGTGTTTGAATTCTGAGTATCCAGATAATAGCTGTAGGTGTAGATAGATGTAGCTAAATAAACTACAATGAAAATATAGTAAATAGGCTATAAACATCAGTGTGGATGAATTTTGAAGTATTGCTGACCCCTCCCCCCCAAAAAAAGAAGTCAGAAAAATATATAAACTATGACTCCATTTATGTAGAATTCAAATACAGGAAATTGTAAATGCTTATACAAAGATGACTATAAATATACACACATATATTATACTAATAATACTAGTATATTGTAGGATAAAATGAATACTCTAAAATATATAACATATATTAAATATAGTATACATAGTATGATATATTATAAATAGCTATAGTAGAAGTAACCATAAACAAGCAACCACACGACACTGTAAAAACCATTAAAAAAAAGTAAAAAAAAAAAAAAAAAAAAAAAGAAATTCAGGATGGCAAATATATTTGAACAGGAGAGAAAAATACAAGTGAGAACACAAGCAGAGCTTCAAAAGTCCTCACAATGGCCCATTTCTTAAGCTGGAAGAGGGTTAGATAGATATCCATCTATCATTTTATTATAGTTTCTTACATTTTATTAACTACTATGTATAATTCTATATGTGTGAATATGTATAATCTATTACTTCTTTATAAAAATTATATCACAAATAACAAAAACTAAACTGAAGAACCAAGCTAAGAATGTTTCCTGCTTACCATGCTTCTGGACATAGAGCAGGCCCCCAAGAAATATTGAATATTAAAATATGAAGCTCAGAGCATCTTCTTTATTTCTTTTAAAGTTGTATTGAAGCAACAACACATTTAACATCATATACGTGAAAGGTGCATATCACTGTAAGTCAATATCTGTATATCGTACATTAAGTTTATTACTAACAGTTAAATTCTATCCTTCACTTTATAAATGACCCACCCCCCGCCTTAGCTGATTTGCTCACCTCCTTTTCCCTTCCCTGTGGTAATCACTCATTTGCTCCTATAGAATAAAATTTTGTTTTTGTTTGATTTAGTTCATTCTGTATGACATATGTTAACTGTCTTTCTCCTTCTGGCTTAGCTCGCTTAGTATAATTTCCACTAGGTTCATCATGTTGCGAGAACTTCATTTTTGATAGCAGAGTAGTGTTCCACTGTATATACATAGCACATCTTTATTCACTCATCCATCAATGGGCACTTTGGGTGTTTCTATCACTGGCTATTATAAAAAATATTTTAATAAAATGGGAAAGCATATACCTCTTAAAATTAGTGTTTTTCTATTTTTCAGATAAATGCCCAGGAGTAAGATAACTGGAACATGTGGATTTTCTCTTTTTAAGTTACGAGGACTCTCGATACGGCTTTCCACAGTGGTTCCACCAATTTAACCTTCCATCAACACTATATAGAAGTTCCCTGCGCTCTACATCCTCCCTCACCAACACTTCTTATTTCCAATCTTTTGGATAATAGTCATTCTCATAGTGTGATGTGATATCTCATTGCAGTTTTTTAAAATTTGCATTTCCTTACTAATAAGAAATGCTGAACATCATTTTATGTTCCTGTCAGGCATCCTTGGAGAAGTGTTTAACTCAGATCTTCTGCCATTTTTAAATTGGATGTTTTTGTTGTTGCTGTTGAGTTTTAGGAGATTTTTATATATTCTGGATATTAACCCCTTATTGGATGCAGGATGTGCAGCTCCCATTCAGCAGGCTGTCTTTTCATTTTGATAAGGGTTTGATATGTTTGAAAGTTTGCCATCCGTTTCAATTTTTTGAAGCATCTGAAAAGGATTGGTACTAATTGTTCTTGAAAGTTTGGTAGAGTTCACCAATGAAACCATCTGGTCCTGGGCTTTTGTTTACAGGAGGCTTTTTATTACTGTTTCAATTTCCTTTATCAGTCTGTTCAGAATATCTATTCCTGATTTAGACTTGCATGTTGCATGCTTCTAAAAATTTGTCCATTTCATCTGGATTATCCTGTTTGTGGTCATACAGGTGCTCCTAATACTCTTATGCAACTTTGTATTTCTGTAAAAGCTGCTCTAGTTTTTCCTTTTTCATGATTTTATCTGTGTTTTCTTTCTCTTCTTTGTGAGTCTTACTAAAGGCTTGTTTATTTTGTTCATCTTTTCAAGGAACCAAAGCATCAGTTTTCTACCTCAAGCCCTGGAGACTAGTAGGGCCTGCATTCCATTAGGTGAGCATTCGTCCAAGCTTTATTTGATATCATCTCTTCTGTGCATTTCCCTCTATGGACTCTCTCTCCTCTCTAGCCGCTACTTGTTACCAATAGCTCCTGCCACAGACACCACTATGCATTTGGACTCAGACTTTGTGAGTCACAAACTGTTTTTGTCTACAAATTAAATTTAATATATAAACATATTTTGTTTGGTCTAGTGGTATTTACATTTTTTGAGCATAAACTTGAATATCAGATTTCATGCAAAATCCCAACTTCTAGCTTCTCTTGAAAAATGGCTGGATCTGATAACATGAGAGGTCATATTCCTTCTTGCCAGAAACTAGCTGGGTTGCCCACTTCCTGTGACCCTGTGCTCTCCACTATGTTGTCCCCTTACTGTTCTCTGACAAAATGAGTATTCATGACCATTTATCATCTTTCATTGTTCTTTTCATTATTAATAGAAAGGGAAATATTTCTCAAGATACTTAGCAAATAAAAAGTAGGACAGGGGGTTTGGGTGATTTTTCTTTAATTGAAGTTGTTTCACTAATGCAATATGAATGCCTCCTGCCTAGCCTGGTGAGCATTCCTAACTCTCATCTCAGGTCCAAGTCCTTAGTTTATCAGAGGGGATTCTCTTTCCTCTGATGCATAAAATTGTGATAATTCAGTATATTGTTCTCCTCTTCCTGGTATCAAAAGGAGCTAAAGAAATTGCCTAAACTTATTCTGTTAAAAGAGGACTATTTTCAACATCTAAAAATCTTTGGAGGCTGAAGAAGATGAGATTGCCTGGACCTGAAGTGTGCCTGCACTCTCCAAACGAGTTTGGAAATCAGCACCTCAATCTGTTTTCTTTCCCTTTGCCTTGACTTTCCTCTGTTTTCTCCATCCTGTGTTCTCTTCTTGGCAGGAAACTCAAGCCTTAGAAATCTAAGTCTATTCATAAATGCACTTCTTTCAGTTACTATGGCAATGCTGAAGGAATCTGTCATGGCCAAACAGGATCACAAAAGGATCACTTTTATTTTTATTCTCAGTGCTTCCACCAACAAACAAATAAATAAAATGCTACAACTAGCCAGAGTCACATTTGCTTCTTGAGAAAACACACCGAAGGATTGACTCCCTACCTCCATTTCTCACTTAATTTTTTCACCTCCTATTTCATACAGTTTTGTTTTCCCAGACATTTATTAGAAAAGACCTTAGTGAGTAGCATTCTCTGAATCCAGAAGGTTTTTTTCCCTTCCCTTTTCCTCTTATGAATGCAGCAAAGGAGTCAGTTATAAAAATAAGAATCAGAACAGTTTCCCATGATTATGCTGTTAGAATTGACTTATTAAAAACATAGGTTGCAAATTCTCCTCTGTGAGCTATGGATAACTACTTAGCCCAGTGAGCTGCTGTTTTGTCTTTACCCCTTATCTTTGTATTTCATCATTGACAGCTGGAAAGGAAATAATTCAAATGTCCTTATTTAAAGAAAGCAAAAGAAGACAAATGTCCCACCCTATCCTTAGGGCAGGGATGACAAGTTAAGTTGACATCAGATTAGCAGATGAACATTCAGCCACTTTGCCAGCCATTGCTATGGCATGGACTCTGTGCAAAAACAGAACATTTGCTCTTAACAACCTACAGTCTGTCAAATTCCATGGCAGTTTCCAAGGCAATGATACATACTTGGTCTTTTCTTTATGTATTGCACAATGCTTTAGAAATGGCACAACAAAGAAGAGGGAAGCCCTTTGAACCCAGTGGGGGAAGATCCCCTGATTACCAAAAAGAGGTTACTTTGCAGATGGATTTAAATTCTTCCTGTTTCTTGTAGGAGGGCAGCAGCTCTACACCATGTAGGTGAGGCGGTACCACTCATATGTCTCACCTCAATGCACATTTCCAGAGACAAACTATTTGAAATTTTACTGGTTATCAATGGCACTGACGTCCAGAGTTTATGGGTAAAGGAAGAAGGAAACTATCTAACATAAGAAGCAAACATTGGGTATCATAATTGGGTATCATACTGTCATTGATCATGTTGATGTTTTCAGTAACCTCGCATACCAATACAGGGACCATCAACAAAGTAAAGAATGAGGATATTGGATGTGAAGCCTCATCTAGTTGTTTATTACCTATCACCCTGGGGCCTCTTACTTAATCTCTGCACACCTCAGCACTCTTGTCTGGAAAAAGGGTTAATAATAGTACCTACACCATAGAATGATTATTGGAGTTTAGTTGGAAAATGTACTTAGGGCACTTGGTACAATGCATTCTGAACAATCATGGGCTCTAAATAAATATCGGCAATGATTCTTGCTTTCTTATTAAATATTTCAACAGGTTAATGTTTATCCCTTTGCCAAATTTTCCCTGTTTTAATTTATTTTATATTTATATTTTCATATTCATTTACATATATTTTAGCAACTCAGTGGGTTCCCTAAAATATTTGGAGAATAAATGGGAAGAAACTCTTTCTTTTACCATAAATGGTATTTAAAGATGCCTGATATAATTTAAAACAGCCCTTATCTCCTGACTTACTAAGAAAGAATATATTAGGTAGAAAGTATTACACTCATTCAACAGACTAAAAATAATTACGTTAAAGAGGAATGCATAAAAATGTTGATATTCAACATTGTCCCAAATCAGAAACTAATCAGAAACCATTCACTACTGAGGGATTTGACACATTTAAAAAATAGTACCATAGAGAAGATACCAGGAGATACTGTAACATACATTCCTTCATCCTTGATTCTGTTTATTCAACAGATATTTATTGAGTTTTTCTCCTGCCAGATACTGTGAGACTCTGTAGGAGAAAGAAACGTAAGTAAGTCCTGACCCATTTCTCAAGAGCTCACGGAAGTTCAGTGGAGGTGTGCAAACACAGATGGAGTCAAGTCAAAATGACGAGCATGCTCAAGAAGTACAGAAAAGAGCTCTAAGAATCAGTATGTGGAAATGTTAATATGAATTATGCCTTATGATTAAAGTGATTTTGTCTGTGGGAAATAACTTTGAACTGTAACTTTTAGAGATACCAACTACCTGCTTAATCTATGATTGGGGGAACATAATTTAAGCAGAAAGTATCAAGAAACCATGTAGTTCCAAAGCAGTGGACTTTTAACCTATTCATAAAAGAAAATGGACATAAAAGCAAGGAAATGCATTAAAAATGGAAGTAGCTTAGTTCTGATCTTTTTGCCTGGGCTCTGCTTAGTACACCTGTGCAGTTGAAAGAAATTTCATTTGTTTGCTTCGAAAACGTAACTGTGAGTTTCCATATCAAAAAAAAATTAGTGGAAAGTTGACATTTATTTGAATTCTAAATACAAATGTGAAACACACTGAGTCAGTAGCACTATAGACCGCCATCTGGGATTTTGTACAACTCTGTCAATTCCAGAAATTAGATTAATATGGAAGAACTCAGAAAAGGAACTTTCCTTTTGGAGGTAATTACAAGGCTCACCTATTAGTAGTGGAAAATCTGCAGCCACTAATTGCTCTCTTAAAGTCAGAAAGGAGACATTAAATGAAATAAAACCCCAGGATGTTTTTCCAAAATGAGAGTTTTATTCCAATTATCAATGGGCATAGTCACCAATATTATTCAGAAATGCTATAAAGTCTAAAGAGATTTTCTGATGAAAGTACCACCTAAGCACTGGTCAAAATATCAATCTGCTCTTCCACAAAACATTTTGAAGATACGGTTTTGTGCAAACATTTTTCCTTGCTCCAATGAGCTTTCTTTTATCCTCCAAGTGACTTCCTATGAATCATGTAAAATTGGAGTTCAGAAAATTTGGTTTCTGGGTTAAAGTCTACACACTCAGCACTGCTCTCTGAAAAGAGCTTAGAACAGCTTCTCCAGTCAGCAGACCCAGCTATGGCTGGACTCTTGGTCCGAACTCTAAATGGCTCAGCTGATGATCTTCAAGACCTGACCAACTCCAGTGTCCGCCCTTCCCTACCTCCAACCCTGTTCCCATTGCCACAGCCTTGGAATAGAGGACATTCAGGTTTCAAAGACTTAGACCCCTCTTAAAAGCAATAATATGCACAGCCGTTGGCAGGAAACAAAGGATGCAAATGATTTCTTCAGAAAATGTAACAGTAAGCGATGTGATGTGTAAGAGAATATTTTCATTCCTTCCGAAACTTTGGAAATTACAGTAAAACAACTTAGAATGTACGTGTTAATGAAAGATCTTTTGTCTAATTTATGTACATCACTTTACTACAGATCTATGGAATTTAGGTTACATTTGTATAATTCCATAAGGGGTTTTTGATTGCTTAAGCGCCACCTGTTCTTTATAAATGCTGTGACTGACATCAAGTTTCCCTCCATATGGTGATGACATTTTTGATTACTATTTGTCTTCTTACATTTTAATAGTGAGTTGAGTTAAAATAATTTAAAGTCTGTTTCCCAATGGCTTCATATAACTGAACAGTTCTGTTTATGAGCTTTATCTTTCTGTATTTTGAGTCCATATAATCTTTCATAAGAGCTTAAACTAGCTACAGAATACAGTATTATAGGACTAAATGAGTAATTTTTCAGTTGTGAGTTAAAATCAAGAGTAGAATCAATATGGGCATCTCTGTAATTGAAAACCAGTGGGTGATAATTCTGTACTGAAAACAAGATAAATAAGAACAAAGATGAGCCATTGGTAGAAGAAAGATAAGATTAAAGATGTGATCTCAATTAAATATGAACAATTATTAACATTAAAATAAAACTTCCATTTCTAATTTGCCCTATATTTTCCTCTTTGGGAGCATAATTATGAAGATATGTAAAAATAATTTAAGCAAATCATGTTAGAATCAATTTATTATTTCCTGCTAATTTAATATTTACAGCACTGCTAATATCCAAATATTATGGCCAGCAGAAATATTTCAGTTTTTTGATTCATCAAGATTCATATCTCTATTTGTCTGATATATTATTTATTACTCGGTGTGCATTAACTTTGAAGGTTACAAAGGCAAAGTCTAGGCAAAAGCATGTGGCACTGAGATACACAATGAAAGAAAAAGTCAATTTGTCTCAACTTCATGCCTGAGAGTGATTTTTTTCCACTCTATTCAACAAAGGCTTATATGCATATATATTTTTTAAAAACCTGAAGAAAATAAATGACCATTTTTTTCTTAATGGTGACTTTGTATTTTTTCTATTTAAAAAAAATTATAAATCTTTCCTACTGAATTTCTAACCATTTATTTGACACTCATAGACTCAGGCTGGTTTCTATCTCTCCATCATTTTGAGAGAACTTAATAAATTTTCTTGTTTCTTCTGTTTCCTACAGATCCCTCCAAACTCCAAATTTCCTCGTTTCTCAAGTGCATGAGCTTCTCACAAATTCATTATCTCTAGCCCCAAAGCTTAGTATCTCAGAACCAGTATAACAAAGACAAAACCATTTGCAGTATTCCACAACTGTTAATAACTGCATAGCAAAATAAAAACTGGGAAGAATGAAGTCTGACTGAATTTCATATATATTAATTTAAAAAAATAATAATTTTCTCTTCCTTATCTAATACTAAAAGACTAAAATTAAAATAATTGGTAATAATTCTAAAGAAAAATGAGAACTCACAATATTACTCAAAGATGTTTAGTCTTCATGGGAATCTATAGGTTATCTACAAAACATAAATATAATAATTTGATAATATGTAAATCCTAATCTACTTTTAAATTTTTTTATTTTTCAAAATAACTTGACCTTACTATATTATCTTTCAGAGTTGCCATCTGCCAAAATTTTTTTTCATCAACATTTGTCAACTAAAAAGAAAAATATATATGTATATGTATGGTAAAATGTTAACCAGAGTTAAATCTAGATGGTGGGTATATTAGGAATTATTATACCTAAAAAAAATTTTTTGTGACTGTGTAAGCAGTTACACAATAAATTTCTAGCACAAAACAAAACAAATAAATATCATTTAATTTTTGCTTTGCCACATTTACCATCCAGTTTGGAATGGTCAACATGGAGCCAGTTTGGGCACGCCCTCATGGCCTAGTAGTCGAGTACACCTATGGAGCATCCCACATACATCCCAAGGTCTGGACTCAAGAACTGGGACTGGGTTCAAGAACTGGGACAACCAATGTGAACAACTAAATAAAATTAAGGGCTTCTTCCTCCTCTCTCTTCATGCCTTCTTGCCTACTTGCCTTCATTCCTGCCTGTACTTATCCTTCAAAAAAAAAAAAAAAAAATGAAGTGTTTAGAAAACAAAAACAGGCAAACAAACAAAAAAACAAGGAGCCAGTTCAATACAATCAAACTCTTTTAAAAACAAAGTTTCTACCACCAATTTATTTCCACCATCACCCCCATTAGCAATTTAAATTCACAGTTTTGGTTCTGACCTGTATTGTACACAGACTTCATATATTAAAGGCATATACTTTTTATATTAAAATTATAGGTATATTATAAAAGTAGAAAGCCATGCTACTATAACTATTGGCTAACAAGATACGGAAAGACATTTTCTTAAATGATAAAAAGAACAATTCTTAAACCAATATCCAACATAGTACTTAATGGTGAAAAGGAAAACAAAACCCTATTAAAATTCAGAGTAAATAAGAAGTTTGCCTTATTTTCAAAGTCCTAAACAGTATCACATGGAACAGAAATAAATGTAGCTATCTATTAAAAAGTTTAAAAAAATCATTAATTGCAAATTATAAAATTATCTGCTTACAAGAAAAAAAGTGAGAATGAAACAAAAACTGTATCAACTAACAAAATAATTTAGAAGGATGTCTGGATACAGTTTTATGTAAAAGTAACAGTTATATATAAACAATAATTAGATGAAAATCTGTTTTTCTAAATTCTTTTAACAAGAGCAACAAAATTATAAAATAGCAAAAAAGTTTAAAAATATTAGAATTTAATTTTTTAAATTATATCATTTAACAAGGCACATAGCAATTTAGTGAAATGAAAAACTATACCATGTTCCCAGAAAAGAAGACAAGAATATAACAAAGGAAAGTTTCATTTATATGCTAATTTATAGAAATAATTAAGTTATAATAAAAGTCAGTGAGGCTTCCAAAACTTGTCAAAGTTATTAAGGAGAGTATATGAATAAACACATATAGTGTAAGGAAAATTTTACAGTGGTAAAGGGTATCCTGCCCTATTACGAGACATTCTAGATTACAATTACTTACATATTTTCCTCACAATTTTTACCCTATTCACACATCATGGAAAATCATTTCAAATCATTCCTTGAAAAAGTTTGCATGTACTATTTAAATTTCTTCATACAGGACTGTAGCTGGAAAATTAGCAGTTTTTGCTTTTAAAACGTAATAAATTATATAAAGAAAAATAAAATTATTTTATATATTTTAATAAACTAATTATGTTAAAAGTTACATCAAAGCTGTTTAGTAAAAAGTTTCACAAAATACACAAGTCATTAAATTTTGACTAGTTATGATGCTGAAGTTCTGAACTAAAATCTTGCTTTCTTGGTTAAGAAGGGTATAAATAACACCCAAGTACTAGATGAACTTTCTGCTGACCTCAATAGATGGGTTTAAAAAGAACTAAAAGGAAAATAACATTTGCAATGCTTGAGTCAATATCTTTTATTTCTGGGTCTAAAATGATCTTAGTATCCTCCGAAGTATGTGTTGCACATTTGAAGAAAAATCAACCCAACAGACAATAAAACAAGTTGCAAAGAGCTGAGAAATAAAAGTATATATATACACTATATATACACAAATCACTGGAACAACGCCTGGCACAGAAAATATCCAATAGATATTTATTGAATAAATTAATTTATAAATTCAATCAAAAAGTAAACAACACTGGCTGTTCCAATTTTTTGGTATATATAAAGTGTCTGTGATTATTCAATCAATAGTTCTGGAGAACTGGTGAATTATTCAGGAACAAGGTCCCATTTTTTCCAGTGGGAAAAATCATTTCTGATACAAATCCACATTTCTGCTGCATTTGCTAGATTTACCAAGTGTGATCCTGAAAATGGAACCAACACAGAAGAAAGCAAATTTAAAAGAATCTTCAAAATACTTAAATTCAGCTACATTTGAAATAATTTTCCCATATTTTATAATTTTCCCCTAAACTCGCATAGAGGCTTTATAACCAGGTAAGAAATAAGATTTAATGGAAAGGTAAAACAAGAAGTACTGAATAGCTCCATCCTGTGTTCTAGACAGGACTCTTTGTTGGCCCCTAAATCCAAGGCCTTGGCGCTTCCAGTTGCTAAAACCCCTTCCTCTCTTTACTGATTTTCCTTTCTTCATCCTCAGACACCTGCTTATCCTTCAACAATTAGTCAAGCATGGCTTATTATTATGAAATCTTCCCCTTTAGAGCAACAGTTGAAGTCATTTTCTCCTTTCTTCTTCCATTGAACTTTGAACTTTGTATAGAAGTTACTCATAAATGTTTCCTGTTTTACTCAAATTACGCATTCACATGTATATTTTGTCTCCTTGGGAGTTTAAATTGTATTTGATTAGCCAGCTTCTAGTGCTTAACACAAATAGGTGACTAATAAATGGTTTATAAAGGAGTCAATGAATGAATGTAGCACTAATAACAGTATTACAAATATCAAATCTGTCAGTAATTTATTGCTCCAAGTGTTAAATTTTTTTTTCTTCAGTCTAAATGACACGTCCCATTTTATATGCCAGGCAAAGCTGTATTACCTCTTTATTGATTTCACATGAATGTCGTGGTCCATTTTCAGGTAAATGCCTGAGAAGATAAATTTTGTTGCTTTAACTATGAAAGCAAAGCCCAGTAAATCTGCCTCTGCAAGTTGTTGGCAGATCCATTGTCTCCAGCTCCTCTGAGCATAATCTAGGAAAGAATGAGTGTGGAGTTCTGTTCATGGCTCAATCTTCCTAATAGAAACAAGTCTTTCCGCCAACACAACTGTCTCCCTTCTTTTTAACAATGGCATATGGTTCATATGTTTACAACAAATCTCTACAAAATACTTTTTTGTTTTTATAGAAAGATAGGCTAGGTTATGAACTCTTAATCTGCACCTCACTTCCTACACACAAAAACAGAGTTCTTGGGGCTGCACAAGCCATGGACATATTTGAAATGAAAGCACAGCAAAGGTGAATGGAAATTTATTTCAATGAGTTTACTTTAAGCACACAGGTTTTTGTTTTTTGTTTTGTTTTTAATTGGTAGGTTTTAAAATTGGTATTGGTAGGTTTTAAATGCCTAATTATCTTCATATAAATGGCACCCTATCATCCTAGCAGTATGGTACTCCTGCACTGTGCTGTTTATTATTTTGCATTACAATTATCAGGCAAAGCAGCGAAGGTGACTTAAAGCAGCTCATTTAGAGTGATTTTTTTTTTCCTTAAGTGTAAAAATATTTGGAGGCTATTTACAGATGGTTATCACTGGGTATTAAAAATCAGTCCAATTATAAGTACACAAAAGTTTTTATTATGGGTTTAATTTTGAAATGTAAATGGTCATTGTAAAGGGACTGTTGAAATTTTAGTTTGTGCTTGTGTTTCTGTCTATGGTTGAACCTGCCATCCTGCATTGAAATTAACTACAGAGATAGACAAAACATTCACAGATAACAGAATCTGTATGGCAAAATGGCCTCCAGGTATGCAATGTATTTCCTCTTTGGAGTCGGACATAGAGATGTTCTAAGAAAGTGTGTGCCCGCCACCCGATGACGAGATTCCACATCCTGTTGCCTTCTGTTGCCATGGCTATGATGTCCTTAATAGTGTATGCTCACAGCAAGATTGCAATTAGTATTTGGATTTAGAAGAGAAACATAATGATCTCATATTGAAAAAGCACTTGTTTAATACTATTTTGGATCTAGACAGCCTTTCAAGTTGCTAACAAGCTGCTCTGTTGGTCAGGAAAAAATATCACTCGGTTGTGTTGAGGTCGACCTCAGTTTCTTTCAAACAAACTTCACTGGGACAAACTTTACTGAGATGTTGATGATGTTTCTAGTGTATCTATATTTGGTCTCTACCAGGTATCAATAAAAACCATTTCCTGTCTATTTTCAAAGTTATAACTCCTGTGCAGTGAGAAGTTGCACTGCTTTCATCAAATTGAAATATATAATAGACAGCCTTGAAAATGTGATAAAGGTATGAGCTATAAGAGTCTTAGAGTTTGGTATATACGTGGTCAGCTTCATGAAATAGATCTGGATTGCTAGTCAATAAGAAGATCTTGTCCTTTCTTGAAGAGGGAAATGAGTTTCATCGTGGTGTTCAACAATCACCTACTATGAGCCTTTTTGCCGTCCAGAATGTCTTCAGTACCAGATTATTCACCAGGAAGTGAAAATGAGGGTAGGTGAAGAAGACATGGGTGGGTTCTGGGGGTGAGAGATGAGGAAAACTTAGTCAAAGTAATAAATGAGGAGAAGGAGGTGGAAAGAAGACAGGTTGCTGCTGCATGTTCTCAGACTGTAAGTTATAGACTGACCAAGACCCCAGGATTCTAGTCATGGTGCGTGGAAACGTTATGAACCAGAGCTGAGAGTGCAAGATAGAGAAAAAACATTAGAAAAATGAACAGAATTTTCTCTGATAACAGTTCAGAGATCAGTGGAAGAGCCAAAAGTAGAAAAGAAGTCAGTTTTGTTTAATTACAAAAGGTTTTTAACAATAGTTGACTTAAGATATGGGTTGGCAATTACACATGGACCAAAACCTACTTGGTTTAATAACTAGGAGGTTTCTGTAGGGCTTACTCTGTAAGAGTTTTTGCCTATAAGAAACCTCCTAAATATTACATCTAATAGAAAGGTTTTAGTACCTAACATGTAAGCTTTTAACAACTCTAGTTTTAGAAATAATCTCTTTCCCAGGCTTTCTGATACTATACTATCTTGATATATGTTCTCTGATACTTCACAGTTGCCTTCATTAGTTATTCTCCTGCCAGTCCTTTAAAGATCGATTGATTATTTGACTGTCCCTGATCCTATCCTCTTCATGTGCTCCCTGTCAATCACTCATGGGGCTTCAACTGTCCATGACTACACTGACTCCAAATTAGTAATCAATGCTAAATCTCCTTCTTGATCTTTAGGTCAAAGCCACCACCCTCTCTTGTCTGGATGTCAGAAACTTCTTTATTTCTATCTCTCCTCCCAGTATTGACCCCAACATCTTCTTGTAGCCAGAGCTATCACTTTAAAATGCAAATTTTACTTTGTTACCCAGCCCCCAAATCTTTTTGTTGTTTTCCATTACCCTTATGATAAATCCAAACTACTTGATATGGCTAATAAATCCTTCATGATAATTTTCCCATAAAATTTTCCAGTCTATTTTCCCTTTTTGTTCAATATGATGGCCAATTTACATAATACAGTACTTCCAAAAAATTTTCTTAAAAGTATTAATCAGTGTTGCATAAGCTCTAAACATTGCTAAAAGAGAAAGCATCTCACTACAAAGTTCATGCTTTAAAATTTTTAATGTAAGCAAGGACTTCTTTTTCTGACTTGGGGGAAATTCTTTAAAGTACCCAATTTGGACTTAATATATGGGAAGGGGCGGTTTATGACATGATTTTTAGTTATGGTCAAATCTCTTTCTTCAAATTCAGGTCTTGCTACAAGAAAATGTTGTGATATAAACTCTAACCCATTGGCAGAATGTCTCTGAAGGTTTTGGACAGTGAGCTTGAAGGAAAGGAATAGTCAGTAGGATGATGGGCCCATGTTTAATTTGAGAACAGAGTAGAGATGTTATTAGACTGCATGTGATGAAAATAAAAAGAACATTTGCTTTTCCCACTAACTCACTAGACCTAAACTTACTGTCAGTGCAACACTATCGACTATTATCTATTCATTTAAAGAACATCGAATTGACTCTGGTGAACTCAGCTGTGTCTTGTGACTAAGAGTCACACAAGCAAATGTGGTTCTGAAGGATCTCTCAGCCTTTGTTGAGAACCATGACCAGAAATCAGAGCATCAAAGAGCCACTGCTCTTTAGATTTGCCTCAAGCTACCACTAGGAACCACTACTACAACTTTAAAGAAATCTATCTTGGGAGCAACACATCAGGCTAAGGGAGGTCATCTTGCCAAGCCATATTCATTTTTTCTATGTTAGCTCTTCATTTCTCTTGGGTACATAAAGTGTAAATCATAATTGTTTACTTAGCATCTGCTGAGAAGGGTAGATCACAAGTATTTTATAATTCTCATTGATAAGGGAATATAATATGAACTGATGGGACTACAAATTGAGTGAAAATTTATAATAGAAGGCTTACATTACTTATATAAGCATCATAGAATTTCATTTGGTAGGTTATAAACTCAGTGGTCTGTACTGGGAAACTGGCTTACTTTTCATTTTTACAACAATTCTTACCATATCCTAGACATAATAGGTACAATAAAAGTATATAGTGGTCAGCAAGCAATGGTGAAAAACAAAATGCAAATCTCAATATCTTTATATCCACAAACATGTTGTTTCTGATGCTTGTGATATGTCCAGCCTCAGTTGGCTAGGAAGCTCAGGGTTTAAGCCTATAAACAGCTAAAATTTCAGAAGTAGGTTCTGAAAGGTTTTATATCAGCAATTAAACATGCTGGTATAGAAATAACACATGTCAATTCTGCTCATCATTCATTGGCCAATAGTAGTGTCCTCTCGTCATCAAAACATAGAAAAGGCCAAAAATCATACAACCTAAAGCCAGAGGACCCCAAAGAATTGGGAGAAAGCATGAATGATGGCCACTGCAGATGTATGTTGAAGGACAGACATCATAAAAATTAGAATTTTTACTTTTCAAACTTCATCTTATGGCCTATGCACATGTATTCTTGGTGTCCTAAAGCAGTACTTTTTAATCTTGGGAAACTTTAAACTCCTAAGAATATATGGGAACCATTTGAGAAACTAAAAATTAAGTACTGTTATATCAGATGCTCACTTGTTACCTATGTGTAAGTGAAAACATGGGCTGCATGTCAGATATTCCAAAATAAGCTAATGTTACTCTTTTTAAATTTTACATCAAAATGGAAATACAAAATCTAAAATTCTTTCAGCAACTAGAAGACTCCTGAGCATATTCTTAAAAATTTCCAGTAGTTTAGAGTCTAATTTGAGAACTAGCTCTCTTTAAAGAAAAAGAGCAAATATATATTGAGTGTATGTCACCTATGTTATGCAGGTATTTCTTGTCTACACCTCCCTTGTGGTGGGATTGTGCCACAGAGAGTAATGGACAGCACTGTGATCTAAAGCCAGGAAGTTCAGGAGCAGGGCATTCATTGTTCTTAACCTTTGTATTTTGCTGCCTCTTTAAGAATCTCAGGAACTCATTTTAATACTATAATTGATATGCTTACTAAATATTCTTATAAAACAATAAGCCATTCTAGTTATGTAGATAGCTTAAAGATCGTCTTATATTTGTTCATTTATTTCATTAAAAATGTATGTTTCCTAATATGTACAATAGTGATATTGATACAGAAAGGGAGTATAAGATAATGCCCTCATAAACCTTTCTATCTACGTGTAAAATGAGATATGCATACAAATATCAAGAAAAGAAAGTAGAGAGTTTTTATAACATACCTGCCATTATTTTGTTTGCTTGCTTCTGGGTTTTAAAGGATCCTCCTAATGCAGAGTATAAGCTTCATATCAAAGGGGCTGAATTTATGTTGTCTACCATTTTTTCCTCCATGTTGAAGAGCCTAGAACACTGTAGGGATTCCATAAATATTTGTGAGAGAACATGAATGTATGAATGTTCAAAATTTCACCGATAGCTCATGCCAAGTACAGGAGTAGGTGCTCTTTGTGATTTTTCTCAGTTAATTTTCAAAAATAAATCTTATAAATAAGAATCTGACATTTCAAATTCAATCAGCTGCAAAGGGTCAGAATTTGAACTCGTCTTAAAATTTTGTGTTCAGTACCCCTTCTGACTCAAAGACACTACTTCTCAATGGAGATTAAAAAAATACAAAGTTCTATGGAAAATCGTTTTCTTCTAGCCTTATGTATGACAATGATCAAATCACACATAAAAAGAAACATTTCTGATGACTCCCACCATTTTTGTCTAAAGCAAGGACAAGAGGATACATTGCAAAGCCAGATGACTAGATATTTATCAGTCAGAAATGTCTCAAAAATACAGCTTGATTAGTGAATTGCAGTATGTTCAGTAATTAATTAAGAGTTTGATTTGTAAAAACAAAGCATGACGGCTCCTACACACACCATGTGTCCCCTGAGCAAATGAAGATCGAGCTTAATGCTGCAGCTCCCAGTTCAGCTAAGCATCACAGATGTGACTCAAATTAGATGGATGAACTCTGAATAACAACACCACCATCCAAAGTAGCAAGTAATATCAGAAATGTCTCCCAGAAAAGCTGGGGACTGTGTCTAGGGTTCAGGTTTATGAGCTGTACATTCTGCTAAAACTAATTTTTGAATCTGGTTGGACCAGGCCCACATATCATGAGAATTCATGGAGAAATGAGGAAATCGTTCTTTCTAGTTGTTCAGTGAAATATCAACTACAGAGAGAGCTAAGGCAAGTCTATAGTTCCTATAGGGAAAACTGCCCCTTCCTTTTCTAGGTGTGTGTGTGTGTGTGTGTGTGTGTGTGTGTGTGTGTGTGTGAAGAAATGCAAAAGCATAAAAACACAGTATTTAGATATAAACTTTCTGTTGGGAGGCACTGCCTTTAGAGAGAGCAGAATTTGAAAGACTATAGAAGGTAACATTTTGCTTTGTTTTAAGCCTCTGCAACTTTAGAAAGCATAAACATTTATTTTTACAAAATAATCACCAAAGAGGTGAATGTAAAATAAAATACATACAAATCTTAATAAGAAATTCAGGCATGCTCTGGTGGCTTAGCAGTTAAGTATACTGAGCACAGTTCACATACATCTCAAGGACTGACAGCCAAGGGAAACAAGCAAGATGAAAACTAAATAAAGTAAACAAATGTTTCTTCTTTCTCTATTCCTTCCTGCTTACCTATTTACCTTCATTCCTATCAATACTTGACCTTAAAAAAAAATTCAAAGATTATAGCTCTGTAACCAAAGGTGAATTGTCCTCCAGAAGATATTTATACAAAAAATATAATTAGAATCATAATATTTTTAAGTGAAAAGGACAAGACCTTCTTTCCTACCAAGACATGTATATAGCACACATTTCAGACACTCAGTAAACAAAAATCTTGTATAAGTGGTCATTTCTTTGTCATTGTAAAAACAGTTCACTAGTGTCATTTACCCTCTACTGTGATAGAATACAGTCAAGGGGAAGGGCTTACACTGATTCATCTCCCTCCTCTGTTACCAATTATTGTGTTACTCAATTCCATGTCTGTAAATGCTTTGTGTCTTATATACTCTTTTGATAAATTTTTAAAAACTTTTTAAAAGGTGTACGCAGGAATGAAGGCGTAAGTAGGCAGGTAGGAAGAGAGAGGAGGAAAAAAACACCTTTATTTATTTTATCTAATTGTCATTTTGGTTGTCCCATGCCCCCACCCACCCCTGCATTTCCTGCTGGGATGAGACCTGGAATGGTTGGGATATATGTGACTGCAGCCAGAGGTGGTAGATTAAGTGTTACTCCACCAGGGCACGTCTGTTTGATGAATTTAACGTTGTATTTTGTAAACTACGCACCATGTCACTCTGATACATTTGCATATAGTAATGATTGTCATTGAAGCATTACCTATAGTGATCATATTGCATCACTATAGTTTACTATCACTGTCTATATTCATTATACTGTGCATCATATCTTACATCTTATTTTATTCTTTTCTTAACAATTCAACTTCTCCATCTTAGCCATGCATCCATTCTTTCTGTCTCTGTCTCTTTCTCTCTCTCTCTCTCTCTCTCTCTCTCTCACACACACACACACACACACACACACACACACACACACACACACAGACACACACACCCATCCTACCTCAACTGCCTGCTAACTTATTCCTTACCACTTTGAAAGCCCTTCTCTCTATGTCCATGGAACACTAATATACTCAATTTTGGCTGCTACCTCTTCTATTTTATAAGCTACCCAAATTTTTACCTTCATCCTTCTGACTTTTTAATACTAAAAAGGTAGGGTAGGTGTCTCATTTCACAAGGCATCATGAAGACTGCCTTCATTACTTCTGTATTATATTTGCAAACAATCCAGGTGACCCCAGCTGACTTCTTAGGAATGTATTTCATCTACATTTTTGATAAAAGCATGAACTCGAAATACTCAGCCAGTGTCAATACGATCATTTTGTAAAGACAAGGAAGTTCATAGACTTCTGGAATTTGTAAATTGCATTTATTCTCAATAAGGTCTTTGAAATTTTCAGCTTATGATATGAAACACTTTTGAAAATTGAAGACGAAAGTTCATCAGAGTTGCATTCCAGTCTCTGAAGTTAAAAAAAAAATCTACAGTCTCAGGTGTAGGAAACATGCTTATTCAAATATTTTCCATAATGCCCTGCTTTGAAAGGGAAAGACATACCTCTCCAGACACTTAGCCCTCGTATTTCTGAATGAATCTTGTTGATTTACTTTTATAATACCCAAGTTTAAGTGTATGACACATAATCAGATCGGTCATCTGGAAGGATTCTCATATGGTAAACAATACCAATGCCAAGTTACCTGGAGAAGGCAATTGTGTTTTGCTTTATAACCAAGATCTTAACATTAACCAATGCTTTGCTCTCTGAATCTACCCTCACTTTCGATGGGGGATGACAGTCTCAGAATCTCCAAAACACTGTTTTTGGGTTGATTTTTAATTGATAAGTCTTGATGTGGTTGGGCATGTTCTCAGTTCTAACTTAGCTTTAATGATGGAGATGAGCTGATAGTATATGTAAGTATTCTCCATTAGGCCAGGGAAATTAAAAGAGAATGTTATCCTCAGTCCTTAGTCATTTAAAAATTAGTTTCCTTATTTTCCTACCCCAAATGAATTTTACATTGTTTTAATGAATTCATTCACAGTGTGAAGGCACATCGTATTGAACAGACCTCAAGCAGTTTCACATTACAGACACTGACATGGCATGCGAGAGATCTTCAAAGGCTTTTTTACTTTACTGCTGCATCATTTTTTGAGAAAACAATTTTTAGACAATTGCCTTCCCTTCCCTCTTTCTTTTTAAAACAAAAACCAAAAAAGAAAAAGAAAGGAAAAGCAAGGGGACAAGATCTGAACTATATCTGTTGTTTAGAAAAATTAGATTGCTAAAAAATAGATTTAATTCATTTGTGAATGAAGCAGTTGAATTATCAATGGCTTCTGATTATTTTTTAGCAGTAGACACATTTTAAAAAGTGAAACCATATACAAAAGCTTAATAAATAAAATGGAGATTATTCTAGTTGAAATATAAGTAGGGAACTCCCAGAAATCTGTTTCACCGTATATTTTTAGCAATGTCTGAGGCACTATATGTCCAAGTCTAACACTCTAGGATTCCATTCCATTCAATTGGACAAAAAAAGTAATTGAATGGCTGCAATATAGCTGAGATACAAAGGTAAATGCAGTATAGGCTCTACCTCCAGGAGCTCACACAATTTTACATATGAATACAGTGGTCTCTCCTACCACTATCCAACTGCTTGTTAAGCCCAAAAGTAACCCAAGTTTCTCTCTCTAAGAGTAACATGGACTTCAGTGACTGACACTGTTAAAAATAAATACTCACTAAACAAATTTATTGCATGAGAGAATCTGAGTTAAAAGAAAAGAGCTGAATGATTAAATAAAACAATGACTAATAGGCCAGGAGAAAATGGAAATACTGTCTAAGGGAAATATTACATTCAATACAACAGCTTAAAGTAAATGTCATTCTTATGAACCATTAAGTCAAGTCTCTCTACAGCAAAATAAGAAAATAATAATGAATGCCCTTTCTTGTCTATTCCCCTATAACAAGCAGTGATCACGTACTTCAAAGGAAATCCTATCTTTTACTTAACTACGGAATAGTACTCCATGAGTGGAAATACTTGATTCCAACTGATGATTAGCATATGTCTTGAAAAATAGGAAAAGGGACTCAATGATTCTTAAATGTTAACTGATTTTAATATCTTACTTGGGGGTTTTTTAAGGTCTATCTCAGTTATTAACCTGTAACATGAAATTCTCTAATATTGACAAAGCAAATAAGCAAATGTCTGCATATTTTAAGTTGAGAGCTTAAATAAATCTTTACTCTTTACTTATTTTGTTTTTATTCTATTGGCATAGTTTCACAGGGCAACCTGTCCCTGCATTTATAATACACACTGGGGACCAAAGGCCAAGGTCAGCGTTAGTGTCACAAGAGAGTCCGTCAGAAAATTTGAGAGAACAATGGATGGCGTGTTGGTGAAATTTTCAAAAAAGTCACCATTTTACATTTCTCAGTGGATGCCTTATCCATATCAACAATATCTCTGTGTCCCTTTGCCAAGCATACATTTTTTTGTTCTTTTAAGCTAAAAGAAATTTTAATAGAACATTTCCATTTAATTCACTCATTTTGGAAAGTAAGACTACAAATGACTTAAATAAAAACATACAGAAACCCACATTTAGAGAAATAATAACTTTGTAAATGGCCCCTTTAATATAACCTAATATCCCTTGGGTATACAAGAGTTACTTATTATGAAGAACATTTCAAAGTGACTCGAGAGAGGAAATAAACTAATACTGGTCTCAATAAACTGGGCTAGAATTTTCCCAAATATTAGGCATATTTATGCAGAATAAATCAATTTAGAAAATTTAAAAATCTAAAGTAGATATTTTTAGAATGAAATAAAAAAGAATTAAGTATGTGACAATATGTCCAAATGATGGAATATACTAATGTCATTTAAAACGTGTTTATAAAAAAAATCTGGAGAAAGTCTTATTTGCTAACAAAGAATACTTCCACAAAGCCATTTTGATGTAGCTTTGGTAACACAGCAAATTAATATTAATTAAAAAATAATAATTTTTTTAAAATCTCCAAATAGTAATGCTTAAAGCTGACATTAATGACCCTTTTCATCCTTAACATCTACCCTGATTAAAGGAGCTTTATAGTTTCCACTTCAATTATTTGACTCTTACAGACATATAAATAATCTTTATATCCAGAAAAAATATAAGTGTAGAGCTAGGTTCCAAAAATATTATCACATCTGTCTTCCAATAGAGTACTAAGAAAGCTATTTAAGATTTAATTGAGGATTTCCTGTAACTGAGACTAAGAAACACATCATGGCCAGGTCTATACTCTTATATATACACAAAAAAGAAAAATACCTAAAAGAGAAAGTTCAACAAATAGAACTGTCTGCCCTCTATATTTTTAAAGGGAGAAGAGCATAAATTTACTATTACACAGCTAAATATTAACTGAAAGCAAAGTAATATCACATCCATAACTTTAAGATAAATTAGAGTACTTAATATATATATAATAGAGTACTTAATAATTCTAAATACTATAGAAATGTAGAACATTCAAAAAATGCTTTGAGAATACCTCACATTGCATATAAAAAGTAGCTCAAAATGTTAAGAGCTATATGTATATAATTGTTAGAGAAAAACAGGCTTACATCTGCATTACCTTGGATTAAGCAATGATTTCCTATGACAAAAAATACAAGCAGCAAGGGAAAAAACAGATAAGTGGAACTTAAACAATATTCAAAAACTCTGCTTCAAAAGACACCATCAAGAATGTGTAATGACAATTCATAGACTAACAGAAAATATTTACAAATCATATATCTAATAATCAACTACAGATACAGAATATATAAAGTAGTCTTACAATGCAACAATAAAAAGACAACTCAATTCAAAAAATGGCAAAGGATTTAAATGGACATATCAAAGAAGATATATGACAGCCACTGAAAAGATGTTCAACATGACCCAGTTGTTAATGAAATATAAATCAAAAATATAATGACATACCACTTCACACACTGTATAGCTATAACCAGTAAGAGTGAAAATAAAAAGTGTTGAAAAGGAACTTAGAGAAACAGGAATTCTCAGACATTACTGTGGGAATGTAAAGTAGTGAAACCATTTTGGAAAACAGTTTGGGAGTTCCTCACAAAGATAAACATGGAGTTACCATTTGCCTCAGCAATTCAACAACTGAGAAAAGTAAAAACATGTCCATACTGAAATCTGTACATGATTTTTTAGTGACATTCATAATAAATAAAACAAACGGAAATAATCAAAAACACCATCATTTGATACTACAAAATGTAGTATATCCATATAATAAAATGTTCTTCAGTCATAAAAAGGATGAAATACTGATACATGCTATAACATAAATGAATCTTGAAAACATAATGCCAAATGAAAGAAGCCAGAAACAGAAGGTCACATTTTGTATGGATTCTTTTACCTTAAAAATCCCAGAATATACAAACCCACAAAGATGGAAAGTAGAGTGATATTTTCTGGGACTAAGGGGAGAGGGAAAATTAGACATTATCATTAAATGGGTGTCCTTTTGTGGTGATGAAATTTTCTGTAATTAGACAGTAATTAGCACAGTTTTGTGAATATACTAAAAATCCCTGCACTGTATACTTTAAATAGGTGAATGCTATATTGTGTTCATTATATTTTGATTTTTAAAAAGCTTAAAGAGACTGGTGACAGAGCAAAACTGACAAATAAATTTTGGTTAAATTGGTTTTATCATCAGATGTTGCTTAAATCCTACTCTACTGTTCACACTCTCGGATCCTCACCCCATTTTAAGACCATTGCATCCTACTCCTCATCAATAAGTGGTTATGACAGGAGGACTTCTGGGATAGGAAAAAATGTCTTTCTTCCTGCTGATAGCTTTAAAATAATAACAATAATCTATAATTTTGATGATTTCATATTTTATCTTCTTTGAAGAGCTGTGCCCAAAATAGTTTCTTCAAAAATGTCATAGATGGAGACTTCTTTTGCTACTCTTGGGATCAAATCCACTCTCCCATTATGAACAACTTTGGACAAAATCTATGAAACAGCAGTTTCAGATGTTGAAGAACAGGCAAGTCAGCACTGTGATCTTTGGGAGAAAGGAAGCAAATTATATGAATACTATGACAGTTTTGGATTTCTGCCTAGAGGCTCTTTCTGGACAGTGATGCAGGGTGGACAAATCCAAACATCAGAATGGTCCTACTGAGTCGAGAAGATAGACAATGCAGTTCCAAGAGAGCAAGGCAACTGGCATTTGTGAATCAGATTGTGAAAGAGAATATGCAGAGACATAGTTTCATAAATCTTTGAGAGTGGGATGTTTCCTTGAGTCTGTTGCTGAATATAAATGATGGATGTTTAGGGTAAAACACTAGGAAGCTTAGGAAACAAAACAAACAACAACACACCAAAAACAAACAAACAAACAAAAACACACTAAACAACTCTAAGAGCTCAAAAGGGATTGAAGTCCAGGATTTTCACAGGCTTCAGGAGGTACATGCCTTAGGGAAGGCCACAGTTCTAGCCTTGTTAGGCAGTGTAAGGCAATGCTAATACCATATGTCAGAGGATTATATCTTAAAAGGATCAAGCTGATCAGCAATTGACTTAACTGCCTGAAAGAATAAATTCCAACACTCTTGAAAGGAAGAAACAAAATCTAGTGACTCAACAATGTAAAAGTCAAAATATATAGGACCCAGTAAGAAAGTACTAGCCATGTAAAGAAACAAAAAACACATCCCTAGCCACAAGAAAAAGTAGTCAATAGAAACGATGTCAGAACTGACCAACACAATGAAATTAGCAGACAGGGACATTTAAAAGTTATTTTAAGTGTGTTAAGCATGTAAAGAAAACAAATTTAACATAGACTTGGGTGATATCTAAAGAATAAAATATAACACCTTAAAGATGAATATCAGATTAGACACTACAGAATAAGAAGCAAGTGAGCCAGAAAATATATCAATAGAAACAATTCAAATGAAATAGGAATTCAAAAGGGACAAATGACTGAAAAACAAAATAGACAGAGCTTCAGTGACCTACAGACTGGTGTCAAGTGGCCTAATACATGTGCAATTGGAGTCTCAGAAAAAGTATGTGTGAGGGAAAAGAAGCAGGAAAATATTTTAATAAAGAATAGCAGAAAATATTTTTTGCCAAAAATTACAAAAACCCACAGATGTGGGAAGTATAAAGATCCCCAGGCATTACAAAAGTATAAAAAAGCACACCAATGCAAATTATAATCAACTTGCTGAAATTTGGAGATTAAAAGAAAATATTAAAATAGCTAAAGAATAAGACCCGCTCCTTGCATCTTCTGACATAAAGTGAGTCTGAATAAAGGAATGAAGGCAAGACAAACCACAAATTTCTTGGCAGAACTTTACAAGGTGGAAGACAATAAAACATCTATAAAGTGGGGAAAGTAAAACAAGAAAAAGACTTCCCTTCAGGTACTCTCTGTCCAGTGAAAATATTTTTCCAAAAGTTAAAGCAAAATAAAAACATCTTCAGAAAATCAACATCTGAGAGAATTTGTCATCAACAGGCCTACAAGACATGTTAGAGGTAGTTCTTTTTAAGTGGAAGGAAAATGACAGCACATAGATACTTACCTATATAAAGGAAAAAAGATTGTCATAATTAATAGATATACAGATAAACGTAAAAAGCAAAAGCTTTCTGAACTGATAGAATTGTTCTACCCTTTACTGTGGTGAAAGCTATATAAGTATAAATATTTCGTAAAACTCATCAAACTGTACAATAGTTACTTAAATGGTGCATTTTATGATATGTAAATGCTTTTCAAATCTTCCAGTATCCTGACATATCCTTGGATATGTGATGATGATTTAAATTTCTATCTCTTTTAATGTACTTCCCTTGCACCAAATTCTTCTCGGGAAAATTCTGGATCAGTAATTTGAATTTCCTTCCCCTACGCCTAAATATATATCAACCACTGTCCAACTGTTCAATCACATACACAAATAAACCTACAATAATATTTTTATCTCTTTCCTCCATTCTCAGAGTATGAGTTACTCCTATTGTTCAAGGCCCACCCCTCCATCTGCTCCCTTGATCCTGGACACCATAACTCCTCTAGAACTTAATCAGTTTCTCTTATCCTCTCATCTGTAGCCTCCTCCATAATTAGCTACACCATTAAGCCTACCAGTATGTTCAAAAACTTCCCAACCTAAAATAAAACAAAAATCTCTTTCAATTGACTGCCACATTTCTCTCTTCCAAATTTCTCTATATTGAAAATAGTCCATGTTTACTCACCCTCCATTTTTCTTAATCTCTAGAGCTTCTGACAACTTTGCTGAAATTAGGTCATAAACAATTCCCCTTCTGTCAAACCTTTTGGGTGTTTCCCAACCTGAATGAATCTTTCTGCTGTATTTGCACTGTTATCTACTTTCCCATCTCCCTTGGAACTAAAACAATGACAAGTTTGACCAGGAGGAACAGGTCCATTGAAAAAAGAAAGCCAGAGTGGAAATTTGGAGAATGTGAACTAAGGAGAGGGAGTTCATGGTCGAAGAAATAATGACTGAGATTTAGAGTGAATTATCAGAAGACAAGAGGAAATTCAAGAAGTTATGGTGTTGTGGGAGCAAAAGAAGAGGAGAATGATTGAGAGCATGATCTAGAAATTACTTCAAGATTAAACAAGAGATGGGCAGGTAGAAGACTTGAACCCTTGGCTCACTTCATAACCAGCTATGTGTGCAGTTTACCGGTATCATCCTTTGAATGCATAGGTTAAACCAGAAGATGCCCAAGATGTCCAAATCCTTACATTCAAATGTGGATAAGTTTCATCAAAAGAAATAAATAGCTTGTTCAACATCCATTCTATGGTCATTACTGAACTTCTATTTCCTACTGCCTTTCAAGTAGGCTATTACAAAATTGTATCCAGTAGTGACACTAAGCATTGCAGCTTCTTACTTTACAAACATCCAGTCATATGAGTATTTTCAGTCATAGGAGCTATTATTGCTTTGGTTCCTAACTTATAAAATTATACTGGTTTTATCCCAGTTTCTATTTTAAAAAGAACACATAAGCCAAAGGCCTCAGGTTATGAATGGATTTGATCTCCAGAAATATAACATAAAAAACAGTATGAACAAAAAGTATATATATATGCCTAGCATCAGAAACTCTAGAACCAAACTTCACATTTTCAACCTTCAGTTTTCTTATTTTTTTTTTCTGAAAGATTTGATACTAGATTTAAAAACAGAAACAAAACATTAAGGGAGGAGAAAAAAGTACTATTAGAATTCCTTTTGTAATTTTCTAAGGCTTTATGGTCAGAAAATAAGTGTGCTATTCTTTTGGCATTTGGAGCAAAACTTGTTCTTAGCATTTTTTTAATGAACTTATATCTTGGACACCAAGAACAAATGAGAAGTGTAAAAACAGCACTGACTCCACCACCTCCCACCACAGCTTTCAGTCTTTAAACACTTTTTTAAAGTTCAATATAAATTGCTTGACAATAGCATTCCCAGCTGTGGTAAGGGGATGGGAAGTGGATTTCTGTTGCCAAGTTTCCTTTGCATGGTGCCTGAAGCAGTCCTTTCTAACTCTGGTTACACCCAAAGCAGCATAGATAGTCCCCAGGAACAGAAAATTCTTTCCTTTCTGCACATTTACAGGGGCAGCCAAGGAAAACAGAAATCACTGTGACTTGATGGGAAGGAGATGATTGCCAACTGGAAGATGGCAGTGGAAAGATAGACTTTTTCAACAGAAATCAATCTAACTGGTCCGAAAGACTTGCACCTGTATGAAAATTCATGCGGTGAAGTGCAGAAATATGGAGAGGACCAATTGGCAATTGGTGATAAAAGGAGAGACACACAGAATTGATACTGTTATGGAGGTAAGTTTCACACTTAAGTATCCCAGGACAGGAGCCGCAGGGTTTATTCTGAATGTAGCCAATAACACTGACAATGAAACAGGATCCAGAAGTGAGGGGGCAGGACTGGGGTTTTATCTAGACAGGTGCTGAAAGTTTCATTCTGCTCAAAAGTATGTCTCTGATCAGTTCTTGATTTGCTTTACTAGTAGTTCCATCTCTCAGATGGTTAAGGAAGCAATAAGAAGAACTGCAACCAACTTAATTATGAATTTCAGGGAAGAACTAGAGGGTGATGTGTCATTGCCAGGAAACTTGTGAGATGATTACACCAATACTTTGAAGATTTGTAAGAGTGAGGCGTGGGATTCTGGGAAGGATCAGAAATATACTCTAGCCTTTAGGAAAACAGATTTTAAAGAAAATGGGCAGAATGTAGCCCATGAGGGAAGGGAAGTCCTAAAAATAGGGAGAAGAGAGAAAGTTTATGTAGTTACTACTTACAATATAAAAAAAAAAATTTTTAAATGTGAGCTTCAAAGAAAAAAAATGTTCATTTATTGAATAGTGAAATCCCCAATCAATGAAATTAAATTATACAATTGCCCCTGGGTAAATGAACAAGCGGATTTTGACTTTAAAAAAAAAAAAAAAAAAAAAAAGTGCTGCTAGAGGCCAATCTAGAGGAAATCTCTGGAAATTTTCTCCTGAAAAAATAATTATAAATGCAGAACAGAGAATTATGAAAGAAACCCATGATGTAGTATATGTGTCTTCATTATGGCATTAAATGGTAAGATCTAGCAGCGACTCTAATAACTATTGTAATTTTGAATAGCAACGAGTGTAAATGGTATTCAATATAAAAATATCTGTCACCTATTAAGGTTTGTTACTAAACAGGAGAGTTAGTCATTCGCACAAATAAAGGTGTAATTTTTTCCCATCCAAATTCATAGATCCACTACATTCCATCGAAGAAATCATGAGATTGTACAGTAGCAATAGCTTATAAGTTACAACATATGTCCATTTCTTATAGCTTTAACCCAAATGTTACAAAGCAGTATAATTGGCCTTCTGTGTGACAGTGGAAGGATCAGATGCAGAACAACTCAGTTTACCTGAAGACAAATTCCTTCAACCACCTACAAAGTTTGTAATTTAGGACAAATTATTTAAAATCTCGATGCCTCAATTTCCACATTTGTAAAATGGGTTTATATATATATATATATACACATATATATACATACATACATACATACATACATACATTGGATTTGTCTGAAATTCCAAAGAAATAATTCTTGTGTAGGATGAGTTATTAGTAATAAACCACCTAATCTTATTTCACTTTACTCACCCTCTGTCTCAAAATTGTACTCAGCTGTGTCAAGCTAATTGCTTAAAGCACACCAGTATTGTTCCACAGCCCCATGCCTCTCTTGATATGGCTCCTTCTGCCTGAAGAATGTGCCTTAAATACATTTCAAATCTCCCCCTTACTTGCTCCTACCCTTGTATTTTAGAATCTGCCAATACAGTATGGCAGATCTTCTATGAAGCCATTTTACTTCACACAGAGCAAATTGATTCTTTTTTTGACCCCACAATACCTTCTGCCAACCAGAAAATTCCAATACGTACTGAATACACTATGAGGCATAATACACTTATTTAGATTTATAATAGCACATTTGCCCTTAGGTGCTTCCGTGATTTTTTTTCCCATCTCTGTAAACATAAGTTTCTTAAAGATAAGTCTTATGATTTGAAGATAAAGTCCTTTTGACAAACCTAAAGTCAGGTGTGAAAGCAGTTCCAATGGATGAATGAATGAACAAATGTCAAAATACAAAGTTGTTTACCTTTGTCTTACCTTCCCCATGTACTGCTATGGTAGGTATATAACTTCTTGATACAGTCAATTTCTTTTTAACTGACTGGATTGTAGGAATCAAATGAAAGGATGTATAATATAATCCTTTATGAATTATATTGCAATTCATATACTATAAGGTGAATAACTATGAATATGTAAATAATTAAACACTGTCATTTGAATATTGTTATCTCAAAGCATTTCCACACACACTGCCCATCAGTCAATATCACAGCCCTGTTCTGTATCAGGAAACATCCACATATGGCTGCTCTGAGGTTGATGAATATCGGCTCCTCAGAAGAGGACAGTGGCAGTGGCCCGTTTTCCTGGACACAATCGAAGTTCGACATTTAGTTTTCAAGTCAGACTCCTTGAGTTCAAATCTTGAATTAGGTTCAAAGACTGAGTCTCTCTCTGTCTCTGTCTCTCTGTCTCTGTCTCCCCCCCCTCCCTCCCCCCTCCACCCCACCTTAAATCTTGGAATGACTTGAAACTCATACTGAACACCCTTTTCTTCTTTTTCAGTATTGAAGAATATCTCATTAAGTGCCAAGGCTTTAAATACTGTCTGTAAGAAAGTTAATAACTACCAGATTTATATATCCAACACTGATCACTCTCCTGGGTTTGAACTGGTGTCCTGACACGTGTGTGTGTGTGTGTGTGTGTGTGTGTGTGTGTGTGTAGGCTTTTACATTGTTTACTGGAGATAGTATCAGATAGTATCCACAGAAACAGGCTCAGTCTCCCAAGGTGACCTGGCCCTCTTCTTCAGCCGCCAGTCATTAGTCCACACTTTCGCCTGTACTTCTGACCTGTCTATCAATCATAGGTTCCTATGACCCCCTCCTCAGGTTTGGTCACTTTTCTAGGGCAGTTCACAATACCTAGGAACCTGTTTACTCACAAGGTTACCAATTTATTACAAAGAATATGTATAGGGTGTATGGGGGAAAGGACAAGGAGCTTCCACATCCTTTCCAGGTGCACCATTCCCCCCAAATCTCCACATGTTCACCAACCAGGATGCTCTCCAAGGCCCTCTTCTTGGGTCTTTATGTAGGCTTCATTATATAAGCAGGATTGATTAAACCACTGGTAACTGAATTCAATCGCCAGACTCTCTCCATCATGGTCTGGGGGTGGGAACGGAAATTCAAACCCTCTAATCACAGGACTAATTCTCTAGGCCACTAGCCCCTATCCTTAAGTGCTTCCTAAAGTAATCTCATTCACATAACAAAAAAAAAAAATGTATCACTCTTAATCCTTAGAATAATTCTAAGGAGTATGAACCAGTAAATTTGAATGAAGACTAAATATATATGGGAAATATATTTTAGTCATTTAAAAGACCAAATATATAATTTTTCTTATAAATCACAATATTGCAGTTTATTAGACTCATATAGCCAACTGATAATCTTTATTAGATGTCTAAAATTCATGTCAAAAATTAGAAAATCACTGAATTGACCTCAACTCAGTCCCCATGAAGCAAAATTAAAGCCCACTTTTCCCCCAACTCATCTTCATTTCAAATCATGTCACAACCTAACTGCTCTAGCCAAAAATTGAGTCATCTATCATTTCTCTTCCTATTACCTTCACTCACATTCATCCTAATACCTTGCATTAACTCTGAATATTGAGTCATTTCCACTCTACCACCATTTCTCCTGTCTATTCAATAGTTCTGTAACTTGTCTCCCTATTTATGATCTTGGACTTCTACAATCCATCCTTCATGGTGATCATTAAAAATTATAAATCAGACCATTCCACTCTCGTATCCTGATCCTCAGAATATAAATTAATCCTCTTTCCATTGCCCACAAGTTTTTTGTTTTGTTCTGTTTTGTCTTTAAGGAAAGGAGCAGACAGGAGTGAAGGTGAGCAGAGGCAGGTAGGCAGGAAGTTAGAGGAGGAAGAAGCATCCCATTTATTTTTTATTTAGTTGTTCATCCTGGTTGCTTCCCCCAGGCCCTGGAGATAAGAACCCAGGACCTTGGGATGTATTGCACTGCACCCAACCGCTACTCCACCAGGGCATGCTGCCCATCTGGTTTTATAGGTGGTAGCATCCAGCTATGATCTTAGTTCCTAATTTAATGCTCTCCCTGTTCCTCACTACAGTCCAGACATATCAGTCTTTATCCTGTTTCTCCTGGTTTATTTACATTTCCAGAGACTTTGTGCTCACTGTTCCCTTTTTCTAGAGTGTTCTTCTTTCAGATATTTGTGTGTTTGACTTTATTAACATGTAGATCTGAACTTAAAAGTCACTGACTCAAGAGGATTTTCCCTCATCACTCTATTTAATGTCTATCTTTATTGGACTATCCTATTTTATTTTCCTGATGTTATTTATTACTATCTGAAAGCCTCCTATTTATCAACTTATTTGCTATCTTGTCACCAGTACAAGAGCTGAACAGGTTAATTTAACAGCATACCCCAGCTCTACTTACTCTCGGCTACTACAAGAAATAGGACTAACAAATCTCACTTTTATTGCAAACCTGCAGAGAAACCTAGAGAAGACTTCTCTAAGCTAGTTAAAGCCAGAATGCCCAGACAACAGGGGAGAAAGGACAAGGGTCAAGCAAAACCCTCATTATCATAATAAAAAAAAAAAATCACACCCCTGGGTGGAGACTTACCATTACATTGAAGCTTATGATGCTTCTGAAAGCATGGCTGTGGAATAGGCCTATGGGAAGGATATGGGAAACATGGAACACCCTAGTCCCTCCTGCCATAGGCATCCTATAAAAGTGTACTCCTCCCTATTGCTCAGTGAGGAGGACTTGGAGAATGAGTTTCCTTCTCCTTTATTGGCCAATTAATAAATTTCTTTTTGTTATAGTTCTTACTTGAGGTCCGGGATCATTAATAGTTGATGGGAAAAACAACAAACTATTGGTGACAGTCTGCTTCATTGGATAGAATTTAAGCTCAATCAGAACAGGATCTCATTAAAGACTGGCTGCCTTAGAATACTACCTCACAGGTAGGAAACACATAGGGCATCTTGCTTGAATGACTGCCTGAGTGGTTGAATTTTATTATAGCATAGGAGCTATTATGAGGATTAAATGAGATGATGCATGTAAATTGTTTATTATGTTGTCTACTACCTAGTAAGTACTCAAAAATTCTCAATAATAAAAAAAGTGTTAACTCTTATTTTTATAATTCAAAAAAATTTTTTTGCAAAGTAAATCCAAAAACTGTGGAAGCTTAAAGGTATAAATTTGAGAATAAGTTAACTTTCTGAGTAAAATAAAAATCATATTGAAAAGGAAGGAAAAAAGCAAAACAGTATGACAATAGAGTCGCTGAAGCACTGGCCCTGATTAAGTCTAGGGTAAAAGGATGTCACTAGCAAGGTTCATAGTGACATCTAAAGCTAGCTGGAATACTGAAGACAAATTCTACCAACTTCTTAATTTTCCTGACAGTAAGTTTCTCATCCCATATCATTTTTAGACAAATTAATTATTAATCCAATTCTTCATTATGACTTCAAAAAAGACCTTATTTTACTCATAGAGTTATCTTTGGTTGTGGGGAAAAGGTCGGGAAGGATACAGACCTATACAAAGAAGAAGCATCTACCTTTGATGCCATCAGATCCAAGTCTTCACTCTCTGGGAACTTGTTTTAAAAATGTTCTAGATATTAGGACTTGCAACTGGTCTGGTCATATATTCTACTAAGCATACATTGTGGGGCACAGTGACTTTTTCCCACACCCTCCTCAACCATCTTTGAAAATTGCATGGCAGTCACCAGTCATGGGAATCTTATTCAAGCACAAGCATGTGGGAATATGAGGAGAGATAATATTTTTCTTATTAATTGCCATCATAGGGAGACATGAAAGGGAGGGTTGGGTTTAATATATATGAAAGAGAATAAATTTTATTCAGGCATCCATCATGCCTATAGTTGTCACAGAAATAACTAACATGTATTTTATAATCATTCTATCAAAGCTAAAGACATAGTAAAGTCCCAGTAACGAGACAATTCAAAGTGTTAAGAATTAAACCTCTCCTGCTAAAAGTTTTCATATATGCATTCTGCTCCTCTAAAGAACTGACTAGGTTCATAGTTTCACAGGCTTGGGGTTAAAATGCTGGAAAGGGGCGCACCCTTGTGATTCAAACCTTTCATGCAAAGTCCAAAGACCTGGATTCTGGACTTGGGACAGGAGAAGGCGTGGTGGGGATTGGGGTGGGACTGAGGCATGGGGAGGAGAGGTGGAAACAAACTAACAAAAAACTTCAGAAAGTTTGTTAAAAGTTATCTGAACCTTCTAACTCTAAAAATGTGCAGCAACACAGTGCAATGAAAAGTTACCATATGCTAATACAATGGATTGAAGGAAATATGTCTCTAAAAGTATACCCAAGGGGGTTGGGAAAGGAAAACTGCACACTGAAAAGATTGGAGCCTTGGACTTAAGGCAGATAAGGGTTCAGAATTCAGCTCTTCTGAGGGCTTTTAGAAAAGATGCTGAATTAGCACAGTGCTTGGCACTTTATAGAGAGGTATCTGTTAAATCAAAGAACTGCTTTGAACATCAGTAAGCCGAGCTATAAAATTGATATAGAAGTTGCACCTACAGGATTTTGTGTGCAGGATTATAGTAAGCATTAAAGGTAGCATGGATAAACTATCTAGTGTCAAATACACAGGCTCGATACATTGTAACCATTAAAGATTTCCTTTACCCTCCTAGCAATTGCCTCCTCATGATACATCCTTCTACTACTGTCCTTTAGAATTGCCAGATCCTGCTGTTTGGATTCTTTCATCTTCTCTTATGGATTACTTGGGATAAAAGAGTGGATAGCACATAGGATAGGTTTGTGCCACTACCCTTCAGTTTTTATTGTAGACTTTGTCTGGTCTCATTGCTATATTTTTAAAGTGTTTTCCTGTTTTTGTATGCAAACTGACTGTAGCTAAATTAACTGTTCATGTGATATAGCTAGACAGTTATATATTTCCTTATAGTTGACAAATTTTTCCAAAACAGTTATTCACTTGATGTTGTTCTTGGGTCTTTAGAACAAAAAAACAAAATTAAATAACTCCAGAGTATTTAGAGGATTTTAGAGAACACCATATCTGGTTGAGAATTCAGGGGTGCAGGTGATTTGGTTTTATCATCTGTCATCCTTCTGAGCCTTGTTATAGATTCAGTGAATCTGGCTCTTCAGGAAGCGTCTTCTTTTCTCTCCCAACTCCATCTTTCCTAAAGCTGGGAGCTTACACAAGGAAGAGATCAGAAGTTCAACTCCATTTGATACCTATATATTTAAAGCCTCCTGTAGGTCAGTCACTACAGATACCAAAGTAGATAGGGTATAGTTCCCATCTCTAAGAACCCCACTTTCCTACGAGAAAAATAGACACATGAACAGGTCATTCTACTGCGATAAGATCTATGTTAGAAGATAGGTGTCACTGAAGTCTTTGAGGAACCTACAGGAAGGTATTGAGCTCAATCTTAATAAAGAAAAAGGAATAGAACGAAGGATAAAGAAGTTGGTTCAGATGTTTCTGCTGATGGGTGGGCACATTCCTTGTTAGCATGGATCAGAAAGAAGAGCAGCTTAGACAAGGGAGGGCACAGGCATGTGTGTGGGAGCCAGAGTGGGTGGAGCCGGGCATAAGCCTGTGGACAGCAATGCTGTCTCTTTGCGTCCGACATAGGAGTCTGTTTGACTCCTAACTCGTTCCAGGCTTCAGTCTATGTCACTTTGAATAGCACAGAGATAGCCTTAGTAGTTTCATGTTAAATTCTTCATCAAAAGCATTTTTTCTGCAAAGCTAATTGGCCAGAAGGCAATTATGCCATCAGAAAAAAGATTTAAAAAGGTAAAGGAGAGGCTTTAAAAGGACACAATGAAACATGAAAAAGTGAATGACAAAATTAAAAAGACTTCATTGCAAAAAATGAAAACAAAATATTGGAATACATTTAAAATGTGTGTAGACTTATTCATTTAAATGTTCCATTACATTCATAAAAATGTCCTATCATATACTCAGTCCTTATTATTTCATCAAATCATCTAAGGTGGATTCTGTACCAAATACCAAAATTCTGCCTGCATCATGTTTTCTGCTATTAAATAGCAAAAGAATGTCACCATTTTAAAGAGACATACACTCATCAGGAGTCACATAACCATTTCTTTTGGGGGAGGAGAGGAGGAACTTGATTCTTCTTTAGCCTCCACCTGCCAGCCCTGAGTGAAAATCTGGTAAGACAGCATTAGAGAAAAGCAGTTGTATGTAAATTAGCTAAAGAGTCAACACTTTATGTTCTTGAAGACTGCTATGAATTACTAGCTGCTTCTCTTATATTTGCTGGAGCTGGTGAACTTTTGGTTTTGATGAGCAGGAGGGATAACTCTACTCACCAAAGGATTTGTAAACTGAGATGTTATTTTCTAGTATAGTATGCAATCTGGTTTTACACTCTTATTTCACACTTCCCGTACGTTTCATCACCATATTTTCTATCAAGTCAATATATGTAGTTGTCACCACCTGCTATTTTAAGACCTTCACATCTCCTGGTCACTCGACAGATCATTCGAGGGTTAAGTTTCCTATAATATAAAAATGGGAGTACTGTGTCAGTTGAAAGTACTTAAAACCAAACTGTCAAACCAAATGTCAACCAATTTTTTTGTTTTTTAATGACAAAATTCCCTTACAGTCAATTAGTTATGCGGTGAAAATGCCTGTGGCAAAGAACTAAAAGCAGATCTACTGCACAAGTGCCTCACTGCCCATCGTGTCATCTTCTTAAGTGACATTTGGCTGTTTCTCTTCCTGAAGACATTGCAGTGGGTGCCTATGGTCCATAAGTAATGTTCAAACTCCCAAGTATATCTGTCTGGCCCCTGGCCCTTTTCCTCTTTCCAGCTTCATCTCCAACCATTTGTCCCTCCCATCACATGGCCCAGTGTTTGCAATACACAGTCTGCCCCTTACTTTCTGGCCTTCATAGGCAATACTCGCTCTGCCTCTTACCCTCTCTCTTCTGTGCCCACACTGTAACCCCCATGATGTTTGCTATCGCTCCTACCAAAAATGTGAGGTTCCTGGGTAGCAGAGCTTTGTCCAGGTCATGTCTATGTTACCAGTGGTTCTCAAGTGGGGCTGCGCAGCCTCAGCCTTTCCCACAACCACTGCACATCCCCTCCTAGCTCGATGCCTTGGGACACTGAATGGCAGGCTGTCTTGTTTTAGTTGCCAGTTGTGTAGGCCAGTGAGAGGCCCCTGCTATTGATGGAAAGAAAACAGAATAGAGTCTGAAAATAAGTCAGGAGCTATGAACTGCCTGCGCCCCACTCTTTAAGGCCATGGCTCCTCTCAAGAGGCCTTTCTATACAGTTCTCCTTTCAAGGCTGTAGTGACCTCTTCTGATGCTGTTCTGTTTACCTAACAGGTGGTGATGTCTCCCCACTCTTACCAAGACCCAGAGTTTTATGCTACACCATTTAGTGTCTTTACCTGACCCACACGGTTGCATATTTCTCCTCTATTAAGCTCTACATAAAGCACCTCATTTAAACTATCATCTGAAATACCGGCATATGGAAGCAACTTAACAGCTATTTTGGAAGGAAGGGAAAGAGGGAGAGAAGAGGGAGGGAGAAAGAAAAAAAATAGCATCTTTAAGTAAAATTAGCTCCTGAGCAGGATTCTCTATGCACATTTTGTGTTTGTGAACAATTTCTATGTCTCCTTGGTACTTTCATTACTGTTTGCTATCTCTAGTAGTGTGATTTGTGAAAACTACCTTATCCATGGGAAGACGATGTAAGCTCTAAGTCCGAGAAGGAGGGGAAGAGAAGAAAAGGGAAGAGTATAACCTTAAGAAAGAACTTCCCAACCTCTGGCTTAAGCAATTATAACTCTGGTGCTACCAAAGCAGAGTTCTTGCTGGAAAGGAGAATCCACAGGGCACTTCTGAGCAAAGGGAGAGCTAAACCTGGAGGTAAAGGAAAAGAAAGGGCTTTTCCAACAGAAGAAACAATTCATGGCATCCAACATCTTCTGTACTAAGTGAAGATGGTAGGAGATTAACCACAATAGATTGTTAACCTCAAAACAGACCAAACGAGATTAATATGAAATAGCCATTGCACTTGCTCAACCTTTCTGAAGATAGCAGTGTTTCTGCTAAGGCCAAAAATTTGATTTTCAACTCGAAAGAGAAAACTATGGGCCACCTAGAGTCCTGTGGTGTAGATGTTACTGCATGTCAGGCCTCAGGCAATGGGAGAAAGAACTTGCCTTAACCCTTATCATTCTCTTCAACACTATCGTTTCCATTTCAAAAGTCAAGGCAATTTGTATTACTAAATATAAATATCAAAGCACATTGACACATTTTATTTACCACAACTGAATGATTTATTATCATTTATTTCAAGTCCTCATTCCCAAATTATTGCAAAGGTGAACTTTTAACACCAAATATCTTTCCAGACTACCTGTCCTTTGAACCTAAATTTGTTGACTGGAACCTGCCTGGAATACATGCACTGACAATGCAAAAAGGCCCAAAGTTCAGGATCCAAGTAGCATTTGTGAGTGGCCTGCTGAGGAGTGTTTACATGTACTTCCTTTGACTAGAAAGCAGCTGAAGGGAGCCTACTCTGAGAAGTAATTGCACGTTTTGTAAAATCTATCAAAAGTTGCACACAGATGCATTTTGTAAAGACCTAGAGGGGTGTTCACACTTCTTGGCAGGTGGATAGGCCTGTGGCTCTAACAAACCAGGGACAAGAGCCACAGCGGTGGTGCAGGTGGTCTTGAACCTGTCTCTAATAGATGAATTTAAACATTCCCTCTACATGTGTACGGCTTGGCAGCGAGCTGCAAATGTGTTTCTGTCATTTGAGATCTTCAAGTGCAGCTATCTTCCCATAAACTGTAATGAATCCCACAGTCAAACATGGCATGGTGTGCAAACTTCCAAACACCTGCACTCTTCAAATCCTGCCTTTAACTTATGTGAGAGTGATTGGCACTCCACTGGCATTGAATAATAGAAAGTGGGCTTAATTGTGACCTCAAAAGATGCAATAGGGTAACCAAAAAAGGAAAAAAATAAAGAAACCTCAGCTCCATATGGAGCATCAAGTACCTCCTCAGTTGCAGAGCGTTGAAGAACTTTGCGTAACAGTGGAGGAGAACCAGGTTTGAGTTTGGGCATTATTTTAGCTGGAAAACATTATTTTGTTACATTCATGTCTACAATAATTATTATAATAACCCTGAGTTTATAACAGTAACAAATCAATTGTAACGAGCAGAACAAAAGAATGTAGGTAGAATTCTTCCCTCTAAATACGCTCCTGTTGGTGAGTCAAAACACAGTGCCAGCACACTGCCAATGTCAGTAAATAACCAGTTTCAACACTGGTGTGTCCTTTTCATCCTTTAATTGGTTGTTTATGAAGGAAATGGGATGAAAAGTCAAAGTCTGTCCACCTATATCTTTGAAGGGGATAGTGATACTTAGAGTCTAGGTAAGTTGTCAGTATTCTTTAAAATGCACAAGTCTGGTTAGGTACAGAGGTGAATTTGAATTGCAGGATGTAAACAAAGGATTTTGTTGTGCCTAATATTATAGCGGGGTTCATACAGATTTTTTTTAACTAAGCATGACTCATTTTATTAATAATCCATCTCCATTTTGAAAATGGTCTCACAATTGATACACTTAAGTGAAGAAGAAATAGTTTTCATTCTAAAAGAAAACTATAAACTCATATAAAGTTGACTTTAAAAGTGGTCTGTGTTGAAGATTAAATTGTTAGAGCTGGTTTCACAAACCATACCTTATTTTGTCCTCATAACCCAGAAAGTAGGCAGGATAGAGAGGTGATAGTCTGTTTAAGGGGATCAGAAAGGTTAACTCATCCCCTGAAGATCACAATACTAATTGGTAGTCAAACTATTTCTAGAACCCAGATCTCTATGCCTCCTGTTTATCACAACACATTTTCTCCTGATAGGTTATTCACTGGTCAGGTTATTTGTGATACTTTATGATGAGTGTTGGGAGAACCCTAAGAAAAAAACTATGCTATATTTAGGCTGTTGGCATGCGTTGCTATCTATATAAACACATCTTTAAACTTTCTCAGAAATGAACAGAGTTGTTTTGTTCCAATAACAGAATAACTAGTGGATAATAGAAGAGGGAGAAATATCTCTTACATTTGGGAACCAATGAATATAAGCATCTAAATGTGTGTGTGTGTGTGTGTGTGTGTGTGTGTGCACATCTGATTAAGAGGAGAGCCTTAAGAGATAATAACATAACAGCCCACATTATAGATCATAACATGATGTGGTGCTCTGTGTCTCAATGGATTATGAAGCATCCAGATGCCATAGGTCAATCAAAGTCGAGATGGCTGAAATGTATGTTAAAGTGTAGGAGATTAAAATATTATGCCTAACACTGTATAATGTATCACGGAAAAATCCTTGTAAGTATAAATTAGCTTTACTGTTGAGTATAAAATCTTCCTTTTGGTTATTTATGAAGCTTCATTTTGAAAATTGTCTTCACTGACTAACAAGCAAATCAGAACTTGTCATGTGCAAATCTTGTGAAGACTGCAAGGCCAGTATATAATTAGTCTCAAAAGAGTGTGACCAAATTGGGTAAAAAAAAAACAACATACCACTATGAAAGGAAATAAAAGGACCAAAAAGAGGTCAGGGTGTGGCCCAACCTTGGGAACTCTTTAACTTTAAATTTTCCTAATATTAAAGTCTTTAGAAAAAGTGAAATTATGAACCCGGCATGCTATTGTGGTTTCCAAAGAACTGTTATTGTTCACAAATCAAAGAATCTGGTGATGAAGAGAAGTTTAAACTGCTCTGAATATAAAAAAATATATATATTCAAATTGGGGACAACAAAAAGAGAACTGGCAGCAGAAGAAAACAGGAGTGAGGAGAAAGATGGACAAGAACAGCAGTTACTCCCTTAACACGCCCTCGATAAACATCCACAGAATAAGCAAGGCTCTCTGAACTCTTTTTCCCTTAGATTCCATCATCAACTCCACCCTCCATCAATGACCTCTGCTCTCTCTTCCTCCAATTTCCTTTCTACTCTAAAAATCTAAAGCAGGTTTCCAGTATTACACTTTACCCTTTGGCTAATCATGTATGTAATGCTCTGAAGTCATTTTTGCATTTCCTGTAAGGCACATACCACCCTTTCTCATCAGTCTTGCTTGTGAGGTCAGATGGTTCTCACAGATGGAACAGGAGAAAAATTCCAGTTAATTGATGTTGTTTAAATCCTGCTCAAGGTCAGTCTCCAGAGATGGGATGCTGGTTTCCACAGGGACCATTACATAAGCAGAGTCTGTTCATGCTTTAATGAGCCCTGTTGAGATCATCACCCATTTAGGGTGGGGTACAAGCAGACCCTGGGTGTGAAGGTTTCAAGGGGGAAAACCCAGGAAGCGGTCAGATGACTCAGTGGTGGCACTTTATTGAGTCAGGCCTGAGAATGGACACTGTGAGGTTTCAGTATGCAATGGTGGACACCAAGTTTCAAAAGTTTTTTCATGCTCACTGTCCACAAGATGTTTTCTAGATCTGGTAATGACTGCCTTCTCATTTCTATCTTGTCATCACTGAATTATGGAACTTGCACCTTCAGCATCACTCTTACACCTGGCCAAGTTATCTACAAGAAGACAGCAGCTCTGCAGGCTGCAGGGATGTTTATTCTTCCCTCATCATCTCTAAATGTGTAATCCGTTAAAAAATATTTGTCAAGCACCTAGAATCTGTCTGGAGTTTTGCTGCTTACTCATTCATATTGAGATGGTCTGGTCTCTGCGTCCATATTCTTCTAAGTGTTGTTTTTAAAGTTTTTTGGGTTTGGTTTTGTTTTGTTTTTTAAGAGAAAGGAAGGCAAGCAGGCAGGAAGAGAGAGAAAGGAAAAGCATTTTTATTTATTTGATTTTTTTTTTTTAAGGTATTTTTCTCCCAGCCTTGGATCTAGAACCTAGATCTCTGGGCTTTATGTGGTCCACAGCCTAGTCACAACTCAGCTACCTGAGCCACCAGGGCATACCTGAAAATGTATTTAGTTATCATCATATGTCATTTTTAATTAAGTTATCAGCTCTCCAAGAAACATTATTAAACAAATATCTTAATCTTGTCATGAGTCCAGTTAGTTTCTGTGTAATTCAGAGAGAAAAGGAGAAATAGTAGAGAAAAGGGATTCATTCCTTATAGACAGAGCATATGAGTGTCTCCCAGAATTGAGTAAAAATAAGAAAATAACTTATAGGGTTCGAGAGGTGAGACTCAAATATCTAAGACACAGCCACTCATCCAGATTACATATTGCTAAAATAAAGAGCGCCTTCCCACAGAGCGCATTTCCCCAACATTTGTACTACTTCTTGGTATGAATAAAAATGTCTACTTAAGTAAAAGTATTGTTTTAATGAAGTCAGAAGGTCCAAACTCTTTATGGAGCATATACTATACATACCATAATATCAGTTTTAGGAACCAAATTGTTCCTGAAAATAAACATTGTGGGAATGATTTTCTTACTCAGTTTGGAAGACAAAATAAAGTACCTCTCTCCCCCAGATATCTAAATCCTAATCCCCAGAACCTATACCATCATACCTTATGTGGGAAAAAGAACTTGCAAATGGGATTAAGTCAAGGCCCTTGATGATCAGAAGTGGGAATGATAGGCTATAAAGATGTAGGAGGGAGAGCAAGAGGTCTCTAGAAACTGGAAAAGGCTATTGATTCTTCCAGAGCCTCTAGAAGAAACATAGCCTTACTAACACTTTAATTTTGCCCCCATAAGACTCATTTCAGAAGTAACCTACATAAATATTAAGATAATAAATTTGTCAGATTTGAAGTCACTGAGTTCATGGTAATTTGCTACAACTACAAAGAAAAATTTGTATTAATATGTGCATAGCAGGTGCTGAATAACTGATTTTCTTTCCTTTATTTACCAAATATTTCCATGCTAGCTGACACATTTTTATAAAACTCCTAGAATTAAAGATATAAGAATAAATTAAATAGACATGGTTTCTGTTGCATTAAGTTTACAATCTAGGAGGAGGTAGGATTATGCTCATTTACAAATGAGAAAACATGGGTTTATTCAATACAAAAATTAAGCCAGTTGTTTATGTGGGAAAACGAAACAACTGGTTAACAATTTTTTCACTTTTTAATAAGTTAGGTTGGTGTCCCACTGTGACTCATTGCATTTTTATGTCATAATTAAACTGCATTATAATTGTAACTGTGATTATCTCTTGCCAAATTCCAACTCTACTTCTGCTTTCTTAAAACCTATAGTTAGAGAAATAATAAATCTTAAAGGTCTTATGATTCTTACTTAATTCTCACAAAGTTATCTATATTCATAACCTTAAGGTATGTAAAGATAACTCAAGCTAGTGGTAGACTTAAGTGCAAATGAATCTTGAGAAGTAGAGGCTTTTGTTACAAAGGAGTTTGAGGCAAATGACAATTAAATGCAATCCGAAAAGAAGTACATTCATAGTACATTCATGTCTTTAATACGTAAGAGAGAGAGAGAGAGAGAGAGAGAGAGAGAGAGAGAGAGAGAGAGAGATTACAATGGATGGAAAGCCTAACTATACCCAAGGCTCTGAGAGCAACTCTAGAAATATGTGTTTACATGGCCAGAAGTCTGTGCAAAATATGAAAAAAAAATAGGTATTAACCAAGGCCCTGCTGTTAAGGCGGCTGTCACTTTCCACTCCAATTATCTATCTTGCTTTCCACCGTTTAAATGATGCAGGTATGGCCATGGGTGATTCTCAGATCTGGCTAAAGTGAGTTTGGGTTGTGGGAGTGTGTGTTTTGGTTCAGTGAGACATAGTAAGGGAGTTCTCAGGCACTTCATGTAGAGCTGGGGTCCTGCTAGCACTCTCCAGACAGTGTTGAGCTCCAGGCTTTCTACTCCAGGGCTGGGACTCCTGGTGTTGTGCCCCGAAGATTCAGTTCAGAGTTTCTACAGATAGGAACATATTCCAGGACGTAGATAGCCCTGGGAGTATGCCGAAGCAAGATATCAAGGTTTGAAACGTATGGAATCAGATTTAGTCTGAAAGTAATTCTTCTATAACATGGAAATGTGTCATTATGAAATTGAGTTCTCCTTCATGCTTAGTCATAATGGAAGTTCTCTCCTGTCACCAATATACTTGAGAGTGTCATGTACACAATTACAAATACACTATAAATTTTTTCTTTGGTGACATGAATTTCATGAAATATGTCTCAATTTCTGTGTTTGTATGGCACAAATCTGTAGACACTACTCAAAGTAGGTATGTTTGTAAAGTAGTTGAGGTTTTGCGCTTCTCAACTATTACTTTTTTAAAAAATCAACCAACCATCATAAAGGAATGACTGACCTAATTTCTGGCTGTTATATGAAAAAGCAATCCAAAATTGTAGAGGGAAAATCTAGGGAAACAGTTTTGTGGAGATTATCAGACAGTTCATTAAGAAAAATATTATTTTTAAAGATTCTAGGATATTTGTGGAACTTGTTAGCTTTGATATTTGATATTGGCTATGATTTCATTTCTCATTCTAAATAAATATTTTCAAATGTGCACCCACAATTGTGTAATTTTTTTAAGTGGTCCCTCTAAACTGCTTAAGTTTTAGGACCCAGGAGGCTGGAATCCACTCTCACAGGCCAGTAAGCAGAAACAGAGAAAGCAAGAAAACAAAGTCATCAAGCAAAAATAGACTTTTGGCATATTAAATTGAATTGATGGTGGCAAGAGAAGGGAGAGAGGGTTGGCAAATTGGGCAAAAAGGGGTCAATTATATGGCAAAGGATAGAGTTAGAAAGTTGGTTATAAATTTAATGTATTATATATAGATGTTGATTTACAATGATGACTTTAAACCTGTATCATGTATGATGTAATGTTCCTTCAACAAATTAGATTTAATTAAAAAAATAAAATAATTACAACTCTTTTAAAAATTATATGAAAAAAGGGATAGAGACACCTGACCAGGGAAAGCGTGAAACACATACTAATTCACTCTTGGAGGAATCAGAGCTCCTTGATCTGATGGAGTGGGATGTACAAACCCTGTTCCTGAATGCAGCTGTTGCTTGGGGTGGAATGCCAGATAAATGTTAAGAAAAAATACTCAATATGATCAGATCTTCCCTTGGGGAATTGGAATGAGCCCTTGGCCTTGATGTTCCCATTCATACACTGTTGCGTAAGAGCATAAGCTCCAGGATCACAGTGGTAATTCTGCCACTTACTGTGTGACCTCAGGACAAGCCACTTGGCTAATCTTTAATTTCCTCTTCTATAATCTAAACAAGGAAATAATAATCCTCACCTTCTAGGTTTGTTGTGGGGATTAAACGGCATAATGGCTGTCAAGTGCTGGATAAGAATATGTGCTCAATAAATGATAGGTTATTATTTTTCTGTGTAAAGAAATGAAATATGACATCTTTCTCAGAGAAATGCAGTAAGAAAATCTGCTGAGCAGCATCAGACAAAAAAGAAATAAGACTAGAATTGAAATGTACCTTGTACTTAAGCATGGAGGTAGGTGTCTGTAAACACTCATCTCTCTGTTCCAAGTCACAGGACTCAGTCTGTATCTATCTGTTGTGGGGCTAGGTGGAGTACAAGACAGGGAAGGGCCAGGAAGGGGAACAGCAGCTGGCAGGCCTGGAATGCCAGACCCTCTGTTGGTGTCCATGTCCTGTTGCCCCTTGGTGTAAGCATCCATTCAGATGTCCTGCCTGCTCCCACCCTCTCTGACCCCACACAGTCTTACCACTTGAGTAACAGTACTGTGAAACCGACTTGTACTCTGGCATGCAAAGTCCTCCTGGCCCTACTCCACCCAGCAAAGTGGCACAGAGACCTCAACACTTCACCCATTCCTTTAGCCCTGCGTATGCTACAATAGCCTGAGAGGTGGGGACCAAATCATGCCCAAGAACCTGCCACTTGTGTCAAGAAGTAGGCAGAACAGAAGAGATTTATGGTTTGGGCAAAGAGATATACAGTAGTGGGAGTTTCTTACTCTTCCTAGTAAAGATAATATAAAGTATTATTTTATCTTACAAGTCTGAAAATTTTGTTTCATCACTAGGTTTACTACTCTGGAGAACATAGGTCACTTGAAATTAAAAACACAGAATTTTGAACAAGAGACAGAACTCGTGGTGGTGATGTATGAGTATACATGCATAATGATTAACCATGTTCATGCAATTGCCTCCTTTAATCCTAACAACAATCTTTCAGTTAGAAATGGCAGAGTTAATGTTCCCTGTTTATAAATTATGTGACTACTGCTCTAAGTTGCTGAAATGGCCTAAGATTGCCAGAAGAGAGAAGTATGAGTGAGCTTGCCTTTCACAGTAAACATACATACACATAAGAATAAATACTTAGACTATATATGAAATATAAGCTTTACATGTAACATGTGAATATTTATGAAATCATAGCTTTTTTTCTCCTTTGTTATTTCTTTCTTTCCCTTCACTGGTTAGAACAGAGAGTTCTAACAAAGAGTAGTCTCTGACCACTAGGTCACAAGGTCCATTGAGAGAAGAGAAACCATCCTCAAGTTTTCCTATTTCAGGTTTCCAGAGTCCAACGCTTAGAAGAATATTGGTGATTTGGGGTTTAGACCAGGTAATGGAGAAAACACAAAGGCAGAAATTTCCCTTCTAGACTTCTAGACCATTTCTTGTGAACTGTGGGCAAGAGAAACAGGGGACAATTTAGCCCTGAGGGGACGGATTCAGATGTCTGAGACAGACCCCAGCAGAGACAACACGAACCCAAGGGGAGTTAGTATTTAGGTCTATGGGACAAAGATTGGTCCCATAAGGATTTCCAAGACCCTAGCATGCCAAGGAAGTAGCAGCAAGTTCCTGCCCACAAAGGTGTCACAAAACCAGTAGGGGGTCCCAGACCTGACCATGCCATAAGGACAGAGGGCTGGCAACTGCTTTGTCAGGCTGGGGGAGGAAGAGTTCACGCCACATAACACCCTGGACTTCATTACAAACTTCAAACACTTACCACAACATCAAGATAGAAGGTTCCCACCTGAAGTGCCCAGTTGTTAAAATTTCTGGCTTGCAGAGGGGATGATGCCTTAAAGTAGAAATTAAATTGAGTTTTAGGAAAATAGTCACTCACACACCTAAAGTTACTACCTGAGATTTAAATGCATAACTTTATAAAAAAGGAGGGAGGAAGAGGTGTGGGGGAGGGGAGTGGAAGGAAGAAGGGAGGTAGGAAGGAATGAAACACATAGGTAGATGTGCATATTCATTTAAAATTGTAATAGTTATAATTTAAGGGTCACATTGTTTTTTTTTTCTCCAAAACAGTCAAGGGCTATTTTTCCATCCCCTCATCTGATCCCTAATAAGGGTTTAAAATCTAGAAAAAGTAATCAGATATAATCACATGAGCTCTGCCTCTGAAACCTCTCATAAGAGAGACTGACACTATGCAGCATAGAGATCTCAGTGATCTAAAATTTAGTACATTCCAAAGTAGATGCTACATACTGAGGACCTTATCGCAAAAGCAGAACAGGCATCTAATAAATATAGAGTGCTCACAATTTTCACTACTATCCTCTGAGACAAGTCCAAGTTTCTATGTCCCAATGACAAGGAACAGAGATTTCTTTGGAAAGAAAAAATAGACCCAAATCAGCTATTAAGATTACCCTACACATATATTGTCATTTAATTTTTTTTCAGGATTTGCCTCAGTTAAAACATTAGCTACTTTTCTCCCTCAAAATTAATCTGGTAAAAGCCACTGTTATGGCATGCCCTGGTGGATTGGTGGTTAGGTTTGCCACCTTTGGCCAGCCCAGTCCACATACATCCCAAAAACCTGGGTTCATTTCCTGGGACCAGGATAAAAACCAAGATGAGCAAATAAATAAAATAAAGTGCTTCTTCCTCCTCTCTCTGCCTACTCTGTTTGCCTTCATTCCTACCTTCACCTTTTCTTTAAAAATAAATAAATTTTTAAATCACTGCTTTTCCCTCCAAGTGGACGAAAAAACAGCTGCACATACATGACTCTTGCATGTTGGTCCCAATCGCATGTTCTTGCTTCCCATGCAAACACATCTTTGGTTTGCTTGCCTCCACGGTTTTGCTCGGGCTGTTCTCTCCTCTAGTACCGGATCAATTTTCCTTTCTCTGAAAAACTCTTTAGCTTCCCCCAGTAGATCCCGTCCCTGCTGCTCCATCCAATTCTCACCACAGCCTCTGTGGAAAATCGCCGCTCAGGGATCCATCCCTCCTCAGTCTGTGCCTCCTGTCCGAGACTCCCTCACACATCTTTGTGCAAAGAATAACTTTTAAGACACCTTCTTCAACTACCCAAATTAAAAGAACAGGGAGTCTCTGCTTTTCAAAAGGGACCCCAGTTAACTTTGACGAAAGGCCTACCTGAGCACCTGTTTCTGCTAACGGAAAGAAATCCGTAAAGAGGGCTCAGTTTTACGACAAAGGCGGAAAGCACACTCACGTCCATGGTTTACGGCAGTCATTCCCTAGGCAGCGGCACTCCCACGGGAGAGCGCCCCAAATCCTTCCTGGGCACGTTCTACAGGTGTGTGTGTAGCACAGCGTTCCTGCTTTACTAGATGTGTGATTTTAGGCTTTATATGTTATTGATTTGCTTTGGTAGATTATTTTTGGATCTGAGAAGACTCAAAAGTTTTCCATCGTTAACGGTAATTGCTTCCTCCCTTTAGCGATTTGGGCTGTCTTAACCGTTCATAGGGGCGCTGGAGTTTGGATTAACAGTGAAACTTCTTCCCTACACCCAGTCCTCCTGACTGACCCAAAAGGAACCTCTCTCCTTTCTCTGCCTTATACTTTCTCTTCAACACACTTCATTATCGAATATACTCTAGATTTCATGCATGGTACTTATTTATCTAGTTTATAAACTGTCTTCCACACTGTAGTGTAAGACTTCTGACTTAACCATCAGGGCACACAGTGAACATGCAGTAAATATTTGTTGAGTGAATAAATGAATGCGTGATGACTACTGCAATTATAAACTTACCCACACATCTATGTTCTGTTCATTCTCGTATCTTTTTTGCCACTTAGCACAGTCCTGGGACTAAAGAGAGGATCCACCTGTGTTTACCAAATACAGGGATAAACTGACTTAACCGTGCTTGTTTACCATTGAGAGAGGATTGAAATTTCACCCAAGTCCATGACATATTTTTATAATACCATAAAAATAGCGGTATTTCCTGGACAATGGAAGTAGTTGTTCTTTTTCCCAGCAAATAGAATACTAATATAACCATATTTTTTCTAATAATGCTGACAATTTAAATACTCTTTCTTCAATAAGGCAAGCCATAATATTTAGTAGGAGATATTTATTGAGTGTTAGGTATTAATAGGCATTATGAAAGGAACTAGGCATTCTGTAAAGTCAAATAATATAAATGCAACTCCAAAGTACACTGAGACAATAGAATTAAGAATTTTACTGGAACTCGAATAGTATGTCTGATTCTAGAAAACTATTGGAAAACAATGCCTCACTCTGGAAATCCAAACCCTATACATTGGCTGCAAGTGAGGAAAAATAAAACCATAATATGAAATTCAAAATTTTAATAAAAGATTAGAATCTAAAATACAACAGCAGAAAAAAGCTGAAATAAACCTAATGAAAGGGAATTACACAAGAAGGCCATGCCACCTTGTGGGTATTGGGAGTATTTTACCATCCTTGATGTATATCTGGAGACAGAGTAACTGATTAGAGATAGATTAATTGGGAAATTTTCCAACAATTTTTAAGGTGATAAAACATATACTTTTTTTTTTAATGCTGGAACTGTTGGAAACACTTTAAACCAAAACACAACACTTCTTGAACCACTTTGATGACAGAAATAAGATACAGGAGATGAGGTTGTAATTATTTTTAAGATTTTCTTTTTGATCGATAAATCCAAACAATTATTTAAAGATGCGGGCATGCACCCTTTCTTTGTCACTTGTCTGAACAAAAGATGTAAATTGTTTAGATAAAAAGTATTTGAACAATAACCAAATACAAGACACATACTGTGATGTCATGTCCTAAAGAATTATCTAATATTTTACCACCTGTGTAAACTTAAACCAACACATAGCTTTACATTTCATTAAAGATATATAATGAGAAACATGATTTTTCAGAAACATTAGAAGTTCTAGGCATGACGCTACACAATGCCTGCTGTACGGAGAGAAACCAATCATTGTGTTTAGATGATAATCTAGGGGAAAAAAAAAAACATTTGTGCAGGCTACCCAGCATATGAAGTAACATAAGGCTTTCTAGAAGGTAAAAATACAATTAATTTTTCTTATCGGAAGAATTGTCCCTGGTCTCAAATTAGAATCTTAGAATCATAAACTTTAGTACTGGAAAGTACCTTAAGTGAGGCAGAGAGACCAATGACTCATTCTAATGACTCCTTAGGCAACTGAATTATTTCATTGCTTATTATTCTTGATATGAGAAATTACCAAGAATCAACAAGGAAAAACTCTTGTTGACAAAATATAAATAACCAAATCAAGATAACTGGTATAATTGAATGCTAGCTGCAAATATACTGAGAGATTTTTGAATCCAGATTTCCAAAAGATATTTGTTATAATCTTCCCAAAAGATATTAAGATGCATCACTGAAACTGGAAAATCCTTTATTAAAGCTAAGCTGGGGGTCCTTACCTGTAGAAGTTTTCACAGCTCTTAATATGCAAATATAAATTTGGAGGGCGTAATTCATGCAACTTCTCCCAGTGCTTTAAAATTTTTATTTTTGCAGACAATTTCACATGTCTAACATGAAAATTTTAAAAAACAAACTCTAATGTAAGTCAATTCTTTATTTCATAAAGAAGGAATTGACATTATATTGGTATGTGTCTTGCCCAAAATAACAAAATTAAATAAAGCCAGAGACAGGACAAGGTCTCTGTTTATCATAATCTCCAAATTCAGTCATTTGTTCTTTATGTAATACCATACTGTATTTACTCTTTCTCAATGTCATAATTAAAAATTACAATTCTGAAAAAATAAAGACAGAAATGTTTTAAGACAAAAATAGTTCACTAAAAATCTTTTTTCACAATATGATGTTATGTTTTATACAATCATTGAACACCCAGAGATCTAACACCTCCAGCTCAGCCCCACCCCTAAAGCTGTAACTTCCCAAAATGACCTCTTTGTGGTTTCCTCAAAGTGAGACCACCAGCTAAGAATAGCAATACAAATTAGTTTGATTAACTATAGTGTTTCTGTCTCTCATGTTCAAACCCAGATGTATAGTCAAATTGGTTGACTTTAAAATGTTCATTTGGAGAAAGTGTCCCTGACTATAAATGAAGTGATTCAAATATTTAGAGAGAACTTTTCATGCTTACTCAGTGATGTGTAAAACCATGACATTTACCAAAAATAGGTACTCATATGCTCTAACTCTGACTTTCATGTAGAGGTGTGGAGAGAAGGGGAAGATGTGGGGGGCTTGTGGGGGAGGTTGACAGCAGCAAAAGTGTGGTTTTTTTCTCAAGATGATGGAGCAAAGGGATGGATGAATTCAATGGCATATCTACAGTTGGCCAAACCTTAACCATCTCTTCCTTGGTCTGAGAGTTCAATATGACTCTGCAGATGGCTCAAGAATGTCTCAAATTGAAAGAACGTGGTTCTCCAGCACATGAGAATCCTATTGTGGTGAAAACATACATTCAGCTCTTTTTAACAAAGCAACCTTAATAAGGGACTTAAATTGCTCTTTGGCAAACAAGGCACCCTAAACTTGATAAATCATTTACAGTATCTATGAAAGAAACCCTAGGAAATAGAATCTCAAGGTAAGACCCCAAACACCATTTTCAAGACCACTTCCTATCCATAGATGTCATTTGTACCTCTGAGGCATCCTTGCTACCACCTCTTCTCTGTATATTTAGACTAAATATACAGTCTTGGGTGGACAAGACTACTGAAGCAATTCTTTTTTAAAAATCAAATAAAGATATTTAAGGCTCTTATTCGGACAAATTGGGCCCCCAAATCCTGCTATTGAGGAAGAGGTTGTGGTTTTGTTTTATTTTAAAGCACTCACAATTGTCATCTTAATAGAATGTAAGATTGCATTAAGTGGACAATGGCTCAGCTCTCAAAATAGTTTAAGAACTCCTGTCAACTCACCTTTTGATAAAATGATGCAAAAAGAAATGGAAAAAAGTCCTGAATATTAAATCTTTCTTCAACCCGTTGTCTGATTCTTAAGGTCTGTGCTGATATTTTTAGGCTTTGAGCACATATAAAATTTCATGGCTTTTTTAATATACATACAGGCTTGAAACAGATGAAAGCTTCCATCTGAATGATATGGATTCCCACTCCCACACACAGTGCTCAGACAAAACACATGAAACTAAGTTTAACTACTCCAGAGGAAAAAAAGCTAATTCAATCCTGCCAGGATCTGAAGCTGAGATTCTAAGGATTTTAGGCTTTTCAAATCTGTGCTTTCACTTTTTGACACACTCCCCTCTGTTAGAAGCTCTCACGGGGAATGAATCTCAGGACTTGTCTATATAGTGAGTTTTCATTATTCAACATGGATGAGATCTGGCAGGTCAGGGTAAACAATGGAATATCAAGTAAGAGAGTAGAGAATGTTGTCTGGTAGAAGACCAGGTCCTTCATGGAGGATTAATTTCTGTTCCTGGATCAGTGAGAGATCTGTGAACCATGAATAACATGGCAATGAAGATGAGGACTTTCTATCCATATGTAGTAAATCACATGGGAAAGAAGGGGACAGACTTTCATTGAAAACGTATCATGTACTATGGACTGGAGAAGGTATAATTTTTTAAGATAATTTATTTAATTTTATCCTAGGAGACTTCATAAAGTTGCTCTTACATGAACTTTCTATCTTCTGTTTTTTACAAAGAAATAAAATGAAGGCTCAGGATTCAAACTTGCCAAGTTCACATGGTAACTAAGAGTGTTAGAATATGAAAAACCCCAAACTAGTTATGTAAGACTAACTCAGTTTACCCTAGCAGTGAAAAATTGCCCATAATCAAAGCAGCCAAAGTGGGCATGAAATCTCTCCAAACAAATGAGTGCTCTATATTTAGCCATTATCAGAGTCTTGTACAATGAGTCCAGCTGTTTGAGAGACACTTCTGAAAAGAACCATGCATATGTTTAAATTCTCAGAGTGACAAAAAAATGTGTTACTTCTTCTTATTAGTAAGGCAAAACCCTATCATGTTCTTAGAAAAATATAAATGTCAAATTGCCACCACTTCCCTTCAGACCCATTTCAATACTTCCAATGAGAAACATCTACTAATTTCACTTTTCTTATTCAATGAGTTCAATGGCTTTTTGCAGTCTAAGGAATACACTGAAATACTCTTGAGGGTGGAGCTCAGGTCCAATGAATAAAATATTATGAATCTCTATCCCTCATCCTATGACTGTTCATAAAAGCATGTCCTGTGAGGACTTTCAGAAAAAAGCCTCAAAGAATATCTTTTTTAAATAATAATCTTAATATGTCATTTGATAAATTGCTAAATAGATTTTTCAATAAAATGCACTTCCCAACTATCAAAAAAGAAGCAAAACTCATTTATATTTCAAAAACTTGTTTTCCTGTGCTATTGTTTTCATTTGGATTCTTAAAACCATGAAACAAGGGTTACTTGTAATGAATTCATCTCCCCTTCCTTCCAAGTATAGGGTAGCAGTTCTCTATGGGTCTATTGTATTGCTACACCTCTTGAAAGAGAAGCATTGACTGACCATTGTTCTAGGCTATCTTTTCAAGGAAGTTTGTTTCACAGACAGGCTTTGAAGATAGAGACAGTGTCTCTCTTCAGAACGAAGAACAGGTTTGCTTAACATTTTGGAAAATGGAAATAGAGTCTCTTAATATTTCCATCAATGACAGAGAACATACGCAATGATGGTTCCAGCAGGCCATACCATATAACCCAGGTGTGTAGTTAGTTATACCATCTAGATTTCTGTAATTACACTTGATGACATTCATACAACAAAATCACCTAACAACACATTTCTCATAATATATATCCCTGTTGTTAAGATTCATGACTCTGGAATGAAGAGCAAGTATGCTTAAGGAGTATCATAAAAGATCGTAGTTCCCTAAGCTCAGAATTCATCTCCTTGTAACAAAATTCACTGTGTGTGCAGGTATCAGCTGGCCCTCTTCACATTAACCTGTGCAGATTGTGGCTGAAGAAATTGGCACAGAAATGATGATATCTGATTGCTTCTATTGCTGTGAGTAACAAGTTCTTCTTGTCTCTGATTCGTTTTTTGTCTTTGGCCAGCATCTGTAATACTGTGGCAGGCTAACTTGTAAGTGGGCTAATACCCTTTACTGTGTATGGCAATTTTAGAGATAAGGATGAAATACTGATTAAGACATGGCTTTATGGAAGAAGGGTAGTAGCTTCACAAGCCAATTAAAGGGACTTGAGAGAATTCATACAAATCAGTAATGAACATGTTGAGCAAATTGTATGGTGTCCAAGCAACAAGTGTTCTTTCTCTTTAATACCTGTTTATCAGGGGGCATTTGGAAAGTGATTGAAGGCTGGACAAAGGAAGTATTCCAAAGACAGCTATCCAAATGCTACTCTGCTTGTTCCTAACTCTCCTCAAGGAGACAAGGGCTCAAGGGTGGGAATGGGAGGTGCCTCAGCTCCTCCACATTATACCAAATAGCACCAAGATTCATCCCAGAGTGCACAAACACCTACACTGAGCATAAAAGTAGGAGCAATCTTAACCACATAGGTAGAAACCAGGCACATCATTAAAACTTGGGTTGCCATACATAGGAAATGAGGCTGCAGGTTGTATGATACATATTAAGGAAGGATGGCAACCAGTGGTCCATCTGATGGCTCACACTCTGCACTCCTGCCAACCTTAAACCTATTTGGAGATGGTGGCAAATGTCTCTGTTTTTATGTAGGTCTTGACTGATAGAAGGTACCTTTGACTTTTTTGAAGATATTTCTCCAAGACACTTCCAAGAGAAGTTGGTTCTTTTTGTCTTCGCTGTCTAGATAATGCTGTTAAAGTTGACTCACGAGAGTAAAACACTGACCCCAAATCTACATAAATTCTTGTAGTCAGTACTGTTGTCTTGGAAAACTCTCCTAGCCCTTTAGAAGGAACCTGGGCAAGAACTTAAGATGTTTTCTCGATAACTGCTAGCAGTTTTCCCAGAGTAAAATGGATCCTCAGAGAAGACTGATGCTCTCTAAAACAAGCCTGACTCACCCAGAGAATGCAAACCCTACAGCCTGTTCTGTAAAACAACATATCTATGACTGCAGAGTTAAGGGGTCTCCAAAGTTGAAATAGAAGGTGCCAGTAATAATGGCCTTCCCACTTGACCTAGGGCTTTAGATATAGCAAAAAACATGACAGCAGTGAACTCAGTCTAATGAAGATAACACCTTCCTACAAAACAAAGAGCACACATATTGTTACCCACTATGAAAAATCAAATTTCCATGTATCTAGGCTCCTCACCTATAAAAGAACCCCCTGACATGAAGTTATCATGTGGCCATTTTCCTACCACTCTGTGATATTGGGGCTTAGGTAACTGTTGTAAAAATGCTAATACTCTAGCATCTGTTGATACCTTTGAATATTGAACTGGCCTTTGTCTCTAATCCAAGAATGTTGTGTCTTCTCCCAGAGCCGTGTAGCTGTGACAGGCATTTCTCTGCCTGCTACCATTAAAGCATTTTCTAAACACGTGTACTATCTCTAAAATGATGCTCAGAACTAGATCTCTTTTGTTTTTTTCAGCTGAATATATAAAAGGGCACTCTCATTTGTGTGTGAGAGGGCATGAGAGGGCATGAGCACTCTATTGCAGAGAGGAAGCATGCCTGTATTAAGTGTCCACTATTAGCATCTTAAGCATGTGATCCCATTTAATCTTCAAAATATGATTGATAGAGTTAAATATTAGAATTAAATATAAGAAAGTTTCAGTTAAAACATCCCATGGTGGAGAATTTAATTTTTCAATGCAAAGATTTTTTTTCATCAACTAACTTTCTGGATATAAGAATTTCCTACTATTCTGCCACATAAACCTAAGAATGTTACCAGAGTCCTTTCCAAATCAATTATTAAACTAGTATGAAAGAAAATTTAAGTTCCATTTCTCTTTCTTGCCGGGTCCTCAACTAGGAAATAGGAGTGGACTAAATCTCTAAAGTAAATTCTAACTCTTACAGTCTACAGTTCCTATACATTAAAACTAGAAGTAGAAACTAAAAAAAGTTCAGTTGTTTTTATAAAGCAATTCTTAATTAACCAGGTCGAAGGTTATGTCCACACAATGTCATCTAATCAGTTGAAAAGTAAACATTTCAGCCAAACCATAGATATGCTATTACATAGAAGACCAATGGCACTTGAAAACAAAATATATATATATATATATATATATATATATATATAAATACAACCTAAGATATCTTTGAGGTCTCTCAAGTTCACAGGCTTATTTCTAATAATAAACAATATCACAACAAATTCCCTTCTAGGAATGGGGTGGCCAGAGACCAAGTACCACTCCCCCCTGACACTGTGCCTCCTTGCCCCCCATTCCCACACTTTTCCCTGGGGAAATCTTTGAAGTTCAGCCCTTTGGAGTGTCACCCTCAATGACTGCTAAAGCTTGAACCAACTTTATTCTAATCAATTAATTTTATAGATGAGGAAACTGAAGTTCAAGGCCTCAGTCTCTTTCCCTCCACCTCCACACGGAACCAATTACAGTAAAGTTGACCACCAGACTTTCATCTCTTTTAGATAATTTCCTTAAAAAACAGGAAGATCTTTATGATTCTCCCACTTAAGATAGGAGCCAAAACTACATAATCTATTTCAAAAAAAAGAAGTCTTTTCCATGAAAATTAAAAAGGATACGTTGCACCAGAGGAGAAAGATGTGAAAGAGGAGGCGCAACAGAGAGGAGGTATTTGTGTGTGTGCGTGCATGCATGCGTGTATGCGTGTGTGGCTTTGATACACTTCTCATTAGGTGATTTGTCATTTGTTGAATTGAAGGCAATAGAAGCATAATTTCAAACTCCTCTCGTCTCCACATTTGATTTTAAAATAAACCAAAATAGACCTTAAAAAATAAATTCCTGAAAGGATGCTTTGTTCTTTTTCTCTGAAGTGAGTCCAAAATCAACAACAACAGAAAAGAAACTGCTAAAGGATGGAATGTCTTAATCTGGATTAGTTTGGTCACTGTTTAATTCAATTTCATTTAATTCAACACACTTTTCTTGAGTGTGTGATGTGTGTAGTGCACTATCTTTTTTATTTTCCTGTCACAATACCATGTATCTCTGAACTTTAGAAGTTAATTGACTGGGAGGTGACAGGGTGTGTAAATTAGAATTCAGGATTATATTTGACCTTTGAAAAACCAAACTCTTTGTGCTTTCTTGATTGGCTAGTTCCTGGTGGGAATGTGATGCTGGATAAGTATCTGGCAGCACCAAATGAGAGGCGGTGCTGTTACTAAAATTACTTATATTTCGCTGAGTTAATCTTGACTCCTCTTCACTATGTGCCCACATGTGTGTGAGTGATGGTGGTGAAGTGACCCATTCTCTTTGCTGCTGCCAAGCTATGGTTCAAAAGCTGCATCTCAATTACTTAGAGAAATGAGAATCACTTCACATTAGTGAATGCAGAATAATCCTTCAAGATGGTTTACTGTAAGCATCCCCACCTTCATACAAACAGAACTGCAAACTGTCCTTCCAGTTTCTCATCTCAAACAGGTGGTTACTTAAAAATCTGTGAAAGAAATTTTAATCCTAAACATTGCTACTGCTAGGAAATTTACATTCAAAACACTATAACTTTAGATTTACAAACATAAGCAACAAAGGTGATAAATGAAAATAGTGAATTTCTTTTAGTTCTGAGTGTGCAAAATTGATGTTAACCTTCTATACAAACTTTTGATTCATAAACATAGGTGAGCAGATTGCCATGAAATGATCATATTAGAGTTTTGTATTTAACTATTTAACTTCTCCCCTAGAGAAGTTTTGGCGTGTTTTTTTTTTTTTTCAATACAATGTTATATTTATTTAGCACTTCATTCTCCATAAGATGCTCAGAGATTTGATTAAAACTCATCACATCACTAAGTGCAAGAGGACCTAGGAACTATGACTCATTTACAAGATGGAGAAAAAGAAAATCAGAATGTGATGATTCTTCAGGTCTGACAACAAACAGATGGCATATTTCAGAGGTGCTTAGGAACAAAGGGAGAGGAACCTCAGAGTTCCCTATCCCAGGAATCTGATACCCTGTCCAGATATCCTCCTCTTATGTCATTGGTACAAGTTCAAAAGTTCGAATTGGAGTGAGGGGGTAAGAAGGACTCTTTTTTGGACCTATCCCTTACCAGTCTGGCACAGAGGAAAGTCCAACCTTTCTGATGTTCCCAACCAAGTCAGCACAATATGTTGGGGAGGGACCCCATTTTATAGATGCAGGATTCAATCATGATGGCGATGAGATTTTTATAAAAGACTTTCTATAAAATATTTTCTTGTGTGTCTTGTAATAGTATTATTGGTGCATATGGCATCACAGAAATTGAGCCTCAGGGTCAGAAAAACAAACAAAATCTTGGCTGTCCCTCATAGCTGTGTGATATGGAATTATTGCACTTAAAGCAAGTTTGGTTTCTTTACTCGAAAAAATGGGATAACAAATGACATATCACAACATATGATAAGGATTACATAGTAAAATATTAAAATTTGGGGGAAACTAAATGGACTCAAAAATTTTTTTCCTTCCAAAATAAGAGACTTTCAGAGGGGTGGGGCAAGGTTGAATGGGTTGTGTTTGCATAACTGGCTTTGCTGTTTGTAATTAATTCCAAATTTATGTGTGAAAGATCCCACAGAGAACACCACTTAGCTCAAAAGTCAGAAAAACTGAGTTCAGGTCATTAGAAATGCAAAGTGACTCAACTTGAAATGTTCTTTGTTGGCATTACTAATTGAGAAATTATCCTTAAACCCTATTGTTCAGTTTAAGGCAAGCTCAAATGAAGGGGAAATTGCATGCTCTTACCCAGAATTCAGTATAAAATCCAAAGTCAAGTTCTGAAACGCCTCACAAGTGATGAAGCATTGAGTGGAAATTACTGACCCTGCAGAACTAGCCCTCACTGTAATATCTAGACCCAGAGGGTCATCATTGTCAGTCATCACTTTCTCAGAAAGACCTTATGTTTTCATTCAGAAATCTTCTGTCGGCATACCCTGGTGGAGCAGTGGTTTGGTCAAATGCTTCTGTCTGAAGTGCAGTTCACTTACATCCCAAGGATCCAGGTTTGCATCCTGGGCCAGGGAAAGCAACCAAGATTTACAACTAAATAAAAATGAATAAAATTTTTCTTCCTCCTCTGTTTCTGTCTGCCTGTCTACTTGCCTTCATACCTGCTTGCACCTTTCCTTTCAAAAAAAGAAAGTGGTGTGCCCTGATGGCCTAGTGGGTTAAACCTGGCTCCATCCACATGCATCCCAAGGTACCACGTTTAAGACCCGGGACCAGGGAGACAACAATGATGAGCAACTAAATAAAATAAAGTGCTTCTGCCTCCTCTTTCTTCCTACCTGCTTACCTGCTCTCCTTCATTCCTGCCTATGCCTTTCCTTTAAAAATAAAAGTCTTTTGTCTCTCACTATACTGCCAAATCTCATCTGATTTTTCCATGTCTCTTCACATAAAAGAATCTTCTGAAAAAATACATGCATACTATGTCCATTGCAGTACTTTTCACAATATCCAAGATATGGAAACAACCTAAGTGCCTATTGAGGGAATAATTAAGATAAAGAGGAGAAAGATGTATATATACATGATGGAATATACTCTGCTAAAAAAATAAAGACAGAATCTTGCCATTTTTGACAACATAAATGGAAATCGAGGAGATGATACTGAGGGAATAAGTCAAATGGAGAAAGACAAATACCATGTGATTTTACTCATGTTTGGAAATAAAGAAACAAAGAGAACAGATAAAACAAAAACAAGTTCTTAAATTCTGACAGCAGAATGGCTGGGGAAGGAAACTGAGTGGTGGACAAGTTGGTAAATGAGTCAACTGTATGGTATGGATGAAAACTAGACTTTTGGTGGAGGTCATAATATAGCATATACATATGTCAAACTCTAATGCTGTATATCTGAAACTGATATAATTTTGTAAACCAGTATTACTTCAATGAAAATGAATTTTAAGAATCTTATGACTAGAAAAACACTCCCAAGTCTTTTTTCCCCTTCCTAGATCTAAAGCCAAATACAGTTATGGAGAAAGAAAAAACACTGAGAAGAAATCTAATCTTCACGTTTTATTTTTTACCTTTCATATAAATGTAGATTTGGGGATTCTTATAGAATTTAGAGGTACTCAAAAATTTCAAAGGTCAATTGTAAAATTCCTAGATTGACAACAGAAAATGCACACCCCGTACCTCCAAGGTTTTCCAAACATCTCCTAGCATGATTCTGACTGATGTGCAAATAAAAATCTTTTAGTCCTATAATTAATATTAATATTGGTCCCATAATTAATAATCTTTCTTTAAGACATGTGTTCACACTTAGGGAGATAATTGTTTAGATTCAGGTTGTAAAATATTTCATTGTTCTGATTGAGTGGTGTTTTATTCTGTTCCAAAAACAGCAATAAACATAAAAGCCACACAAGAGTCTAGGTCTGGCTCCAACAAGTTCCGTAGATTTTTTGAAATAGTTTAAGTTCAGCTCACAGTTCAGTTAAAAAATAAATATCAAGTCAGGTTCATATCAAGTTTAGCAAGCCTGTCATTTCTTATGGCCTGGGATTGAAAGGTGTGTTCAGGTCAAATCTTGACCTCAGGGGCCCAGGAGTTTCACCGGGGTAGGTTCCTACTAGGAGACGACAAACTGAATTTTATCCAGTGACTCAATCAAGAGATGCAAAGGGAATGACTATCCATTTTATGAGGAGGGGAAAAGTCCTAGTCCTCTGCAACTGGACCTGAGAAGTTACTGCTATATGACAGTTGAACCATTATACAGCAGCAACACCATTAGAGGTCAGCAGGTGGGTGGAGGAGGAGGGAAGGCCAATGTCCCCACACAGGCCAATTGTTTTCTCTTTACGGCTCCACCCACTTTTCCTAAGGCCAGTCTCCCAACAAGCATACCCATTTCTGCTACCAATTAGAGTCTTGTCCCTCCCCAGGAGGGACAAGCTCTACTTGCCTAGCTCTACTTCAGTGAATGTCTTGGAATGCCTCCTAACTTGCACTTCTCCATGTGAAGCTCACTCATGGCTCCTTTTATTGTTCTTTCCTGGTCCATTTTACATTTGTAATTATACAAATACTGGTGTGGTTGTTCCTCATGGGAGGTTTCCTTCATTGGACCTTTTGCTCCATGAAATTAAGAAAAACAAATGTTTTGGAGTTTGGTTTTTTTAATCCTTTATTTCCAGCCCTGAAGCAAAGGGTTTGGTCCATAAACAGTAACAGTTGAGGTGCCAGTTCTCTGCCTGCAAATGTCAGTCACATCCACGAATTGCTTTTCTCATCCTTAGCCTTCTTTTACGTTCTCAATACCTTTAGAGGGTTGCATCTTTACCCGTTAACAAAAATAATGAAAAGCTATCACTTATTGAGACAGGGTATGGAACTAAAGCTATATATAACTCACAGACATTAATTCGTGTAATCTTCTCAACACCTAAGTACATACAATTATTATTTCTAAATTACAGGTGAGAAAGGTTGGATTAAGTGGAGGGGCCAGGCACATCTTGGAGTAGAGTAGGGCAAGGAAGTGTGGTGAGAAGTGTGGAGAGAGTCTAGTGAAGGTAGGAGTGAAATCGTGAACATTCTGATGCATAAATCTCTCAGAGTCAGTCCTGACTGTGCCACTAAATAGCAGTGCATAGCCCATGTGTATTGTTGCTATCTACAGAGTTAAACAAACATTCCATAGTTGAATCCTTTTACTTTGCGCTCAAGGGAATTGCAAAGAGCGTATCAAGGGAGAGTGCTGCAAAGAGATTAGACTCTGTGGCCCTTTTTTTTTTTTTTTAATATCTATTATATATGTCCTGTCCCTCTATGTCTAAAAAATTATAGCTAAGACATGGGTGATCAGAATAGATAAGTCTCTGACCTGTTCCAACCCTACGTTTGTACAAGTCTATGTTGCCATTATGATTTTCCCCATATTCTGTTAGTGGGTTCTCGCTTCCTTCAGACTGAAGATTTCTCTAGCTTTCAAAGTTGGTCCCAACCACACCTAAAATATATATTTAAACTTTTGGTGTCTCAAAGACATTTTTGACCTCTATTTATATACCACCAAGATAAATAAGTAGCAATTTGGCAATTAAAAAGTTGATTTGGTCAGTTATGACAGCCACACTCTTGACATCTCTTTGTCCCGTCTTCGAAGCCGTGATGAGAAGCTGTCCCTCTGGGGTCTGCCAGGTCTCACTGTAACTCTTCAAAGACAGCTTGGCATCTCTGTCCTCCCCTCTTTATTCCTGTCCTTCCTAGGCATAGGCACAACTGCATTAAGGTGCTGTTCGAAAGCTTGATTATTATATATTTTGTTGTGCTATTACTTTCTAAAAATGGGACAGGGTTCTGTTAGTCAGTGGAGATTCAGAAGCATCAGAGGGCTTTCACTAATCAGACTAATTATTTGTCCACAACTTGAAATTGTTGGATTAAAAATATACTTGAGGCGTGATAATGTTTGAGAAAATGGTAAATCGTATGTTTAGGTGGAGCTAGAGAGAGACATTCTCTCTGCACAAGACTGATAACTCCTGGATTTTTCTATTTATATGGAAGAAAATGTAAGAACAAGAGCTAACTCATTCAGGTAAAGAAGTACCTGGAAAGAGAGACCCCAAAGTTCTCCTACACCAATCTCATTTCATTTACATTTCCCATGGGGAGGCGGAAAAACGTAAAATGCTGTTCCTTGGGCTGTCTGACAACCTCATCCCTCTCATCTTGCAGTAATTTCCACGTGTCAACTTCTACTTATTAAAGTGATATGTTTTAGAAAGAGAGGAAGAAGAATGAAAAGAAGAATAATACAAAGTTATTACATCATTTCTGATTTTACGTAAACTTTGAAAAAGAAAATCCATAAATATATTAAAAGAAAAGGTTAATGAATGAATGGCTTCCATTTTGTCTGTTTTAACAACTAGAAAACATATACACATACCCCACACATACATCCATAATCACAAAGAGTAGAGGAGACCAATCATTAAAAGAGAAGAAAATGTGAGACGTATTCACACCATTAAATTCAATAAAAGAATTCAGTGAGCCAGAGCTCTAGGCTTAAGTAAACTTCTTCAAATATTTTTATTTCATTATTAATATTTTATCAAAAAATAATAGTTTTAGGACAAATTCCATTTTTCAAAGCTCACACAGCTTTAACACTGAGGTTATCTTGTTTGGCATTAGAATAGCTCATGTCTAAATTAAAGCTGGAATCTTAGAAGTGACATAAACAGGCCTTTTTCTATAAAGATAAAAGGCTAAGCTTTAAAGGATTTTATATTTATAGATAAATGTTTCCATAGTAATCAGTACTATAAAACTTGCTAGTGTCAGCAGTCCTTTGCATGCAAAAACGGCTCATATTAAAATGAGCTAGATTCAGGGAATCAAATGTAGAGGCTTTCACCTTAAGTTGAAAAGCAAACTTTTGTGAGAAGACCAGAAATCTTTGTGAGTTTTGTTGGAAGCTACTCTACTTTTGGTTACGTGTACAACATACTCCTACAAAGCACACAAGGAATGAAGCCTTGGTCTTTAAAGGCAGCATGCACCAGGGTGAAAAGTATTTAAAGCAACACTTTTTTTACATCTTCCAATGATGAGCTTGGCACAGTGCATTTTAGATTTTCCTTGGGTCTGAGACTAGTTTTGTCTTAGGAAGAAAGAAAGATCAGGAAGAGGGAAAATAGTTTAGAAGCAGATTTAAAAGATTAAAAAGAAAAGAATACAACCATTGCTTTAACAATAGAATTAGAATGCATGGGATAAATAAATAATACCCAGAAAATCATATAAAATGGGTAAGAAATCTGCTTTTAACATTTATGGCTATCTCAACAGAAGTAGAAACATGTTTACAAAAAGATATGTACAAGAAAGTTCATAACATTCTTATTCAGAATAGCCTCAGAGTGGAACTCCTCCAAGGGCCTACTAACAATAGAAGAAATATTATAACATGAGAATAGATAAACTGCTGCTACATGCAAATATATAGACATAATGCTGAGCCGAAGAAGACAAGCACACAGAAAATAGCTGCTTTATGATTCCATTAAAGTAGAGTTGATAGCAGATAGAACTAAATCGATAGGTGAGAAGTCACATGAGTGATTACCTTGGGGTTAGCTAGTAACTAAGAAGAAAGAATGGAAGTTTTGGGACTCTGTATTGTTTCCTTTCTTAATCTGGGTATTGGTTACATTGGTGTGTTCGCTTTGTTAAGATTTGTATGCTCATGATGTGTGCACAGTTTTTACACATATATCATATTTTAATAAAACAAAAAATACAACTTTGAGGTGGTCTGAGCATTTTCCAATAAATATAAATAAATGTTTCCATTGTAATCAGTTCAGTTTTATCTGTCCTGGTTTCCTCCCCATTTCTGTTTCTCTTGGCCAGAAACTATGCGACACTTGTAAGAGGTTATTTTTGTGAGGCAAAATGTGTGTGTGTGTGTGTGTGTGTGTGTGTGTGTTCACTTCTAACCCCAGTTACCCACATTCTAATGAAATATTTGGAGATACAGTTGTTCAGCTGTCCAAAAGTCATCAAGGCCTGGAACTTGGTTGGGCAGGAGCCATTTTTAAATAAATAATGAAATTATATTAAACATCTCACAAAAGGGTCGCATATAGGGAAGGAAGAAGGGAAAAGTGCTTTGATTTCAAAAGGGTTGTCCCAGGTTGCCCACAGACTGGAGGGGAATGGACCACACTGTGCTCGAGGTCTCTGCAGGGACACTAGGACATGATTCTGTGGGGTTCCCAGTAGAAGACTAATTTCTCATGCTGGTGGGCTTCCATATGGCACTCAAGCATCTGATACACAGAAAATTAATTAGGAACTTTTAACAACATTCCATTTTATGAATTAATATTACTCATTCTGTAAGTCTTTTGTTGAGTGGCACTCTTTAAAAATAAAATCAAAAATAGAATGAGAAGCATTTAGCTATGAATAGCTGTGGCGAGGAAGTTGTGTCAAAGGGTATGGGCATGAGAGCCTCTGACACACCATGCTTCATCTTCAGGAGTCGTAGCTTCTGCCTCCCTGGAAAATGAAATGACACTAGAACTTTCCTCATGTGATGGTTGCAAGGATTAAATGAAATAATAATAGGGTCATATGTCATTATATTCTGACACAAAGTACAGTAAATAATAAATGTTAGTTTTTGTTGCTATGAGACTATTGTTCTTCAGAAGTTCGCAACTTAAAATCTGGTTTTGTCCATTCTGTGAATCTTACTTTTTTAAATGGAATTTTAAAAAAATATTTTAATATTTGATATTCATTATTTTAATATTGCCAAACATCACAAATGATCACACTGCAGCTTTCAAATAGCCACAGGTGTGCGGGCATTTCTTTTCATTAATGGAAGTTGACCCCTTGGTTGCAGAATCGCTGTAACAGACTAGTTATGTGTGTCAGGGGCCTGTCTGTGAAAAGACTACAGGAAGGAGGCTATTCAGACCTCAGTTTTCCTTTTATTTCTTATTTCATTCTTTTGGTCTTTCCAATTCCTCCCTCTCACCCCTTCCCCTTTCCCATCTGTACTTGCTTCCAGATGTTGGCATAATTTAGGAGTCAGGTTGCGATGGGACTCAGAGGCTAAACTTGTACCAAAGGAGTTCGTCTGGAAGGAGGGACAAACGGGACCAGATGAAGGGCTGTGTATCGTCAGGATCCATTCCTGTGCACACATAATGCTTCGGGTAGTCTCTTGAGATGGGTTGCATGGCAGTGCTGCTGCCTATATTCGAATATATTTAATAGTCCTCATTGCATTTCTAATCATGTGGCTCATAAGGGAATTTCTACCCTGAGATATGACAGAGAGGCACAACAGATATGAGGGATAAATATTGGCAAGACGAAGAGTAAAATATTTTACCTGCAATGCTGGCCTTCACCTTTGACAAAAGCAAAACAAAAACTAAAATAAACAAAAACAAAAAACTCAGTGTGGCTAGAATTTTCCTTCAGATCCAAGAAAATACTAATCGTTAGGCTGGCAATTTTTCCAATATTTCTCTTCTCATTTTTCTCCATTTCCCTTTCTCAAGTAAAATGAGAACTACGTGTCCGAATTCCATAAAAAGAAAGTTGGTCTTTTCCTTTCCTTTTTTTTTTTTTTTTAGTCACAAATTAATGGGAGATCAAGTAAGCAAGGTTTTGTGACAAGATTTTTGGTCTTATGTCATCAAGAAATCTAGGTGCTTTAGAGTCCTACTCAGATTTGCATATATCCATGAAAATGAACAAATCATATCCATAGGGCCAAAATCTCCTTCTGTGAATCTTATGACTCAGTGATGGTATGGAATTGCTTAGCTGGAAATACCATGTTGTGTCTTCAGGAATATCTTTCACAAACATGGAGAGATTTCATGGTTCATGAGCTCCTAAAATCTTACTGCAAGTGAGATGATGAGATGAACGTGGTCATGGCCAACACACTGTAGGCCCTTGGTGAACGGCAGTGAGCGCTGTCACTGTGGTCACCCCATAAGTCCTAACCACAGAGGGAAAACTTGTCCCATGTCAAACAGCTCTTCTAGTATGGTGGCTACACCTACATACACAGCAACATGCAAGTTAAAATTGGAATTCAGAACAGATTCTATGAGATAAAACCAGGGCCAATATACAAATATGCAATGGAATAAATAAGTGGCTGACTGTGCAGATTCTTTTTCTAAATTTAGATGAACCACGTAAAGGAAACAGCTATAAACTTAAACAACATGGAATGAACCAAAGAAGAGATTGATGAGGAGCTGCAAAACAAGTGAAAATGTGTTGCATGCAGTATTCCACATCTATGTCATACAGGCAGTTCCACTCACTGGGAACATGGCAAGGTCATGCTGTGGACTGCTGAGAACTATGCATGTGGCAGGTGAACATTTTGATATATTTATCAGGGTTTCCCACGTGTATTTTCTTTTACTGCTTATTCTTTCCCTCATTCATTGGAGATTTCCTCATTTCCAATGTCTCAGGAAAAGTAATGCATAAATTAAAAATTAAGAAAAAGTACAGCAGAATCAGGTCCTCACTTTGGGAAGTATTATATATTTAGTTTAGAAATTGTAGTGATGGTTGTATAACTCTATGCATATATTAAAAACCATTGAACTGTACTCTGAAAAAGGATGAGTGGTCTTAGAATTGTTCAATAAAGTTGCTTTTTAAAGTGACAAAGTTTAGATGAGGCCAGAAACCACATTTGGAAAAGGAGAAAGAGCCAAGCTACTCTGCAGTGAAACTAACCATTATTCTGACTCAGGAAAGAGAGGCGTCTCAAGTGCAGGGTTTCTAATGTAGAGTGCTAGAGAAAGGGACTTCCTGGTTTGTCCACCTTCATGACTACTCGTAGGAAGAGGTGGGTAAAAATCCCGGAGAGAACAGAGGAATATGAGAACAGAGAGCAATCTACCTTCTGCTTTCCTGTAGCCCAAGACTCCACAGCAGAAAAGACTATGCAGGTGTCCAGGTACTTGGCACCATGACAATCTCTTGGAGTTTGCTGCAGCACAGAGTGGTAAGATATCAGTGGAATGTTTCCCAGATATCTAGGAGAAGCTCAGAAGTGGCACAAAAACCCAGGGACTAGAAAGAGCAAAGATTTTATAACAGTGAGGACTGATGACCAAAGAGCAGATAACAATGAGAGTACCTCAGCAGATGAAAGGGAAGCACATGGCCACCTCCATCCCCACATCTTGGCACTATCATCTCTCCAGATCCTAAAGACTATCTCTACGCAAGTGAAGGAGACCTCGAATTGACTCAAAGTTCGTTCCTTTTTATCCAAGTGAAGGATCAAGCTCAGTTTTAAACAAATGAAAAAGTTGTATTAATTAAACACTAAATATGGATGTGGAAATTTTGTCTAATATAGGGTATTTATTTTTCAATCAGCTTAAGAAATCACAAGATCCTGAATGTCACAAACTATAGCAGGCTGACTTTTACAGAGTGGAAAGAAATTTTTCTGGCATCTGTGCCTCTTGAAGTAGATCAGTGGGGTATTCCAGACTCGGAAGGGAAAAATGAGGAAACCGAAGATGTATTTACATTTTCTTTTAAAGAAATACTATAGTTGAATTACTTTCTCAATAATGATCTCTCCTTCTCTGAAAGGTTACACCACAGTGTCATCAAATCATTTCATGGGTTGAGTTATTCTATTAAATTTGGAACAATCTGTTTAGAATGGTTTTGAGTTGGAAGGGGGAAACTATATTGAAATGTTTACCATAGTTTTCTTTTTTTCTTTATGTGGCACATCTCAAACTGCACTTCAGTTTATCCATGTGTGCTCTTATTCTTCCTCCTCTTCAATCTCAAGCATCACCTCTTGGTTCCTGCAACTGTACTTTGTGATGCATCAGAAGTCATTCTGGTACACCCCTGGCACAGCAGTTAAGGTGCAGACCATGAAAAGTCCAAGGACCCAGGTTCAAGATCCATAGTGGGAGAAAGGAAAAAAGAAAGTCAATGCTATCAGAAAACAAATATGCTTAAATATACCATTGATGATATCACATCCCTTTCTTGCAATTATTCCATTTTTCTGTTCTTCATTTCTGGATTTCTTAAAAGTGATCTTTGTTCACTGCTCTCCACTTCCTTACCTCTTATTTGTATTTTAATTCTCTGAAATCCAGTTTCTGCCCCAAGGACTTTCAAAGAAAGGGCATGACCTCTTGGCAACATTAATAATTACCATGATTCCTAATTCAACAGATATTCACTAATCCTTTTATATGAAATCTTGCAAGAATATTTGTTACAGGTAAATACTACCTCCATCTTGAAATTATATCTTTTCTCATATTTTGAAGCACCCCATTGTTTTGATTTCCCTTTTACTTTCCTGGTTGCTGCGACTGTTCTCTCTAGCTAGTTTCTTCTAAAACTAATCTCTAATAGAACTCAAGGCTCAAATGGGAACCCTCTCATCTTTTCTAAATAATCTATTCTGGTATCTGATCACTCCTGTTAGAGTAATTTCATTTTAATACTGATGACTCAAAAATGTTGCTTCACTTCTGAACTCTGTACTTGCACTCAGTGCTGCTCATTTAATCTGGGTACCTTATCATTTCAAATTTTGGGCCTAGTCCTCATGGGCTTATAAATTTGTTTATGGAGTTCCTGGAACAGTGTGATCACTCTCTGATGCTAGATTTTTCCAGCTTTCCTTCTTCCCATATACTACTTTATATTGGATATGAAATTTACTCTAAATGACTATCAGAAAACCTCCCATCATAATCAGTAAAAAGAAGAAGCTGCTGTTGCCCTCAATGGCTCTCTGCACCCATGTCCTAAGGCAGACCAGGACACTATAATTGCAGGCAGATCTCCACACCCAACGTTTCTTGGAAGTCTCTCATCTCAGAATGGTCCTGCATGGGTTGCTGGACATCACTGCAGACCTATATGTCTGTCTCTCCGTCTGTCCATCTCTCTGTCATCTATCTATACTCTCTCCCTCCTCCCACTTAACTCTTTTTTTCTGAGAAACCCCAACTGACACCATTTCCATCACCAACATATTCCCAATTTGCTTCCCATTTTAACAGGCTTCATGTAGCTACTAACAGGACCAGAGCTCATTCTTCCTGTTTTAAACTTTCACAGGGTAAAATATGTGCTTGGGTAAAATGGAGACTGTTTCCTACAGGTGAGCTTGTTAGACTCCACGGCCTTCAGACTCAGCCCAGTTACCCTTTGTGCCAATTCAAAGGCATCAGATTCTGTAAATAATATAACAGAGAGCTCAGCAAGGCAAGTTCTCTGCTCTCTGCTCCTCTATTGACCAGTCATATTGACTTTGGCCAGGTCAAGAGCTTTCCATTCTTTTCATTGCCCCATCTGTTTGTGTAACGCTTATTTCTCCAATGTTCCGAGCTCCTTCCATAAGCAGGTGCCCTAGAAGAGCATGGGTGGCTATTGATTTGATACAATCCTCACAAAAAAACCTCCAACTAACATGCCTAAACCCATTACCCTGCTTTTTCATCCATTAAAAATTTGGAGATTACCAGTATTTGGTTTGGTGGTTCTTTGAAAGATATGACTATAACCACAAATATGCTCAGAATACTCATTGAGGACCCTTGAGTCACAAAGGCAGCCCTTTCCCTTTTCTTGCCACAATCTTTGATGAGGATGAAGAATGTGTTTGCTCAAGTTCACAAAAGAGAACTGGGTTTATTCTGTTTTAGCAACAGATTAGGATTTTCAAAGAAATACTGGCAATGTAGGTTGTTGTTTTTTTTTAACAAGCTTTGAAGCCCTGCTGAAATCTTATCAGTATGTCAAGATTTTAAAACTCCCACCTGTGCATCTCCCTCCCTTGAACTCCTTTGAGCAGCTGCAGCCTCCTCCTTTGTTTGGTGCTTATGTGTGAATAGAAATGTCATACACACTCAGCTCTAGGTGCTAGAAAACTCTGTATGTCATTTCTATCTCCTTGTGGCCTATCTGCTAGGCAGATTCAAAGCAAACATGAATTCCTAGGGATGTATTATAAATATATGATGTGATTTAATTGTGCTGGCTCACCTGCAGCAGATTTGTACTCACTCACTCTCAGAACCCCCATTTTCTCAGCAGTATCTTCCCAAAGGGAAGCCCTTCTCACTAGGCTCTTTTTAAAAAGTGTGCACATCTCAACACCGCAACCATTTAATGCCACAAACGTGATTGTAAAGAGAGCACAGCAGAAGGAAAATAGTGTGTTTTCATCACCTGTCAGCAGAGGCTTCATGCGCTGTGTGCCTGCTGCAGGCAGATCTAGTGTGTATATCCACTTGTTCAAAAAGCTCATCAACTTAAATTCACTTACCAGAACCACCTCAATAAGATCAGAAGACCCCCCCCCCTCACCCCCAAAGTAAGATGTGAAGAAAAGTTCCTTCAGAGAAGAATCTGCCACCATAGTTCTGTCTCTTCTAGGTCATTTCTAAAAAAAAAAAAAAGAAAAGAAAAAAGCCAACAAAGTAACTCTAGTTTTTACAATAACAAATCGGTTCATGTGGGATGATTGCATTTGGGGGCGTTCAAAGAGCACACTATCGTATTTTAACTTCAGAGCCTTCTTTTGGTTCACTAGGATTCTTCCCAAGCTCTCTAATCGCATCCAACCCAAACTGCAGGCTGCCGAACTTCATTCCATTGAGTTGCCATCGCCAGCATACTAAAAACAGAGACCCAAATCCAGAGAGAGTCAGAGGGCATCTCTGGACAGTGAACACAAGTCACTCCTCTGCTCCAGCTTACTCCTTAGATATATATTTCAAAAGGGAAAACTTGGAGCAGGCATGGCCTAGAATTGACTTCCTGGCCGACACTGCAATACTTTTCTTCCGCTCTCCTGGAAAATCCGAGCAAAATCTCTTTAACAAAATAACACCCAAGAAGAACTTGTTGTATAAATGTTCTTTTCCCAGCTCAGTGTCACTAATATTTAGTGTGCGGAGCGCTATACGTCTTTTAATTTTCTATAATCCTTACCCATAGTATAACGTGGAATTCCATTTATTTCTTTTTTAAAAGGATGAAGTCATCCAGGGTGGAAACTATGACCTGATTGAAAGTACTGAAATGCTGCTATGTCTCAGACGGGGCTCTGGCACATGGAGAAGTATAAATTAAACTCTTCTGCAGACATTTGATCTCTTGCTATGAAAAGGGATATTGTGTTTCCTCTGTTTAACAGTATTCTCTGTCCACTGTGAAAAGAAGCCTGTTTGCTTAAAAAAGCGTGGCCTATTTTTTCCACCATGAGTGGCATCGCAAATGAAATCACAGCACGCACTGAATACAGTTCCACTAGTCTATATGAATTGTACATCTATCAAGAGGGGCCAATGTTGAAATTGTGGTCACTTAATATGAGATGAATTATTTAATAAAGTGATGACTGAACACAACCACATCTCTGGATGATAAGACTGGCAGCTTGTGTTGACTGCCCACCTTCAGACCGCACTGTGCAAGGCAAGTTAAAGAGAAACAGTCATGTCTTCTAATTCCAGGCCATCTTGCTGCTCACCAGAGGCAGCCCACACACAGTCAGGACGTTGTTACTGCTGGGACATTATTCTGAAAGTGCATGCACACTTTATCAACTAAGCAGAAACACTCTCTTTCCTGTCCACAGATCCTAGGTGCTTCATTAAAATCATAATCATTCTTTGTGAGAGGATATAGACTCTGAAATTTTCTCTGCTAGCGTAAGATGAAAATGTTCTACAGTAAACCTTTCATTAGGACCTGGCATGTGGTAGGCACTTTGTTGACTGAGTGAATCTATGTTACCATCTTTGAGGAAAAACACTAGCAGAAGTTGTTAAACGTTCTGCCCTGTCTGTGGAGGTATTTCAGCAGCTCCCAAAACATCTTTTTTCATATAATAGCAACTCTTTGTTATCCTAAAGCTTTGAACTCTCCCCTCCTACCACAGGGAGCTGGTGAATTAGGAAGGCACTGATTTAGAGCTGGGAAGATGCCTGAAGACATGACCCCTCCCGCACCCCTCAAGACCCTGCTGAAAACCGCACTGCTCCTGTTCATTTCTGTACTGGAATTTCGGGGAAAGTATCCGGCTGCTAGTCTGAAAACCATTGCACACTTTGTGCCTTAAATAATTCTCCTTTTTAATGGCTTGCATAGGGAGATGGTTTTAGATGAGGAAGAGTATGTAGCAAGCAAGCACCAGACACCCAGAGATGACTTTCATTGTCATTAGCATGTAATAAAGTACATTTTGAAGAAACAAAGGATTTATTTTTCTTGACTGACATACCAATAACAAATTTATTTCACTTTGTAATGAAGGGAAAATAATGCCTGAACCACATTTTTTTAACCCCAATCTAATTGGCAGTACTCACTTTAGTAAAATAATCCAGAGACTCAATAAAAAATTTGGCACTGTTGATTTTTATATTACCATCATTCCTTCTACTAAAGTAGCTTGCAAAATTACAGACTATGTAATCCCAACTATTTCCTCTTTATTTTGATGCTCAGTAAAGTCCTATATTATAGTACTCCTCTTAAAGCTTAATAATATATGGCAGATTGAGGAAAGCTGTTTTATTTAATTTGCTTAATCGTTTTTGCATTGTTTTCCTGAATATCAAAAAAATCTGGAGCACTTGAAAAAAACAGATGCCTGGACTCCAAACCAGACCACCCCCCTCAAAAAATGTAGAAGGGTATGTCTAATAATCTGCTTCCCTGAAAAACACCCTGAATGATTCTTATCCTGACAGAAGTAATAGAAACTATGAGACAAGCAAATTGAATGTGGTCTTCTGCTCATTTCCTCTTCCACCATATATGTAGGTCTCCCAATGTAAAGTGACAATTCATCTCAAGAGGTTCAGAACTTTGAATGTTGGCAAATGCACACAGCTGTCCTGCCAAGCCTCTAGACTAGCTGAAGTGATAAGTTTGAGATCAAAAGTTAAATACTTTCCATCTAAATAACATTCCAGATAAGTAAAGAAAATGTGTTTTGCAATATATGTAACTGTCAGAGCATTACCTTCATAGAATATCACCTTCATCTCAAAACATTTTAAAGGGAAAATAAGTGCCAGAATATGAGAGTTGAATGGGAGGGATCGGGGGCAGGCCTTGTTTATGTAATTTGTGAAAACTTGCAATGCACAATTTTGTGTTACCCCGTGACTCTGGAGTAGGGGAGGATGCTTTTGAGTTTCCTGTAAACTCCCCAAGGTTACTACTCTCTAGATGCTAAGGAAGTGGAGTTATCACATATTTATACTTTTGAAAGTCCTTCAATGAAATGATTGGTGTATGTGAGTGAGAGTTACAAAGGAGTTCTCTCAATGACTAATGTGTTAATGTTCCAAGAAAAGTAAAACATTAAGTGATTATCTGGTGAATTCCAACAACATAGACAATGACGTGAAGAAAAGCAGATCAAGAAAATATGTATTTCCAGTGTGATGACGTTTGCTTTGGGATCTTAAATGTGCAGCTGACCAGTTGATGGCGCTGGAGTTGAATTTGTGAGAACTGGCCAGCTCTATCTGCCCCCTACTGTTCAAAACCCTTCAGTCTCTTCCAGGATCAAGTCCAAACTACGTAGCTTGGCACAGAAGGTTCTCTGTGGACCCAGTTTTCTCCTTCCTCTTTATCTTCTTTCCATCCTAAGCTACACTTGATAATTCACTCTTGAAACTCTTACAGCTTCCAGAAAAGACCAGAGCTGGTGTCATCACCTCTACCTGAAACTACTCTTCCAGTCCCTACCTTTAGAACTCATTTTAGGATTCAGTCTCCCCAAGATGCCATCCCTCCTCTGCACTCTATCTTTGTCATCACAATAATCAGCATCGTGACATTATCCAAGCTCTAAAATGGGAGCAGTAGGTGTCAGGATCCTGAGACAGAGGAGTCTCACAGACCTGTCTTCCCCCAAGTCCGACCTATGGAAGCTTCTCAAAAAGACAGTTACTGACTACAAGAATGTTCATCGATCTGTGAGGGTATGTGACTTGTTAAAGCGATGAGACCTGATTGTTGCTGTTAATGCTGTTTGTCTGTTGACTGATGTCCCTCAGAAATGACCAGAGTAGTTTATTATGGTCTTGGAAAGAAAGCCAGCTATATTAAAAAAACGCTGTATTCATTTTTGATAGCATATATTTGTTTGGTATGCAATACGATTCTTTTCCTGCCTATTATATGTACATTTAAAAAAATTAGTTGCACCCTTTCCTTTCAAGGTGCTTAGTAACCATGTTGTTTCAGATACAAAGACCGACAGAGTGATGCCCACTGGCCTGTGAATAGAGCCTTTGTTCTCAGCGCTGTTTTGGTAGGAAATGGTTGCTAGTTAGGTCTCCAAGAAGGAATATAAACTATGCTCACCTAATCAAACAGACCAGTAAATACAGCAGTTAATCTGACAACTTCAGATTCCTGAGTTGCATTCTGAGAAACAATTTAACACCAACAATCATGTAAAGCCAATGTAAATCATAAGCCTTTGGTTACTAAGAGGGTTATTGTATTTTATTTCATTTCATTTTATTAATGACTGCAAATGCCTGGTTGTAAGTCACAGTTCAGCCTGGAAATTTCTTGTTGGTGGAAAACAAAAGAAATCACATTGGAAAATAGAGCATTAAAGCTCATTTAAAAAAAATGTTATCCAGATGTTAAGGAGGAGGGAAAGAATGCAGGTGAATATATGAAAGTGAAACCCAACCGCATTGCGTTGGTGTCTAAAAGGAGAATTGATCCTGTGGACAGGAGAAACCCGAGCTGTGTCTGTGGTGTCCAAGGAGCTGGCTTGCCCATTGTCCTCATCGCCTCAGAGTTATTTCCAATATGCCCTGTGGCTATGGAATCAAAAGCAGTACCTGTTTATTCAAATTGTTAACAGTTTTACAGTACCCTCACCAAGTCACCATGAAGGTTCAGTCACCACTTGAGGAACAAAAGTACTGAAACAATACCTGTATGGAAAAAAAAAATCTGCCTAATGCAATATATAATGATACTTTCAGCCCAAACAACAAAAAGATCTTATTGTTAGAGGTTTGGGATAGAAATATCACTGTGTAGATCCTACCTGTTTGCTAACAATTGCAATAGCCTCTTAAAATGACGTCCTTGCAATATATCAGAGAACAAGGCTCAGCTCTCACAGCACATCTTAAAGGCCAGTCTGAACTATTCCTTCCCTCTTCAAAAAAAAAAAAAAAAGAAAAAGAAAAAGAAAACAAACAAACAAACAAAAAAACCCTAGTGTTTCTGGTTTTAAAGGAGCCATTGTCACTTCTGGTTGAATGTTTATTTTACCTTCTCCTGCACAGCGAGGGCATTTCACCTATAAAGAATGATTATAGAGCACGGGGACAGTTTGAATACTGTCATCAATGCTAGTTAACCTAGGAATAAATAAACTTTTATGGTACCAGGATTCCTCCCCTTCATGGAAATTATTGTTAATTTATTGAATCAATAATCTTACAACAATAAATTATGGTGCCCTTTGTTTTACTAAGCCCTTTTCACAGTGTGTTAAAAAGCAAGAGCTTTATAAATATTGCAACAGGCTGGGAGGAGGTTTTTTAACCAAGTCTTTGTATGTGCTCTGTTATGCAAGAGATTAGACTATAAAAGTTAAAAGTGCGTGTGCTGGGGGCTGGAGGGGTGCAGTGGACTTGAACACTTTAAAAAAAAAAAAAAAAAAAAACTAATAATAATCCCTATACTCTGTAAAGTGGCTGAGCAAGGAATTTGGATTCTTTTTCTTATTAAACCTGTCCTTCATTGCTTGAGATGATTTGGTTTTACTTTTCAGTTGTCTAAGAACTCTTTTTTATAATAGTACATTTATTAGATCAGGGAGGATTTTTGGTTGATAAAGGTTGGAAGTTGACTGTCCAGAATGTATCCTTTTCCTCGATATTTTTCTCTTAGCCATATCCCCCTGTTTAATCTATTCTCCACCAAAACCCTTAGGAAAAACAGAATTCCTAGACTCATTTTGAATTTTGAACCTCCTAGTATCCTGACATTCGGAGGATAAGATAAGGTGCCTAAAACAGTGTCTGACATGGGGTTGACACTAAACTAAACATAACATTTCTTCTCTGAGTCAAACTGGACTCTTCTCTACCTCACACACAAGTTTAACAGGTCATAAGAATTGTGTCCCTTGGAAATCTTTATTAGTTTTCTCATTATGTTTTTACCTTTCATAACAATCAAAGTATCTTTGGGATACCTATTCATCCTGTTACAAAACTGTACCCAAATGCAAACTCTCTGGCTTTAAAAACTGAAATATAATGGAAGAAAGTGCACATTTGGGGTAATATCTGCAGATGAGACATTACTGTAGAAGCAGTGTCCCAGAAGCACCTAATATCCAAAGCTTTCTGTATAGATTAAGCTCCTCTAATGGCTCTACAGCTACTATATACAATTATCTGCTCACTAACAGCATCCCTTAAAACAGACGTAAGGGAACTTTGAAGCAGAGCTCTGCATACCTTAATTACGGAACCAATTTGGGACACTATTTGTTCCAACATTTTTTAAAGGCCTTCCCTAGATTATAAGAACACATCTAATTCAGGATTATTTTTTGTGCTTGGAGACTGCACACTTGAATGCAGGCCATTGGAATGGTCCCCAGGAAGGCCAGTGTGTGGCACCACCCTCTGCTGGGGGCGTTACGGTTTTGTTACAGATTGACCTAAAACCAAAAATATCATTCCCTGAAGCTGAACTTGTGACAGAAGTTCCCACTCCTTGGGCTCCAACTCCGACTCTGGGACTGTGATAACTCAGTACCTCAAGGGCCCAGCAGGGAAACTAGAAGCTGACAATTTATGGAATTTCCATCAATCCTAGTATGCTGCTTAGAGGAACTCCCTGTGAATTCAGAAGATTTCAAGGAAACTTCTGGGATTCTGAGGAATTCATGAGATACAATTGAAACCAAGGAGGGGCAGGAGATCCAGCAGGTATTGAATAGCTGCAATACACTATTGTGATGTTAAATCAACCGAACCCACCAGAGCAGAGGATTGGCAGAGGCCCTTGTCTGATCCACTTTTAAGTGATTGCTCCAGGCAATTAAATTCCTGGGCCTGGTGGATTTACAGGAAGGCTCTGGCTAAAGATAGGATTCTAATTCAGTCCTAATGCACCTCCTACATGTATGTTCCTAAAGCACCTCTCAAGACCCTGGAATCTGGCTACAGGATAAAAAAGAACCAATTCTGTGAGTATTGATTACATCGAACTGCTTACAGATAAATCAGGATTCTGGACAGTCAGCAAGAACTAACTATAATAAACATAAAAGGACAACTACTATGAGCAGACTGGCTAACATGTGACAAACGCTATCTTTGAAGTTTGATGTATGATTTCATTTAGTTCTCATAACAGCTCTTTAAGAAAACGAAAGTAATCTCAATTTCAGAGATAAAGAATGGAGGCTGGGGACCGGGGGCGGGAGGGGGAGGTGGAGACTCATCCAAGGAAACTGTTACAGAGCCAGAAGTCACAACTGAGCCTCCCTCAATCCAAGGGTCATCCATATGCTGACAAAGTCATGCTAACACAACTTCTAAAATTATTGTGTCACTTGAGTGTGCATCTTCCAAGATTCAGCAACTCTCTTCGAATTATCTCTTTTACTCAGGGAAATGAATCCCAACTTTGCCCTCATGGATATTCTACACTCTGAAATCCTCATAAAGAAAAAAATCAATATCCATTATGTAGGAACAGGATTCATAGATTTCAATGAATTCATTCATAAATAGGAAGGTTCAATAGTGATTTAACATTAGTGAGTCTATTAATATTAAAGCTGATTAATTGTATTTTTCCAGCTTTAGTCCTTTTAAGGTTCATGCATTGCCTCTTAGTGCTCAATAGAATGGATTCTTTCCGCATGTTAGGTAAGAAACTCAAGCTACTTCAAGAAATGTGAGAAGAGGTTTGGTAAAGGAATCTCAACCTTTGGGGATTCAAGAGCAGCCAAGTATCTGGGCTTTCGTGTATTCCCAGAAGTGAATGCAGAATTTAACCCAAGAAGGATCTAAGACATCTCTAGAAATTATTACTGTATCACTTCTTGTTGTGTAAACCAGGGTTCACTGCTCAGGCCCCCCCTTCTGTAATAGGGTTCTCATCATCCCCACCCCATGTATGGTTGCTGCTCATAGCTGGTAACTGAGTCCCTCAGTAGGAATCACGCTTGGCAAAAGGGAGCTACTTGATTCAAAGTTCCACACCCTCCTAGGACCAAGCTCATACAAGGACTGCTCTCCCTGTGGGAGTAGACACCACCATCCTCCCTCACTATGGCCCTCTAACTCTGGGGCTCATGTCCAATCAAATGAGACCCTGTTGAGTTCAGCTGTGTTAAGACTTGGTCTCTATAACACTGTTTTCCTTTTGCCTTATGACTGATGTCCCAGAGACCTGTCCCCACCAACTTTCTTGCATACAAGTCCTCATCTCAAATCCTTCCTAAGGTGCAGACCTTTCTCAAAGCCTTGCCATAAGTGACTCATCCCTCCTCTGTCTTTGATTCCTCTGTTATTGTCATGACCAACCAAATTGTTACTCTCCAAAAAATGCAGATTTCTTTCTCACAGCTCCCATAGCTTTTGCAAACCCTCATTTTGACTGACTCTCAGATTTTGTTGTTTCTTGGTCTCTCATGGTTTGCTGCTATCAATATTCTTTAGCAGTTTTGTGCTGGACCATCATCTCTGATATCACTATGGATGTGGTTAATGTTGATTAATTTCAGTAATGGTGCCTGTCTTTCATATGTCTAGATAGAAGTGATTTAAGGTACAAAAACAGGCATTCCTGCTTTAGGAAAAAGGCTCTTCCTTAGTAAAAGGGATTATGGATTTATTTTCTCTTAGACTTAGCTGGCAATATAACTAGCCTTCCCATTACATATATTTTGGACTGAAAGTTTGTATTTTCCCCAGAATTCATATATTGAAAACCTAACACCCAATGAAATGGTACTATAAATTGGAATTGGTTAGATGATGAGGTTGGAGCCATTCTGAATGGGGTTAATGCCCTTAGAAGAAGAGACAGGAGCTTGCCCTCCCTCTTCTCTCTGTCCTGTGCAGATTCAGTGAGAAATAGCTACACAGGCCAGGAAATGGGCGCCCACTAAATTCAGACTCTGTTGGTACCTTGATCTTCAACTTTAAATCCTCCAGAACACGACAAAAAAAGTTTATTGAAGCCTCCTGCCACCCCCACCCCATAGTGATTTGTTAGAGCAGCCTAAATTAGCTAAGGCATCATTCATGAGTCAAATCTAACTCTAGTCAGTATATCAGTGATACTCAGGAATCATCAGTCAAAATTTATTGATCGTCTATTAAGTAGGTTCTGTTTTAGGCAAAGGGATAGAGCAGTACACAAAATGACAAAAAGTCCTGCCCTCTTTGAGGTACACCTTCATGAGAATGATAGAAAAACAACTGAAATTCAGTGGGAAAGACAAACAATCTAATACATTTACAACTTTTCCCAGTAAAACTTCCCTCCAGATCCTCAAAGAGGTGGAGCAAGATGACCTTTCACCTTCTTTCTCTGCTCATCCTCTCCTGTTGATATTAATAGGCAGGGAAATGGCCAGAGAGATAGAAAGAGAAAGGGAAGATGTCAAAACCATAAATAATCCACTTCATTAATAAAATTAGCTTTACAAGAGAACAATAAAAATCACAGTCTAAGAAAGTATTCTTTCTTCTCTGTTGAAGCTGTTTCATCCAGCCATTTCAAGCTTATAGCAACATTTATACAGTTTAGGTAGCTATATAATTTTTACAGTTTAGGAAGCATTCCCATTTAATCATTCATTTAGTCACTCATTCAGCAAGCATTTATTAGTCAATTATGCGTATCAGGCTCATAGATCATTTCCTTTCTCTAAATGCAACTCTGGGAAGAGAATAAATACTATTTGCATACCTGTTTACCAGATGAGGTGGAGGGAAAATAATTACCAGAGTTAGACTCCAAACAGAAGAGAAAAACTTAAGCTCTGAAACCAACCTGACTCAGGGTTGTTTCCATGTATGTATGTCTATAAGAATATCCTTGCACATGATAAAGCCATATTTTGAGGTAGCTTACAATAATACACTGCAATACAGTAAGGTGAAAAAATACAAATGGATTGAGAGAAATTTATGAAGGAATATTAGAAGTAGAATGAAAAGCTGAGAATAGACAGCAAATTAGAAAATATGTATGTTAGCTATGTAAACAAGATCTTTCATAGCTACAAAATTGAACCTCAAAATTTTATGAACTTTGAGACTATTAGGGGGTAAAAAAAGAAACACAGAAAAGATAAATGATAGATTTTCAATGAATAAATTGCAGGAAAGGAAAAAAAAAAGAAATAGGTAGAACTTATGGGCTAAAGAAAATTAGAACACATCATTCAAATCCAGCATGTGCAGCCTCTTCTTTCTGCACCTCTTGGGCACTGATTCAAACAAACCAGTTGTAAAGAATGATTTATAAAACAACTGGAGTGATTTTAGTAGTATCTTTTTTTGTATATTGAGGACTCCTATTAGCTTTAGGTATGATCATGATATTACTTTTACATTTTTAAAGAACTGTTATCATTGAGATACATATTGAGTTCTTTACAGTTAAACAACAAAAAAGAAAAACACAAAGATGAAGAGTACTGTTGTCCACATATTAACTGTTTGACTTTGAACCATTTATCTCACTTTATACAGTAAACTGGAGGAATAAAATATATTGCCCAGAGTTTTGTGAAGATTAAATGAGATTTGTACAATCAATTCTCACTATTTATGAATTTCCCTAGTTGCTGAAATTTGCTTGTAATGGCATGCCCTGGTGGAGAAGCAGTTCAGTCAATCAGCTCCAAAGTAGCACAGGCCACATACCCTGGATTCAAGTCCTGGGTCCCGGGAGAGCAACTAAATGAAAATAAAATAAAGTGCTTCTTCCTTCTCTCACTTCCTACCTGTCTGCCTCTGCTTGCCTTCATTCCTGCCTTCACCTTCCCTTTAAAAAAAAAGAAAGAAAGAAATTTACTTGTAACCCCCAAATCAATCCTCTTGGTGCTTTTGTAATCACTTACAGACATGCACAGAGCAGAAAAAAAATTGAGTCACCTGATGTATGTGTTCTCAGCTGAGGTCCAACACAATGATGCTCTGACTTCTCCTTTCTACTCTCCAGCTGTAAACAAGTGTCCTTTTCATGATCTATTTAAAATGCCATGGTTTTTGTTGCATTTTTGCGTTTTTTTTCCTTTGGTGACCTCACTGTTTATAATGCCCCCAAGTGCAACGCTGAGGTGCTATCTAGTGTTCCTCAGCATAAAGTCTGTGATGTACCTAACAGAGAACATATGTGCTCAATAATCTTTCTTTAGGGATGGGTTGTGCATAGTACTGTGACCATGAGTTCAATGTTAAAGAATCAGTAATATATATATGAAGATGGCTTTAAACATAAACACACATCAAAGAAGATTATATTTATCAGTTGACAAAAATGTAGGAACCAAGCCTTTTATTTCTCCTAGGAGCAGTTATTCAGTATTTGCTAATTTAAAATTCATAACAACTTTATAGAACATAACTGCTGCAGATAACAAGATTCAACTATATACAAAATGCTTAGACTTGTCTCTTCCTTAGAGCAGACACTCAGCAAATGTTTTCTTCTTTATCTTTAAATGATAGAGACCAGAACCAAATCCTTTTCCTCAGACTCATTTCCTGGATTCCTTACTCTTAAGAGAGCTGCTCAGACTGTGAGTCAGTTCTACTCTGTAAAACACACTAGTTGATCTGGACATAAATTTTGCAACCTTCAACCAAATTTTCTTTCTCTGGTGTCACCCTGGTCAACAAAAAATGCAATGGACTTAGAAGTAGAGAGCCAGGGTCAATCTTCTGCTCATCTATGAGCTGTGTGATCCATTCATGTCTCACTCAATGAGGTGTTTATAATCTCATACAAGAAGACAGAAGAAGACTTCCATTTATAGTATAACTTAAAAAGAGAGATTAATACAATCTGGAGAAGCTAAAGGAACAGACAAAAAGCAGGTTTAAAGCTTCTTTCCTTGAGTACTGCCATTCCTACCACGCTGGAGGACCTCTAGGCAAATTGAGTATCTCCCACTGGGATTCCCACATTAGCATTTGTTTCTGGGCATCTAAATGAGCATGCCCCAGGTCTACTCAGCACCACAGTGTAAACATGCTTCCTAGAGTATATATTTTGTGAGAATGTTCCTTGAGAAGAATATAGTAAAATTTACTTAGCTGCAGTTCAACGTTCCTTGTAGGAGAATGAAGTTCATGCTCTTGGCATTCCATGGTGGGTCCTCCAACCCACCTGCCACGCTGAAGGGCAGTTCTGCTGCAAGCCAACAGCATCCCCACATCAGTGAGTGTCTGCTCTGTCTCTCACCTGTCTGTCTCAAGTCCTTTCCACGCACTCAGGAACTTGATCAGACTGCACGTAGGGCAAACCTAGAAATTAAGGCACTAGAGTCCCTCAGCAGAATCCCAAACTAGATAGAGCAAGATAGTGCCTGGCTCTCTGTCCTTCAAAAGAGCAGTTCTGAGGAACAAAATACAGTTTCTCCAAGGGTTCAGCCCTAGTAGCCTAAAACAGAAAGCAGCTCAGTGACTCATCCATTAAAGGACATTCTCCTGCTTATCTCACTCTCCTCCTACTCCTTTACTACCCCAATAAACTACCTGTACCTGAGTCTTTACAGACAGCCATATGGATGGAAAAATGGACTTGAACTGCCTTTGTACAGCACATTACATGAAACTAAAGCAATCTAATGGTCTGTTTAAAGACTTCAAACTATCAACAGGTAGCAAATAGGCAGGAAAGCATAATTCCCCTGTACTAAAGAAAAACAGATGTCAAAAAATTCCTCTCTAATGTTACCTACATTGGACTATGCTCTAACCTCCAATCCATTCTTCTGTTGGGTAAGGATCTGGAGTGGTAAAAGTAAAATAATTCTAATCTTAATTGTCAATATTTCCCACCCACATGACCAATCAGCATTTGACTACAAATGAAAACCACTGACAAGTTCTACAGAACTGTGCTGAAAAAAAGTGGGGCTTCAAGAAAACTTGTGTTTAGGTTACTTAGTTATCTAGGAAGAAAGGAG